>CM038794.1:179297914-179646437 GCA_021764765.1 Vicia sativa
CACCACATTTCCGTATGAATACAAGTTCTTTCTCTTATATTTTCACTGTTGTCATTTGCAATAAGTCCAACGCTTGCTTTGAATGATTATATGCATTTATTGATTCAAGAATCTATTCACAAACATGCGAAAAGTGGACATGCAAAAGTAGTTACTACAGTTCTAGGAATCGAGATGACCAAAGTCACCAATGCATTTCCTCACGCAGCATGATCCCTACAAAGAAATGTCACTCACAACAAACCTTCCCAACCGGAGTACGTAGTCCCTAACAAATGATTCCACTAACCGAGCAATGTTAACATTAGTCTCAAGCAGCAAACTTCATCCCCAAATCCGCAGTATTTATCATCGCAGTAATATCTCCAACAACCCTCTCTCCAGCAGAGGTATCCAGACTGAGACTTGTCGATAGCATCGGAGAAAAGTCTACATCTTCAATTCCCTACCGAGATTCCAACGTGGCCCCAACCCGTCTCCCAAGAACCATCAACGCTCTCCGCCGAGATCCACACTCAAAATCCCCAAAGAGAGCGCCTCCTAATTTTTCCAATGGGAGATCTACACAGATCTCAATGCCTCCCCGTACTCTCTCAGTGTGGTCTATGTAGTAGATCTCCAACAACGAAGCTCAATTCTACCTCCCTCAATAACATCCAGCCCAAGACTTGGTCGAGTAGTGCATCTGGAGGATCGAAGTATATTTCTTCTCGTGATCTCCATCCTCAAATGTGTCGAACTCACAGTAACACCAAGATCTTCTTCAAGATGATATGTTTTAATACACAACATCTATCATTCATACATTACATAAAGTCATAATTCATGCATGTCATTCATACACATTGTCATGCATCAAACTTTGCATAAGACTAACAATATTCATCAAGTTTCTTGCTTTCTCCAAAACATGAAAGTCACCGACGCAAGCAAGTCCAGGATTAAGCCTGAATCTCGACGAAAACTATCCGAAGACCACTCTAGTTGTCCTCCGACATCCAGATTAAGCCCCAATCGACGGAAAACTATCTCGAACGACCCTCGTTGTCCTCCGATAACGGATCCAAGAATAATACCCTAAGCCGGATTTGAGGAAAACCCATCAAACGATCCTGTTATCCTCCGATAACAGCAATGGACTGTCAACACGCAAACAGGAGAGATATCCATTTTGCCAACTACTACCCTCCTAGAGTAACCTAAGCACGAAGATCTATTCCAATCCTTCTATTATCAACAGCAACCACAGAGTCTGACGTAATGACTAGTTGCCTGGATGGCACTCAAGCCCATTCCCACTACTTGTCAAAAATTCTCCACTTTCAATGCTGCATATTTGGTTAAAATCAATACAACCAATAACTTCATTCAAAGATGAGCACAAAGTCTAACATATACCTTCTCCTATGGCATCTTAAGCCCATCTCCGCACCTTCCACTATCAAGAACATCTACAGAGCCCAGCGACGACTCAGTACTCCCCAAAGATTTAATTTTCCCATGGCATCCTGCCCATCTCCGACGATTCTCCTCCTCAATATCAACCCAGTTCTAGCATACGACTCATCCCCCGCCGAAGTTCTACCTTCCAATGGCATCCGTAGTTCATTCCGTACTCATCCACCAATAAAGGAGTGCAAATTGTGTACTTGAGTGCAAAGAAGATTGAATGGGGGCAGCTATACCCCAAAATTTTCCCTCCATCTTCTCAAGATATCTCATACATCCATACTCAAGGATTCCTCAAGAGTCGATCGACAAACTCTCTCCTGATAATCAACCCAAACTAGGGTTTGGCAATTTCAGCTCAAGATGGACTTCCAACATCTCCAATGGTCTTCATGCTCCTCATATGCTTCAAAGATTCTCCATGTCAAGTTTCAAGCCCCTACAAGTCAAGTTTCTATAATCGTTTCGATGGTCGAAAATCACAGATTGACAAAAGTCAACCGTGGTCAACATACACCAAACTTCAATTTTTGGTCAACATCCTCATTTTGAAGTTACATTCATCATTTGATCAAGGGTTGATCATGATTCATCAAGAAAACTCAAGATTTGCTCAAAAGTCAAACTTTCTAAATTAGGGTTTCTAGGTGAAAAGTCAACCGAACTTTGACCGATCATAACTTTCATACTTTCTCGTAAATTTTTCCACCACCTCTTGTTTTGAAGGAAATTCAATTTACAACTTCATGTCTCACAAGAATGTCCAAAAATGCTTCATTTGAGAGGTATGGCTCAAAACATTACAGTCATTTTCAAAGTCAACAAAAGTCAACATTTTGTTTTGAAGATATATTGAGCATGGAAACCCAATTGAGATGAGACCAAAAAGGTTGGTTAGAGGACTCTTAGAGCTTTCCAAAAGTCCAAGAACACTCAAAATGTGGAAAATTGAGCAAGATACACTATTCTAAGTTGGGCAATTTTGGACAATTGCACAAAAGGACATTTGGTCAAAATGCAAAATTTTCCAAATGGGCTATAATCTTTTGATCCAAACTTGTTCATGACATTATTTAGACCATAAATTATTATGGCAATTTTCTATTTTATTGATTTAATTTGAATTTATTCATTTAATTCAAAATTAAATTATATAAAATATGAAAATAAATTATTTTTCAAATGGTTGATTTTATCTTCCTTGAGGATCCAAGAAAGCCCAAAACATTACAATTTCGTGATTTGTTTGCACATGGAAGGAAAATCAAATTTTCAAGAAAATTTGATTTGTTTTAAAAATATTGTGCATTCATTAATCAATCTTTTTCACTTTTTCATCCTAATTTACTTATAAATACCAAGCATTATACACAAAGGAGGAAACCCTAGCTCCATACACAACCCTTACTTTGCCAAATTTTTTCAAAACTTGGAAAATTGAATTCTAGTTTCACTATTCTAGCACACCATCCATTCAATCTTGTCTCGAGGTTCCAAGAAGCAAAAAGAAACCTTACATCAAGCCCGTCCGCTCAGATCATGATATCCAACCTCACCGTTTGATTTTCTATTTTCGATTACATGTTTCATGCATCATTAATGTTTTCGGTGTTTCAATTGACTGTGGATGTTTCATAGGTCGATAACCCACCATGCAAGCTTGAACGTGAAACTCAAAACGCTACATTGTTAGGGCATTCCGAAATGCTTGAATCAACGGGCCTTATACCGTTGTTTTAGCCAAAACTAATGCCACCAATGGATTCAGAGGGTCGATTTAGGGGTAGGTCCCTTTCCATTTATATCGCTCTTATTTTGTTTGTTTTGCCAGTTGGTTTAGAAGACGACCGGGATAGGGTTCCGCGCCGTTGACATTTGCTTGATCAAGCGTATGGCGTGGCGCTGTTGATCGCTCTCTGATTCGTCCATTCATATCTGACAAACTACGACGTCGACCTTTTGAATTCAAATCAGGAACACGATCATTCAAAACGCTTTGATGCTTCAAATTAAAAGACACGTTGTCCTTAAAGTATATATGCTAGATTGAAAGATGTCTCAAAGGTCTCCAAGTTGTAACCTCAGAGACCGATTTATTTCTTTTTCACAAACTTCAACTTTTTCATATTTTCTATTTTTTCATTTATTTAATATTTTGCATCTATTTTAATTCTTTTCATAATTTTTATTTCATGCATTAAAAATCATCAAAATATTTTTTTTTGCATTATATTTTAAAATGTTTATTTAATTTATAAAATTAAAAATATAATTTTGCATGCATATTTAATTTTATTCATAATTTTATTTAAATCACTTTTAATTAGTTTTTAATTATTAAATTGCATCTAAAAATCCCAAAAATTATTTTAGCATATTTATGTTATTTCCATGTCATATTTTTCTCATTAAAAATTTGCATTTTACTAACATTTTTCTCTTATTCGATTTCATCGTATTTTCCGATTTTCATCTTTCACGTGTTATCCGCTTGCATTCTTTTCATCGCTTTCTTTTCCAATAATGTAACTGCTCATGGATGTAATAGTTTAAATTAGGTTTTTATTTTCCGCAAGTTTAAATTATGTATCTCTAAAGCCATGTAATAGCGTAGGACATTTATCTTCCGATCTTTACATTCCGCATTTTAATTTCGCACCCTATAAATCGCTAGTAACTAGGCGTAATGGCAAGATAAAATCAACATAGCTCACTCTAATTTTCAAGATAAAATATCCGAATCAACACACTTTTCACACATGCACCCCTTAGGTAATTCTCTCGTTGCCTTACGAATTCAAATGGTCATGTCCTCGAACGTAGAGGTATTCTAGCACCTGCTTTCAAACAAATCATCATAGTCCCTTCGACATAAAGATCATAAGACCCACGATGTCGCCTCCGAATACATGATTGACCTCGATTGTCGCCTACGAAAATGATGATAGTCCTTCGAATGTGCTAGGATACTTCCTACAAGTTGCTTATGACCATCCGATGTCCCTTCGAATGTCCCTTTACATCCAACTAATGGAGTTACCTACCAACTAATGGTATGGATAAGATTCTAAAGGAACGTAAAACAATACGAAACGACCAATTCGAGTAGGTAATAAGACTTTTAGTTGCTTGCTCTATCAAAATACTTTTCACACCTCACACTTTGTCAAAGTTCAAACCTTTTCAAAACGAAACATTTCCAACACTTATACATTCCTACATGAATCATTACAAAGTCAATGCCTTTTCAAAACATTTTGTCAAACACAGAAAGCACAATTTTAAAGTGATCTAAGAGCAACTAAGAGCCCGTAGATAACTACGGATGGAAAGGGGTGCTAATACCTTCCTTTCATAACCTTCTCCTTACCGTAATCTAACGAAGGTCTTTTTCTCGTACTTTTACCTTCCCTTAATTGATAAAAAGAAAGTCGGTGGCGACTTCTGCTATCCGCACATTTGCGATACAAAATCCACAAAGTCAATTCACCGTGTTACACCACGACGGACCATGCATCAGTTTAAGGTATTAGGCAACATAATGCCTTGCAAACAATCTAAGCTTCCAAAGTGATGAAGAACCCCTGTAGAGAAGCGGAAGATCATAACCGCTCGTGATATCCTCGAATATCACATCCGATTCTCTGTCCAATGTACTTAGTAGATACCGTTCATCCTTAAACCAATGCCAAAATGACTCTCGTCATGAAGCTTTACAAAGGAACATCATGAAGTTCAATGACATAGTGGTAAAGAAATGCCTGACGGTCAAGGAAGCCGCTATTGGGAAGTCGATCTCCATGACAATTGGTCCAGATACCTTTCCAAATCACCTGTGTCAGTGAGCAACGCCATTGTTCATTAGGGAAGACCATGGATACGGCGGCGAGCAAAGGACTTCCACCAAGCCAGCTTATGAAATGCTATGACAATCATCGCACTGTTACATTTAGTAAGCCATTTATCCAGCTTTCTTTCATCACAGTTTAACGACGCTTGAAGGGACATAATCAAGGACATCCGTTAGAAGATGAATCTAAACAAAAGTAGATCATCTATTCCTCTTATAAAGAAGTGCACAGATAGTGAAAGATGGTATGCTGCTGGTCGGGGACAAGTAATCAAACTCACAACAACGACAAAAGCCGGACTGGTTTGCTCCAGATTTCTAAAGACAAGCAAAGGGATGAAGCTTTACCCAATCAGAGAAGTATTCCACAGTGGGGGTTTTTAAACCCGTTCTTCAAGAGGTTAACGCTTACCAATGAAGGTGATGAAGATGATCTCACCGATCCAAGAATGGAGCACTTATCAAACAACTCAATTTGTGTCTCAGAAGAATCGACGCACTGCATTCATCCTCCGATTGATCAATTCAAAGGCATGTCCCTACAAAAGAATGAAAAATCACCTGTCCTTCTGAAGTTTGGGATACCTTGGGAAACCAAGGAAAGTTTGACTACATGGTGAAATACATCGCTGTAAAGCTCAAAATCGAATCAAGACATCCACCCACTAGATGGAAGGTGATTCTTTTGAGTATCCTAGTCAACCGTAAAGCAGTATACATCTTCCCGATCTCATCAACCAATTGAGGTTCCAAATGAAGATCTCTGCTTTAATGCGCCCGTGGAATTTGTTAAACCAGATCTTGACTATCACTACATCAACGTATTATCAAGATCGGGATACGATTCGGATACGAATTAAAAAGTGTCACGACAATGAGTCTCTTCACTGGAAGATTGGAGAGTACATCCGTAATTCCACGCAAATGCCAATAGAAAGTACATATGCTGTATCCCATGCTTCCCGATCTATTCATCAAGCAGAAGAAGATCGCTTTAGCAGCACAAAAGGCAAGGTCCGTCGTCCAGAGTCTTCAAAACCTGCTCAACCAATGGCCAAAGTCTATTCAAGAATTAAGCCAAGTGGAAAATTACCAGAGTACCTCGATTTCCAAGGAGTTCGCCACTATTGGAAACCTGTTGAAGTTCGGACTAATGTTCATAGTTCTAAGTAGTTTATGTTGCTTTTGTTTTGAACTCTCGCTTCGCCCAAAGCGAAGAGATGTTTTATAAGGTTTAGCTTTTAAATAATTTCTCTTTGTCTTGCCCAAGACGAATGAGTTTGTATTTTAGGGCCCTGTTTCATATTGTGAACCATAAATAAAACGCGTTGTTTTGATTCTGCACTTTGTGTTTGTTTTCATTTTTACCCCTTTTCGGAAATGAATCCTAAAACACAATAAAACTTTCAAAAAAAAAAAGAAAAAGTTAATTAATCAAACATAAATCAAACATGCAGATCAACAGATGGACAAATCCATTGAACGCAATAACTTATGCTCTCCCAACTTTGAAATCCTCGAAGTCAGCCGAGAAGAAGTTGAAGAAGAGATCCGGATGAGATTTCTACTACTTAAGCACGAGGAAAGAATCATTCAACCTCACAAAGAGCCTTTAGCAATCAACTTAGGTTCTGAGGAAGACAAAAAAGAAGTAAACATCGGAGCTTCACTCGATAGCAGCGTCAAGGGTAAACTGATAGATCTTCTCAAAGAATATGTTGATGTGTTCGCTTGGTCCTACCAAGACATGCCGGGATTAGATACCAGATCGTGGAGCATCACTTGCCATTAAGACCTGAGTGTCACCGCTAAACAAAACTGAGAAGAGTTCACCCTAAATGGCCGACAAAATCAAAAAGGAAGTTCAAAAGCAGCTCGATCGCAGTTTCGTCACCTCAATATCCTCAATGGCTAGCCAACATAGTGTTTGCCTCCAAGAAAGACGGAAAGGTCGAATGTGTGTTGACTCAACGGACTTGAATAAAGCAAGCCCAAAGATGATTTCCACCGATATCGACATGCTAGTGGATAGCACCACAAAGTTAACGCCTTTTCCTTCATGGACGGCTTCTCCGGGTTACACCGATTAGAATGGCTCCCAAGACATGGAGAAGACATCCTTCATCACGCCATGGGGCACTTTTTGCTACGTGCTGATTAAAGAATGCAGCGAACTTACCAAAGGGCAATGACTACTCTTCATGACATGATGCACAAAGAGATCAAGTTCACGCGGACTACATGATAGCAAAGTCCGACAATCAAGAAGAGCATATGAGTATCTCTTGAAGTTTCAAAGAAATTAAGGAAATTCACCGCCTAATCCTAATAAATGCACCCTGGGGTAACATCCGAGCTCCTAGGTTTCATCGTCAAAGAGGTATTGAAGTTGACCCGACAAAGTCAAGGCTATTCAAGAAATGCCTACGCCACATATGGAAAAGGTAAGAGGATTTCTTGGACGGTTGAATACATCTCCAGATTTATCTCTCAAATGACCGCTACCTATGGGCCGATATTCAAGCTTCTCCCAAAAAATCAAGAGGTCAGGGTCGTAAGATTGTCAAAAGCGTTTGATGAATCAAGGAATTCATAACCAATTGATATTGATTCCTCCATCAAGGAAGAAGATCTAATCATGTACCCACGTGCTAGAAGATTCCATGGGCTGCGTGCTTGGACAGCAAGATGAAACGGTAAGAAAGAGCATGCCATTTACTACTTGAGTAAAAGTTCACAGACTGGAAACTCGCACTCCATGCTCTGAAAACATGTTGTGCTTTGTATGGGCTTCAAAACGCCTCCGCCAAAGACATGATCAATCCCACGACTTGGTTAATCTCCAAAATGGATCCAGTCAAGCACGCCTTTGAAAAGCCTCGCCTTTAACGGGAAGAATTGCTCGATGACGATGCTATTATCTCAGTATGACATCCAAGATGCGTGCTCAAAAAGCGGTCAAAGGAAGCATTCTCACGATCACTTGGCTTTATCAACCGATCACGAATACCAATCTCAAGTTTGACTTCCCAGATGAGGATGTTATGTACTTAAAAATGAAAGATTGGGACGAACCGCTTCTAGGGGCCGTCCCGATCCGTAATCCGATGGGGCTTAATTTGATGGAGCAGTTTAACGCTTATGGCAATGGAATCAGCGATCATCACTCCCGAGGTTCCCATATCCCGCTTTCCGCCAGATTGTTATTTGATTGCACCAACAACATCGCAGAATATGAAGCTTTGTATCATGGTATCAAGAAGTTATCGACTTGAGGATCAAGATCCTTGAGATATATGGATTTCCACTGTGTGATCAACCAAATCAAAGACAAGTATGAAACCATCATCTTGGTTTGATTCCTCATGATTATGCAAGACGTTTGTTGACTTTCTTCAACAAAGTTGAACTGCATCATATCCCTCGAGATCATAATCGAATCATGTATCGCCTTGGCTACTCTATCTTCCTGTTCAAAGTCACCATTGGAACGATATGCCTAAGATCCAGACGATTGAAAGACCTCATATGTATTTGCAACCCAAGCAGTCTTATGATAAATCGTGGTTCAATGACATCAAACGCTTCCTTCAAACTCAAGAGTACCCACTGGCATCGCACAAAGATAGGAAAACTCTAAGGAGACTTTTCTAGAAATTTCTTCCTAAATGAGAGATGCTATACAAAAGAAACTTTGACATGGTCCCATGATGTGTGATGTATCGCGAGGTGTGCATATGATAATTCACGAAGCGCATGAAGGGTCCTTTGAACCCATTCAAATGGCGCAATGTCCGTAAAAATCTTGAGAGCAGGATACTATTGGATAACTATGGAATCCGATTGTCAGAACACGCAAAAGATGTCACAAGTGCCGATCTATGCAGATAAGATCCATGTGCCACCAACTCTACTCAACGTTCTCCTCCGTGGCCTTTCTCCATGTGGGTATTGACATGATCAGATGATCGAACCAAAAGCGTCCAACGGACATCGCTCATTCTAGTGGCTATTGATTACTTCACCAAATGGGTCGAAGCAAGATTTACGCCAACGTTATAAGACAAGTGGTTGTGAGGTTCATCAAGAACAACCTCATTTGCCGATATGGAGTTCCAAGTAAGATCATTATAGACAATGGATCAAACTTGAACAAGATGATGAAAGAACTGTGTGAGGAATTCAAGATCGAGCATCATAACTCATCTCCCCATCAAAAATGAACGGCGCTGAAGCCGCCAACAAGAACATCAAAAGATCATCCAAAAGATGGTCATCACCTACAAAGACGGCACGAATGCTGCCATTTGCTCATGGGTACTGCATTCAAGACGCACTTCAACAGGGCAACCTTTTCTCTAGTATACGGTATGGAAGCAAAGTTCCCGAGAAGTTGAGATCCCATCAATGAGAGTTCTCATAGAAACTAAGTTATTTGAGGCCGAATGGTGTCAAAGCAGATATATGACCAAATAACTTAATCAAGAGAAGCTGACCGATTCCGTGTCATGGACAACTATATCAAAGAAGAATGAAGAAAGCTTTCGACAAAAGGTTCGACTGAATTCCGAGAGGGTGACCTCGTGCTTAAAAAGATTTTGTCTTTTCAACCATTCTAGGGCAAATGGACTCCTAATTACGAAGGCCCATACATCGTCAAAAGAAGCTTTTCTCGAGGTGCTATGACTCACAACCATGGACGGTGATGAACTCCCGCATCCTGTGAATGCACGAAGCCAAGAAATACTTTGTCTAAAAAACAAAAGAACATTCGGTAAGTCGAAAACCCGAAAAGGGCGGCTTAGGCAAAATGAGCGGTGGATCAAAACCGAAAAGGCGGTCTAGGCAAAATTAGAGACAATAAATGTAAATTATCCCGATAGATTGAAAACCCGAAAAGGCAATCTAGGCAAAAATAAGGATACAAAATGACAAAGTAATCGCAATCACCGATTTCAATCAAGAATCTTCCATCAACGGATCTTCAATCAACTCTTCAAGCAACAAGCACAATTGAATTCAAAGTTGTTAGGATAATAGTGGTTATTTTTTCAATGTAGCCTTTTCCGAATAAATTATCATTTCAACTCATAATAGCTCATGGAATCACGCCTTGGTGATTACCATTCTATCAATAAAATTTGAGCCTGTGCCCTTTTGTTTATTCTTACTTTATTCTGCTTTGCAAAATAACACTTTTATTATGAAAATCATTTTTGAAACAAAAAAGTTTTAAATGAATTTTACTTCAAAATTTTGAAATAAAGCAAAATTTTCCTTGAACTCGAATACGTAAAGAACTTCACAGCTTTCTCCACGAGTGTTTCGATCTCCGAAAGATAGAACAACCGCATGTAAGTCATCTTCTCTCAGAGGTTATCAAAGGACAGTATTCTTATCCAAAAGAATTCCAACAAGGTTTCCAATGAAATGCCTTTTTCAAAGTTTAAAGCATGCAACTCATGTTCATCAACAGTAATATCTACGCCATTGCTGCAGATTTTGCTAAGTTTTTGTTCGAACTGTGACGTAGTCCTTTTCCCAAATACCCTTATTGTCTTGTCAAGTATCGTCAGCATGCATATGACATTTATAACATTTATAACATTCAAACATAATAACATCATTAATGCATTTCTGCATTCCTCAATGTCTGCTTCCATATCATTGGTTTAGATTACATTTACTCATGTGGACGTGTCATCTCTCCTGCAGATTATCCCCAAGCAGAGAAATACATTTTTTTTCTCTATCATGTTCCCCAGCTGATATCATTCCTCATTGGGAACGAAGTCTTGATTGACCTTTTCTTTCCAGTTCATTCCTGGATAGAACCTCGTCTCTGACCAATTCAGGTTTAGATTTCACAGAGAAAATCTACTTGCAAACAATAAGCAATAGCCACATCATCCGAGCCGCTTATTTCCTTTCCATCTTGAAACTTATCATAAAATGATTGTTTTTCTCAACAAATTCAAATCATGAAAGTTCAAGAAATTTCCGCAGTTGTCTTTCTGTCTAAAGGAAAACCTGTGTTTTTTTTCAATCAAAATGCCCGCATCTTCTCAAGAGAAAGATCCCCGGCGAGATTGTAGCTTTGAAAATAGAAACTCATATGAGATCTGTTTCCGTCATTGTCTGTTATTCACAAGGCTGAATACTCAGTAAATTTTCTCAAGAATTACCTTGTTATAGTTATCACTTCCCTGATAATTGGTAATATCTTCTTTAACTCATTACCATAAACTATCACAAGGTCGATAAATGGTAATATCATCTTCACTTACCTTAAACATTGTCACAAGGTCGATGTAGGTAATCTCCTCGCTTCCCAAAGCGAACAGATATTCACATACATTGTGAATCTATTTTCCCAATGAAACATATTGCTTGTTTCCCAACCAATGTGATTCCCTTTTCAGCAGCATTGAGTCATCCTCACAAATTTTTCCCCATCATGTCATTTCTTTGATATTTTCGGTGAATCCTATTGCGATCATTTTGCATCACTGCATCTTTGGTATCTTAGGTCCAAAATTTATAGATTTCGATATTTAAGTCTCTTTACACCTATCAAAACGAAGATATTCATCTTCATATCTCAAGTTAAAGAAACTTAAATAAGATCATTATACCCCAATTTTTGACCTAATATACCACCTTACATTTGCATCATTGCATCACTAATAGCCTGTAATGTAATTAATCGGGTGTGGCTTCTACAGGTCAAAATTAGGGTTTCACAACTTTTTCATCTGATTCAAGAGGAAATCAATTAGGGTTTGAGCTTCATTCACCTCATTTGATCTATCTTGATCAAATCATCAATCTTTGATCTTCAGATATCAATTTTTTCCTCATGATCTATCGAGGATCGACCAATTAGGGTTTTTATCGCGGATGAGCAATCACTGATTTTCTGATTAATGAATGACTTTTTTGGTTAGAGATTGATCTTCATATCTCCAATACAACATGTTGACCTAATTTCTGGATTCAAAACATCACAGAAGTCCACAAAATTCATCAGTCAATTTTTAGATCATCTGATGAAATTTCATCTGCACTGAAAAGTCAAACTTTGACTTTTGGTCAACTTTTTCAAGTCAAAACTTTTTCAATCATCAAAATACTTCAAATGATCCATCATGATCATAAAAAATCAAGAAATTTGGAAAAGTCAACAAAAAGTCAAAATTTTCAACACTTGGAAAAATTTTCAAGTGTTAAGATTTCACACTTTTTCCAAACTTCATGGCATTTTTTCACATAGTTCCACTTTGAATTGGAAAAAACTCAAAACATGAAAGTTGTAGCCCTTGAAACAAGCTTTCCAACAAGAACTCTTAAATCCATGGAGTCTAGATATACTTTTGATTTTGAAACATAGAGCTCCAAAATCTTTGATTTTCAAGTACAAACTTCAAGATTATAGGTCATTTTTGAGTTTCTTCTTCTAGAAGCCATTCCACCTTGCAAAGAGGGATAGAGCTGATAAAAAAATCAGATGGAGAGTAATTATGATGGGATAAGATCAAGTTGAAAAATTAACCATGGTTAAAAGGAAGCTTCCTTTTGCATTTATTGCAAAAATGACTTCCTTGCCCTCTAAGGCAACTTGAAAATACCAAAGCCAATCCTTCTCACTTACCATTCAGAACTTGTGACCTATAAATAGAGGTCATGTTTGCCATTTGAAACTACACCAAAGCTAAGCCAAAATAAGCTTTCTCACTCTTTTCTTAAAATTCAAGTAACATAGTGTAATTTGAGGAAACTTGTATTTTCAAAACTTGAGAAAAACATGAGATATTTGGTGTCTAACATGTCATAAACATCATTTAGAACCTGGTTTGTAACTTAAAATCAACACAAGAATCACTAAAACCGATTTGCATTTTACACTTTCAAACTTGCCCAAACCGCCATAACTATCGAATCTGATCATTGGCTCCAAGTTGTGATTTTTCACTCAAACATCATCAACATACTCCATAGAGATGATGCGCACCATCACTTTTGATCCGTAACACCTCCACGATTCGAATTTCACTTGAGCCGATGCAAGTGGACTTGGGTAGAATAGCTCACCATTCCAAAGCAAGGCACCATTCTCACACCTTCCATAAGGTTCATCGGTGCTATAGAGTCATCAAACAACAATCGGAAACACTCTAGTACGCTTTCGGTTTTAGTTTGAATAGGTAAGAACACGAACTTCAAACTCATTGATTTCTTGCTTCCAGTCCAAAAAGCTCTTGGCCATTTTGTTTCTGCACTATCACTAATCAATAACACTCAATCAATTGATCAATTCGTTCACCATACACGATTTCAATTAGGATTTTCATATTTAGGGTTCTTCGTGTTCTTGAGAAATTTAATCATGTTAAGCTTAAAATAAATGAAATTAAATGACATCATCATGTTCCTAGGCTTAAAACGATCAAGTTTGATGTTTACATCGAGCAATTTCATGGAGAAATGAAGAATCCACGGCTGATTGAAGATTGGAGGAAGAAGAAGATGAGTTCGTGCGTTTTTCAAATTCAAAAATCTGTTTTATAATATATTTAATTGGTTTGACATCAATACATGGATGTATTGTTACTTCCAGCCGTTGCCACACTCTTAAGTCTTTCATGCCATGTTTTGCCTAATGGTCCCGGTTCGAGTAGCCTTGGGACCATTTTTGCCAAACTTTTCATTTTTCTTCATTTTTTTACAAACTTTGACTTTTCCAAAACCCAATCAAAACTCCTCATTTTGAGGTGATTTTTTGTACACTTGTCAATTAACAGGTCTATTTTGAGATAGTGTCAAAAATTTTCGAAAAACTTTCATCCGATTATATTTTTATCGAATAAAACGATACATTTGAGTACGCTTCAAAGCACTTTCAAAAGTGACTTTTTCAAACTTTCAAACCCGATTCTTTTCAAAACTTCCTATAAGTAAACTTCACTTTTCAAAAACACTTTCAAAATCATTCTTCAAAATTTTCATCAAACTTACATCTTTTTTCCATGATCGATCCGATTTTAACGATAAAACCGATTCGCTTTCTCTCAAATTTCTTAACCGATCATGGGCCTCCCTCACTGTAAGTCCCAAAACATTCTTTTATGTACATAATTATTTCCTTGTACATATCAAATTCTTTCATGTACACAACACAATTTTCAGACGTAATACGATACCTTTGTAAATACTCAAATATAGACAAACTTCGATCGCTTGTTTTCATTTCGCTTGTATATATAATCGAATACCATTGGTATTGAAAGGAGCATTATTCCGGTGAAACTGCTTTTAAACCAATGGGCCTCCTCACCGTAAGTCCCAACCTCCTATGTACATCCACATCCTCTTGTACATAAATACTGCTCGTACATACTTACTTCCTTGTACACAATTCAAACTTGTAAATAATCAAGTTACGCTTGTTTTAAACGCTCGTTTCACAAACACTTGTTTATATTTCCTTCATAAACTTGTAAATAAACTTTACACGCATTGTGTATATTTCCTTCATAAACCCCGTGAATAAATTTCATACTTGTTTATATAACTGCCTAGTTATAACATAACAATTAGCCTAATCAATAGGTCCCCACAGTAGTTAGCCTCCTGGGCTTTGTAAAGGTAGCTATTTCATCTCGAGTTCACCTCCTCTTAGGCTTCATATAAGAAATCTCATTCATCCGAGTTTAGCCTCCGCTTAGGCTTCATATAAGATAACACTGCTGAGTCACCTCCTCGGGCTTCGCTCAAAAGAACTCCTCATTGAGTTTAGCCTTCTCGGCATCATACAAAGAAAGAGACCAGAAATCTCTTAACAGCCTATTGGGCTTACAATACAAAGAATCACCAAGTTAGGATAGAACCCAAAGAGTATAATTTCCTGAAATTGCTCTTAATCCTAAAAGGATGGTTTCCCGGTGAAATCCCTTTTAAAGCCAAAACCAGGTCAACAACAGGGCAAAAACCCTCAACAATTCATGCATGCAACATGCAACAACATAACTATGCAACTACATGGCACGAGCCCTCAACAAGACACCATTCCGCATCAACAACAACAAAATCATCATATACATGCCGTATATTATGCAACATTCATACAACTTCATACATCATCATTACCCTCAATTACAACATTAAAACAACACAACATTATGGTATTACGCTCACAAATCATGTCATCACAACACATAATTAATTTTAACAATTCTTTGCAACCAACATACAAGCATCCCCATCTTAACAAAATCCCAATTACAACCCCTCATCATCATGTAAACATTATACAAACTCGATATTCAAATGAGCATGGTGTAACACCCTTCTAAAATACCCCGTGAATGTTAATATATTAAATCAGAGATAACATGTAAAACAAGGGCATTACAATTCAATTAAATAGAAAATCTCATACAAATGTCATGCTTCACTGAAGAACTTAATTAAAATGATCAAAACCAGTATACACGTTCTACACAGCGGAAATACCATCAAAACCGGAATAAAATTTAATCAATAATTATTTCCAAAATTAACCAAAAGAACAATAGAGTTTTAAAATGTAACTCGCAACTAAACGTTCCCCAGTGTTACAACTACCAGAGCATGACACCGACATGGATAACTAAACGCATAGCTCAAAAGCCATCCTCACCAGCTCCTAAGCGGCTAAGACTTCAATCTGAAATCATCAAAGTAAGGGTGAGATTTCATCGAAAATTAAAATGCATTATACGTTTCTAAAAGCAATAAAACAGTTCAGTATATCATTTCACCCTCATTAGCATAATCTGATTCAATACACAAATACAAGTCATACAACACAATATGCACAATGATAACAACAACAAGATTATAACACTGGAAACCATTCTATCATGTTATAATCCATATGCAATGCAAGACTCTATGCATGTGGTACCAACCGTGAACTAAATTACCCCTGCTTCGCTTCCACCCTGGACACAACGTTAATTGTCGATTCGCCCATACACCATTGGGACACGAATCCAGCCTCACCACCACTAAACACCTGGGTATGGGTATTGGCTATACGAGTCCAATTCCATACAATGAGAATTAACTCCACCAGAATGCATATGCATGCAAATCAAAAGCATGCAACATTCATCAACGGAACATGATATCAACAATAACATACCATGTATAAGCAACACCGATAACAACACATGATATCAACGCAATCATGAATCAACAACAGAAAACAACATGTAGCATTAATCCTCATCCAACTTGTCAAAACAATTCTAAACCATCCACCATTTCTAGAACTACTATAGTTTATAATTGAAAATCGACTTTTTAAAATAAAATCCATTAAATAGTATTTTCTCCATTTTATAAAATAGCATTTTTAAATTAAAGAATACCGCTCAAACGACACTCGATTCGAGTTACGATTTAGAAAATACGAGTTTTTAAAGTTTGAATTATTTTGAAAGTTATGAGTAACTGTTCTGTGGGAGAACCCGTCCCCACTATTCGAAACACACGCCTGAGTTTATTATGGGGAACTCGGTTCCTCCAAACGGGAACCGTTCCCCTAAAATATTCATTTCCGTGTAATTTTTCAATCAGGAACCCGGTTCCTCCTGTGAGTAACCGATTCCACCGACTTTAAACAATCCTTCTCCGAGTTTATACCAGAACCCGTTCCTCCCGATGGGAACCGGTTCCTAACTCCGCAGCCAAAACCCGTAATTGATAGCATTCTGCTTTTCCAAACTTTTCCTTCATTCCAATAACGAATCAAAGCATCAATAACATCAAATTCATACAATATACACCAACACAATGTCATATAGCATAATTCAATCATTCTCAATAACCCCATAACATACGAATGGATCAATTTCATACAATTCGACAATATTAGGGATAATCCTACAAACCTAGAAAATTCTAATTTAGGTTTCCTAACATATTTAACTATTCTATTGATTTCCAAAATCCATAAGGCATCATAATTATGAGAAATCACCCTCACTCGTGAGAATTGGCGGATTCTCGACACCTTTGGCTTTTTCTCCTTCCTTTCCTCTTCTCAATTGCACGAGAATGAATGTCCCAATTCTTTTCTTTTTCTTTTCCTTCTTTTATTCCTTTTATTATTCTAAAATATAAAATAAAACAATTAGTGTGAGTAGAGTCTTTACTCATTACACCCCACTTTACACTTCACACCACCAACACTTTCACTTCTATTTTAATTAATTAATTAATTAATTAATTCCAATAATCCAAAAATACCAATAATTAAAATTTAATTAAATTAATAATTAAAAATTCTAATTATTTAATAATCGAATTATTGGGGTGTCACACATGGAATCCCACATGGAAAGGTATTATCAATACACATCATAAGCAATACAACATAAAAAAATATGTGCCATTTTTACACAACCACACAATGATTAAATCACCTACTTCCATCAAAACTATTTTATTGAAAATATTACCGTTTAGGTTTCTAACGCTCGAATAGCTCTCAAAAGAAAGTTACGACTAAGATACGAAGTTTTAAACTTATGTCTGCCTCTTAGACGTAATGGCGAACTCCATAAGGCTAATGGAGAACTCCATAAGGCCGAGACACCACGGTGAACGCCATAAGGTTAACGGCGAACGCCATTGGCTCTATTGTTGCACAGACAACGCTGTTCCAATGTGTTTTTCTTCACCCAAATAACATTTTTACATCCAAACAAGTTGCAATTTTCATAGTATATCACTCATGTAACACAAAAACATAATCATACGCCTTACGACACAATCATATACCAAACACATGATTTTCCAATCAAAACCTAAGTGATTACAAACATGGAAATTAGTGAAATGGATGCTAATACATGTTACTACACATCATTCTAACTTATTTCACGTCATCAATCTCATCATTTAATCACAAGGTATCAACAAAGTCATCGAAAGGTTAAAACACACACAAAAACAAAATCACGAGAAAGAAACTTAACTATAGCAATTCTAATCACTACCATTCCCTGTCATTAGGCAACCCGTTATAGAGTTAGAATCTCACCTTTATCTTTGATTGTCGATTCTCAACTCCTATAGAGAATTCCCTTGCCATAGCGTCTTTTTCCCCCTTCTTCTCTTCTCTCTTTTCACGATCAGCTTTCTAGTTTTCCTCTTCTCACAATTTCCACAACCGCAACAAATGAATCCCAACCCTTAGACCCCTATTATGGTCTTCCCATCATACCATTACTTATCCCCATAAATGGCCATCTTGTCATCGTTTCCATACCTCATATTCTCTTTATTTTATTTTAACAAATAATAATTCAAAATAATACTACCTATATTATTTAAAATATATTAATTCTCATTCATATTAATTCAACCCTACTCCTCAACAATTCATATTACCCAACAAATAATTAATTATAAATTTTAGGGTGTTACAATCTCAAGCAGACACCTAGGGCATGGAACAAAAAGATCAACTCATACATAGTCGAATTGGAATTTGTGAAATGAAAATATGAGTATGGTGTCTATGTTTAGGTTGTAGAACAAGATATAACAATCATATTCTTATATATCGATGACTTTCTAGTAACTGGAAATAGTTTGGAGAGCTTGTCGAAGTTCAAAGAGCTGACGATGAAGGAATTTGAAATGTCAGATCTGGGAAAATTGTCTTATTTCTTAGACATGAAATTTTGATGTCAAAGCAAGGTATGGTGATACATCAAAGAAAGTATGTCAAAGAGATACTCAAGAGATTCATAATGGATGATTCGAATCATTCATCCTCACCTGTCGAACCAAATGTGAAGTTGGAGAAGAATAGAGAGGAAGACAAAGTTGATGTAACTTTGTTCAAGAAATTGTGGAATCTCTGAGGTATGTGTGCAACAGTCGTCCTAATATAGGTTTCACAATCGGATTAGTGAACATATTCATGGGTGAACCAAGAGTGTCGCACATGAAGAATGCAAGAAGAATTCTAAGATACTTAAAATGATCGATAGATTGTGGAATTCTATTTAGACAAGATTATGAAGGCAAAGAAGCAACAATTACTTGTTTTTTAGATACTGATTGGTGTAGAGATAAGGAAGATCGAAGAAGCACAATTGAATATTTCTTTCAAGTATTTGGTGCCCCAATATCATGGTGTTTGAAGAAGCAACATGTGGTAGAATTATCATTGCTTGAAGATGAATATATAGTAGGATCCTATGTTGTATGTCAAGCAATTTGGATCAGACCTGTACTTGAAGAAATGGAGGTCGAAGTAAAAAAACCTCTTGTGTTGCAAATCTACAACAAGTCAATCGTAAATCAAGTGAAGAATTCAGTTCTGCATGGAAGAATTAAACATATTGATGCTAGGTTTCACTTCTTGAGGGAAAAGGTAAATCGAGGTGAACTTGAATTTAGGCATTTCTCAAGTGAAGCACAATTGGCCGACATCTTCACCAAATGATTGATGATCGACAAATTCCTAAATGTGAAAACAAAATTAGGAATAGTCCAGATTGATTGTGATTAGCGTAGGTCCGAAAACTTGGATTATGGGGGGTATGTTGAAATATTAGATTTGATTTAATATTTTAATTTAATCCAAGTTGTGTATGCCCAAGCCTAGTTAGGGTTGTATATAAATATTCATAGTGTGTATCCTTATTTTATACAATACAATTTCAAGTGAATAATAAAACCGTAATGTGGGAGAACTCGACTTGCTTGTTTTATGCTTTTACAGATATTATGGATAGCAAGAGTCGCCACCGACTTTTCTTTTATCCAATAAAATAAAGGTGAAAAGAATAGGAAAGACCTTTTATCGATTCTGAGTACGGTAGTTTATTATGAAAAGGGAAGGTATTAGCACCCCTTCTATTCGTAGTTATCTACGGGATCTTAATTGCTTAGCTCACCTTTTGAAAACTTGCTTTGTGTGTGTGATTTGTTTGAAACTATTTTGCTTTGACTTTGTAATGATTCTTGTAACAGTCCTCAAGAATGGCGCAGTGGAAGCCGCCAACAAGAATATCAAGAAGATCATACAAAAGATGACAGTGACTTACAAGGATTGGCACGAGATGTTGCCATTTTCCCTCCATGGTTACCGCACTACAGTACGAACATCTACAGGGGCAACCCCCTTCTCTCTTGTATACGGTATGGAAGTAGTCTTACCCATCGAGGTTCAGATACCCTCAACCAGAGTCCTCCAGGACGCAGAGCTAGGCGAAGACGAATGGATCCAGACTCGCCTCGACCAGATCAACTTGATTGACGAGAAACGACTCGCATCCATCTGCCATGGACAGATTTACCATAAGCGAATGATCAGAGCGTTCAACAAGAAGGTCAAACACCGAGTCTACAAGGTCGGTGATCTAGTAGTCAAGCGCATCATCCTTCCACAAGGAGATCCCAGGGGCAAATGGACTCCCACCTATGAGGGACCATTTGTAGTCAAAATAGTATTTTCCGGCCGAGCTATGACACTTAGCACCATGGATAGAGAAGACTTCCCACACCCTGTGACCGCAGACATAGTCAAAAAATACTACGCATGAACGAGACCCGCTAGGTCGACTGGCCTAGGCAAAAATAAGGGCATCCTGGTGAACCAAAAGGTTCGGGCAAAAGTTAAGGATATATACAAAAAATGTACACCCGGCAAGTCGAAAACCTGCAAAGGCGGCTTGGGCAAAAGAGGGTATCCCGGTAAACTGAAAACCCGAAAGGGCAGTCTAGGCAAAAGTTAGGGATTTAAACGTACGACTATGTCTCGTTCAGATCATCTACCTACAGACTACAGACTACTATCAGCATTCAAGATTCAAATGGTGAAAATCGATTCACTCACTTTCTACTGACAGCAAGGAGATGAGTTAGTCGAAATATATGAGCACTAGCATAGTTGAAACTCGACGAGATTATTTCCGCATAGCTTTTTACTTTCATTGTATACAAACTGCTTAGTCATACGCCACCTTTCAAAATTAATGCAAATTCTTTCTTTTACAGTGTTCATTATTGTCATTTTTTGCATAAAGTCCAATGATTGCTTTGAATGATTATATGCATTTGACAATAAACATCTGTTCACAAACATACGAAAAGCGAACGAACAAAAGTAATTACTACAGATCCTAGGAATTGAGATGACGACTAAAGTCACCAATGCATTCCCCGCAGGTTACTTTCACAAGAGTACAATCCCCACAGAGCCATCAAACCTTCTCCAACGAAGTATTAATCTCTTCCCACTAGTGTTCCAACACTTCAAGCTTCATCACATTAGTCCCCGAGCAGTGGTCTTAATCAGATCCACCTTATTACATCAGTCTCTGAGCCGTAATAGTTCATCTCGTATACGCAGAGGTATTTATCCCCAGTAGAATATCTCTCAACGATTATCATTCCCCGACAGCAGCAGTATCCAGACTTGAAACTTGGTCAGATAGTGCATCGGAGGATACCTACATCTCTCTAATTTCCCAGCCAGAGGTTTCAACGAACTTCAGATTCATCACCTCAAAGGTATCTTCGAGCCTCGTCTCCGAGCAATAATCAGATATTCCCCAACAAGATCTACGCACAAGATCCCCAACAGAGTATCTCCCAGCTTTTATTATTCCCAACAGCATTAACATCTAGGCTCGAAACTTGGTCAGATAGTGCATCGGAGGAATCAAGGACATCTCTCTCTCCTCCAAGTCAGGGTTTTCAGCAACTTCATCCCCAAGCAGAAGTCAGAAATCCTCGACAGGACGTACTCATCTTCTTCAAGATGGATATGTTTTGAAATACCACAACATTTACATTCATACATTATTCATAAAAACCATGACATGTGCATATATCATTCACGTACTTTGTCATATGCTCGCATGTATCATAATCTGCATAAGACTAACTATATCCTGTCAAAGTTTTATTTTCTCCAGCAAGTAAAAGATATGTTCCAAACGGAAGGTCTAGGATTAATACCCGAAACAAGACGGGAAACCCTATCTGAAAGACCGTACAAATCTTTTCCAAAATGAAGGTCCAGGATTAATACCCGAAACAAGACGGGAAACCCTATCTGAAAGATCGTACAAATCTTTTCCAAATGGAAGGTCCAGGATTAACACCCAAAGCAAGACGGGGAACCCTATCTGAAAGACCATACAAGTTGTCTTCCGGCAACAGGCATTGGATCAACACCCGAAGCAAGACGGGAAAGCTAGCCACATAATGCCAAATATCTACCTCAAAATAGCCAGGACGAAGGTTTATTCTGACTCTCTCTTATTATCAACAGCAACTACAGAGTCTAGCATACGACTCAGTTGCCTCAGATGGCATCTTAAGCCCATCTCTGACTACTTGTCGACATCTCTCCACCTTCAGAATACTGCATATTTGGTTAAAAATCAATGCATACCAATAACTTCATTCAAAGGCGAGCGTGAAGTCTAGCGTACGACTCAACATCATTCTCTCCGGATGGCATCTTAAGCCCATCTCCGTACTTTCCTCTATTTTCAAGAATACCTACAGAGTCTAACGTACGGCTCAACATCCTTCCCTCCCGGATGGCATCTTAAGCCCATTTTTGTGTTTTCTTCTATTTTCAAAGACACCTACGAAGTCTAACGTACGACTCAACCTTAGTTTCTCTCCAGATGGCATCTTAAGCCCATCTCCGTGCTTTCTTCTTACTTTCAAGAAAACCTACCGAGTCTAACGTACGGCTCATTCCCCAGCATCAGTCTCTCCTGATGGCATCTTAAGCCCATCTCCGATGTTTCTCCTATTCAAACGATGTTTACGAGTCTAGCGTACGACTCGATCTCTGACACAGTTTCTCCAAATGGCATCTGTAATCCCATTCCAGCGCATCATCAACCAGCAGCGAGTGCAAATTTTCAAGTGTACTCGAGTGTTCAATCATCTCCTACCTTCAGGTCACGAAAGGCAAGCATGCCAATCTGACCCTTCCAGTACAAGAAGATTGAACAGGGGAAACTGTTATACCCCAAAATTTGCCCTCCTACTTCTCAAGACATTTCACATATCCATACTCAAGGATTTCACAAGGGTTGACCAGATAAACCCTCTCTTAAGCAATCAACCCAAACTAGGGTTTGGCTACCCTCTAGTCAAGGTGAGCTTCCAACACTTCCATTGGTCACCATGCCTCATTATATGCTTCAAATAATCTCCATGTCAAGTTTCAAGCCTTACAAGTCAAGTTTTCTCAGACAGTTGCTCAAATGGTTGAAAATCAATTGTATTGGACAAAAAGTCAACTGTGGTCAACATACAGTAAAACTTCATAATTTTTGGTCAACATCCATATTTTGAAGTAACATTCATCATTTGATCAAGGGTTGATCATGATTCATCAAGAAAAGTCAAGAATTGGTCAAAAGTCAAAGTTTCCAAATTGGGCTTTCTTAGACAAAAGTCAACAGAACTTTGACCAGGCATAACTTTCACATACCTTATCAGAAATTTTTCCACCACAGCTTATTTTGAAGATAATTCAATTCTCTACAACATCATATCTCACAAGCTTGGGCAGAAAATGCTTCATTTGGAAGTTATGGATCAAAACATTACAGGTCCTTTTAAAAGTCAACAAAAAGTCAACTTTTTGTAAAGAAGTGATCATGAGCATGGAAACTTCAATTGAGATGAAACCAAAGAGGCTGTTTAGAGGACATCTTGAGATTTCTAAAAAGTCCAAGACCACCCAAAAATGTTAAAAATTGAGCAAGGTACACCTTGCACAAGTTGAGCATTTTTGAGGAGGTGCACAAAGAGAAATACATGACAAAACCAAAAATTTTGCAAATGGGCCTAACTTTTCTTGATTCAAACATGTTCCTTAGCTGAATTGGAACCTCCAAGCCCAAGGCCACAGATTTATCTTTTATTTTCTATTTATTTTGGATTTTTAATCATTTAAAACCAATTTAAATAAAATAAAAGATAGAAAATCAAAAATTAATTGCAAGGTGGATTTTTCTCTCATTCTTGAGATCCAAGCAAGCCATACAAGCTGTCAATTTTGAAATTGCATTTATTGGCAAAGGAATTGAATGAGATTTGATCAAAAAAGGTAATATTTGGTTTCATACCAAATCAAATATTTTCTCATTGATTGGCACATAATTTCTTCATGATTCTTGACCTAATTCACTCTACTATAAGTACATAATGCATTCACAAGCACAAGGGACGGAATTCTTGCCTCCAAGAACTCTACCCAACTTCAAAAAATCCGTGTCATTCAAGCAAATGGCAGACCTCTTTTTGCACCAATTCGATCAATTCTAAGCTTTCCAATCGCTTCATGGAAGTCCCTAGAGTCATCCCAAACGTTCACAGATCAAAAATACCCCCAGAAATACGAAATTGCACATCACGGTTTGCCTCAAAAATTTCAGAATCGAATTCATAGCTACATGCATTTTAAACGTATTTTGATTATATATTCATGTTCATGATGTTATTTGCAAGCTATCTGGGTTGTTTAATTGAGTTTTAAGTGCAGGAATCGTGATATGCCATTGTTAGGTTTTCCAAGCTTCAAATTGGGATCCTTCGATTTAGGAAAAATTGGCCAAAACTAGGGGCATATTCTTGTTCAGGAGACCAAACTGAATCGATCCATGTATTCATCATGAATTTATATTACTTGTATGTGATTTTGGAAATATGCAGGGGCTTTAGTGACGAACGAAGCCGTCGCTATAGGCTGTTGCTACGGACAAAAACCGTAGGTAAAAGCCTGTGTTTAAAATTTCAATGAGGAAGACGATGAAGCTTTGGCGCGGTTTTGGTTTTCCGAAAACTAATTCCCTTATAATGTTTTTATTCCATACTACTAACACCAAGTGCAGGTTGGTCCAGTGGTAGGTGTCATACCCCAAAATTTGCCCTCCATCTTCTCAAGGCATTTCATACATCTATACTCAAGGATTCCTCAAGGGTTGATCAGACAAACCCTCTCCTAGACAATCAACCCAAACTAGGGTTTGGTGATTCTTAGATCAAAGTGGATTTCCAACATCTCCAATGTTCGTCATGCCTCCTCATATGCTTCAAATGTTCTCCATGTCAAGTTTCAAGCTTCACAAGTCAAGTTTTCTCAGACAATTGCTCAGATGGTTGAAAATCAGTTGTATTGGACAAAAAGTCAACTGTGGTCAACATACAGTCAAACTTCATCATTTTTGGTCAACATCCTCATTTTGAAGTTACATTCATCATTTGATCAAGGGTTGATCATGATTCATCAAGAAAACTCAAGATTTGCTCAAAAGTCAAACTTTCTAAATTAGGGTTTCTCTGAGAAAAGTCAACCAAACTTTGACTGATCATAACTTCTTCATACTTTCTCAGAAATTTTTCCACCACCTCTTGTTTTGAAGTAAATTCCATTCTCTACAACTTCATGTCTCACAAGAATGTTTAAAAAATGCTTCATTTGAGAGGTATGGATCAAAACATTACAGGTCCTTTTCAAAAGTCAACAAAAAGTCAACTTTTTGTTTTGAAGATATATTGAGAATGGAAACTCCAATTGAGATGAGACCAAAAAGGTTGGTTAGAGGACTCTTAGAGCTTTCCAAAAAGTCCAAGAACACTCAAAAATGTGGAAAATGGAGCAAGATACACCATTCACAAGTTGGGCAATTTTGAAGAGATGCACAAAGAGAAATACTTCTAAAAATCAAAAATTTTGCAAATGGGCTTACTTTTTCTTTATCCAAACTTGTTCCTCATGCAATTAGGAATATCCAAGCCCAATGCCACGAATTTTTATTTTATTTTTCTATTTAATTTGGAATTTATTCATTTAAATACAAATTAAATTCAAAAATAAAGTATAAAATCAAAATTAAATGCAAATTTGATTTTTCTCTCTTCCTTGAGATCCAAGCAACTCAATAAAACCAACAAATTTCGAAATTTGGTTGGATATGGCAAGATTTGATTGAAAATTGATCAAAAAGATGGAAATTTGATTTGGTACAAAATCAAATATGTTTTGCATTGATTAGTGATTGATTCTTTCTCAAATCAACTATGAATCCATCTACTATATATATACAACACATGCCACACGAATTAGGGTAGAAAAACTGGCTGGAGAAACCCTATTGAAGCTCAAGAAATCCGTGCAACACAAGCAACTAGCAGCCTTGGATTTAGGTCGTTTCAATTGATTCCAAGCACTCAAACACATTCCTTGATACCTCTTGAATCGATCCGACCTCACTTTGCTCAAAACCATCCGAATCAAAGAATCAATTCGGTTTGTTCAAGAAAATTTCAAAATCGATTTTCATATTCATGCATTATTAACATGTTTTATTGTTGTTTTTGTGATTGGTGATAAGTTTGCAAGCGATCTGGGTAGGTTAATTGTGTTTCTATGGCCTGGAACTCGATGTGCCATGATTAGGTTCTTGACCACGATTTAGGGTTTTCCTTAAACGGAAAAATTGGACCTCGAGACCATTACCAATGCATTCGAATGATGTCCTAATCGAACCATGGTCTTAGAATTCATTTATATTACTTGTGTATGATTTTCGATTTTGTTGGTTGTAGCGTCGAACAAAGGCCGAATTTTCAAAAATTCAAACGAAGGAGATGAAGTTTGGCGCGAGACGAGGCAATAGAGGAGACGCGTGCTTGTAATCCATTCGCTCGATTCGACACGCGTGCACTGCTCATATGGCAAAGGCGTGGGGTATGAGAGCAAGGTCTCCGCTCGATCTTGGCCATGGCAAGAGTATTTTTACATAGTTTACAAACTTTTCATATTTTTCTTATTTATTTAATATATTTCATGCATTTTAATTTTTTCATAATTTTTATTCATGCATTAAAATTGTCAAAAATATTTTTCCTTTTGCATTTATTTTCATAAAATGTTTATTTAATTTATAAAATTAAAAATATTATTTTGCATGCATATTTAATTTTATTCATAATTTATCATTTAAATCACTTTTAATTAGTTTTAATTATTAAATCTTTTCCAAAAATCCCAAAAATTATTTTAGCATATTTATGTTATTTCCAGATGAAATATTTTTCTCATTCAAAATTTGCATTTTACTAACATTTTCCTCTTATTCGATTCCTCTCGTATTTCCGATTTCTCATTCTCTTGGTTGTCCGTTCGACGATTTCTTTTATCGTTTTCTTTTTCCAATTATGTAACTGCTCATGGGATGTAATAGCTTAATTAGGCTTTTATTTTCCGACGTTTAAATTATGTATCCGCCCAAAGCCATGTAATAGCGAGACATTTATCTTTCCGCATCTTTACACTTCCGCATTTTAATTTCCGCACCCTATAAATTGCTAGTAATTAGGCGTGTATGGCAAGATAAAATTGGACATAGATCACTCATAACTCCAAGATAAAACATCTGAATCAACACACTTCTTTCACACATACACCCCTTAGGGTAATTCTCTCTCGTTGCCTTACGAATTCAAATGGTCAAGTCCCTCGAACGTAGAGGTATTCTAGCACCGTTGCCTTCAAAACAAATCATCATAGTCCCTTAGATACAAAGACCATAGACCCACGATGTCGCCTACGAATACATGATCTTGACCCTCGATTGTCGCCTACAAAAAATGATGATAGTCCCTTCGAATGTGCTAGGATACTTCCTACAAGTTGCTTTCTATGACCATCCGATGTCCCTTCAAATGTCCCGCTTACATCCAACGAATAGGGTTACCTACCAACTAATGGTATGGATACGCTATTCTAAAGGAATAAAACAACATGAAAACGACCATTCTGAGTAGGTAATAAGACTTTTAGTTGCTTGCTCTATCAAACACTTTTCACACCTCACACTTTTTGTCAAAGTTCAAACTCTTTTCAAAATGAAACATTTCCAAACACTTTGTATACATTCCTACATGAATCATTAAAAGTCAAAGCGAAATGCCTTTTCAAAACATTTTGTCAAACACACGAAAGCACAATTTTAAAGTGATCTAAGAGCAACTAAGAGCCTGTAGATAACTACGGATGGAAAGGGTGCTAATACCTTCCTTTTCATAACCTTCTCCTTACTCGTAATCTAACGAAGGTCTTTTTCTCTTTTTACCTTCCCTTAATTGGATAAAATAAAAGTCGGTGGCGACTCTTGCTATCCGCACATTTGCGATACAAAACCTACAAAGTCAGTTCACCGTGTTACAGAACTGGCGACTTGGGAGACACCCTAAAGAGAGAATGCCTTAAGGATTTCTAGATCACCTTTATTGCTTTCTTTTGACTTGCTTGTTTTATCTTTAAGGGTTGCTTGGGTATTATATTTGTGGGGATCCTACACCGGATCCGTTTCCTTTTAGGTAAGTAGCAATAAATCGTCGCGACTGTTAGACGATATCGAAACGGTCAACATGATGGCTACGTTAGTGTGACACTTGGATGTCCCGATACTCTTCATTCCCAAGTTGAGGATAGTATTTGGCTTCGTGGTGTCATCAAGCACTAACTAAACTTTTAGAACCTTAATTGACCCATCTTGGCCATTAGAAGGTAGTGAGATGGCGGCTTTGTGTAGACCGAGGTTGGTTGATACTCGATGCTACGCTCATTAAGATCGACTTTTGGGATATTTTTCGACCACTTGGTAGTCGTATTGAAATAAACGCCTACGAGAAAGATCAATGATATGAGATTCCTAGAACCGGTTACTATTATAGGACGATGAACCAACTCAAACTTTTGGTGGGGTAATCACCTATACCTCTTGCAAGCCTTAAACCTAGGCTCATTGTGTGAATTGTTTGTGTGTCAAACATGACATCATGACATCATTCACATTGCATCTCATTTCTAACTATTTCAAGGACCTAGGGATTTATCTTTGCTCTGCTTTGTAGGAATTATGGCTTCTAGAAAGACTATCCAATCAACTTCATGGGTATACCTTCTCTCAAAGAATTGGTTTTGAAATTCCGATCATGCTCGTTCATCAAGAGACATGGTTATCTACTTGATTTGGTTATCTCCGGTTTGAAGAAGATATGATGCATGTCCTATTCCGCTTCTTCGATCCAAACACCATTGCTTTACATTCCCAGATTATCAGTTAGTTCCTACCTTGGAAGAGTTCTCTAAGCTACTTGGGGTACCTATTCTTGATCAAATACCATTCACCGGTCTAGAAAAGGTTCCTAGGTACGAAGACATCGCATCCGCTTTACATCTTAAGCGCTCAGACATTGAAGCCAATTGGGAAACTAGAAGTGGAGTTAAGGATTTACTTTCCAAGTTCCTAATTAAGAAAGCCCGAGAATTCCTCAAAGTTATGAGTTTCCACGCATTTGAAGATATTGTGGCCTTGCTAATCTATGGTTTGGTTCTATTTCCTAACTCGGATCAATTCATAGATGTCAATGCCATCAAGTTGTTTCTTACTCGTAATCCAGTGCCTACTTTACTTGGAGATATTCTACATTCTCTCCATACTCGTACTAAGAGACAAGGAACTCTCATGTGTTGCATACCGTTACTTTCCAGGTGGTTTATTTCGCACCTTCCTCCATCAGTTTTGAAGAATGAACAAAGGTTGAAGTGGTCTCAAAGGTTAATGTCACTCTCTCATTCAGATATTCGTTGGAATCTTTTCTCTCAAAAGGACTTCACATTCATTGAGCGTTGTGGAGAATTCCCTAATGTACCGCTACTTGGTATAAGGGGAGGTATTACTTACAACCCTTCTCTAGCTCTACGACAGTTTGGTTTTTCTCGAAGAGATGGTCCACATGATATGCTTCTCCAAGATATTGTGTTCGATTACAACCACGATCTCCAGAACTACCGACGAAGGTTCATACACGCTTAGGGCATGGTAAAGAAGACTGATACCAAGACTTTGGGACACCAAAACTCCATTCCTTGGGAACCTTACCTCAAATGGGTGCGAGCTCGAGCTCAAAACCTCGTGATGCCATTCACGCCTGTTTTACCAGTAATTATGGAACCTGTTGCTATAGGTGACGTACCCTATACCGTTCTCCATCCCGACATGCCTATTGATTTTGAAGATTGAAGAGATCCTGGATTCAGCTTAAAGAAGAGAGGGATACCTTTGAAGCTCAGTGTTATGCAAGTGAGAAGAAAGTGCTAGAGTTGACCAAGCTACTTCACGAGGAGCGAAGCATCAACGCCTACCTCACCAAGAGGAAGCGCCATGGGAGACTTAGAGCTTTAGGATTTATATGTTTTCTTTTATTTGTTTGAACTATCTTTTGTACTTAAAAAGAAAAAGAATAAAAAGAGTACTAATAAATGTTTGTTCATTGCTTGTTTAACAAATTTAAATCTCTAAGGTCCTTGAAAACATTGCATTGCATCCGCATAAACATTGCATATCATAGCATAACATTGCATCACGGTACATTGAAGATTGGTTTTCTCATTTGCTCGCTATTTATTTTAGCGAAATGGCTCTTGAACAACATCAAAGATCCTGTGCTCGAATGCTGGCCAGAGATGTTTACCAGCTTGGTCCAAGGCCAAGAAGATCAAGAAGCTCATCAAGGAAGAAGAAGGTTGTTGGTCTTCTCAACATGGGGACGCTACAAAGGTGGTCCTAAAGTGGTTAGTCGAATTGAGCTCTCTCAAGGAAGTGTCAAGAAGGAGGATGAGCAAAGTGATAAGGGTGATGGCGAAGGTAGTCGGATGAGCCGAGAAAGACTATGATAATGGCCAATACTCGATGAAGATGACAAGTACAAACAACTTGAAGACCGTCTCGAATCTTGTGGAAAACTGAAGATGTCCGGCTGAATTTTGATGATCTGAGTCTTGTCCCTGTGTTGTGATTCCTCCCAAGTTCAAAGTTCCAACTTTTGCTAAGTATGATGGCATGTCTTGTCCTAAGTCGCATTTGAAATCCTATGTTCAAGATCAACCCCACACCGATGAGAAAGTTGTGGATGCATTATTTTCAAGAGAGTTTGTCCGAACTCGGTTGTGGTATTATCGCTAGAGAATGACCGTATCCGTACTTGGAGTGACTTAGCGGATGCTTTCAAACAAGATGAGTACAATGTTGAATTGACACCCACTCGCATGCAACTACAAAGCATGTCTATGGGTCGTGACGAGAAGTTCAAAGAGTATGCTCGAAATGGAGAGATCTAGCAGAGTTCAACCACCCTTGTCCAATAGGGAGTTGGTTGATATGTTTATGGGAACACCGACAGTCCATTCTTCAATCATCCGATTGAAACTCTTCACCGGATTCACCGAGTTGATATTGACAGAGAGCATATGAAGCGGTATTAAGAGTGGGAAGATTCATAGAGTCATCTTCAAATGTGCAAGAGATCTTTGGTGGTAAGAAAGAAGTTAATGTCATATGGTCGAAAAGCCGAGCCAAGACCGACCGCCTAACTGTGGAGGCAGATGATCCAATCCTACATCAAGACAACCTCGTGAGACAACGCAGAGCTTAACGCCACGAAGTTTACAAAGATCAACATGCCATTGTCGCAAGCCTTGCAACACATGTTGAAAGAGCTGATTACCTTGAGGGATCCTCCTCGAATGTCAACACTTCCTCTCCGAGATACAATCCTAATGCTAAGTGTCCTTACCATTCCAATAGCCCCGGACATAGTAATCGATGATTGTTGGGCTTTGAAGAACAAGATTCAAGACATGATTGAAGCTAAGCGATTGAGTTTGACCCTCCTGAGACTCGAATGTGATCAACGCGCCTATGCCTAACCATGACAAAAGTTCCAATGTGTTATGTATACTTATGTTTTCAACATAGATGACTTGACCATTCCTCTGACGACTATTAAGGAGAATTTGCTGCAAGCTGGTGTCAACCCAGGATGCCCAAAGAATTGTCGTTGGTGCCCGTCTACGCCTGATGGTTGTGCTTGGTTGAGAAGACGTGTTCAGTGCATGATGGATAACCGTGAGATACTATTTCTAAAACCACCTGTGCAGAAGCTGTGTGAAGAAATGTCTAAGTTGAAGATTGACAATGTGAATGAAACTGCACCATATGTATGGGATACCTTGGGACAGCCAAGTGGAAAGTATGATTACATGGTGAAGTACACTGTTCCTAAGAGTTACAAAATTCCTATTGAAGATGTTAAAGCAACCGGGTGGGTGACGATTTCCCAGAAGACTATGCTGATGTTAACACTATAAGAATTTCCTCCGTTGATCCTATGCCTAGAGTGGCACCTCTTATCATTACTTCTCCAAGACCAGTTCCGTATTCCTCTGACAAAGCTATTCCTTGGAATTATGGAGCTGATGTTTACTATCATGGCGTCAAGCAAGACCCTCTGACCATTGAAGATCTTACAGTTGAAGCTACCATTCCTGACATCGACAACATCACCGGATCAAGTAAGGTGACCCGAACCGGAAGAGTATTCTCTCCAGAAATCTCTCCTCCAAAGGACACTGCGACTCCAGCTCGCATTCCAGCCATTCAACCCATTCCCCAAGCTAGAGAGAAAGAACCAGTGACTCATCCTGCTCAACCAGAAGTGCCAAAGGAAGTTGCTGAAGACACCTCCAAACAAGAAATGGAGGAAATTCTGAAGATTATCAAGAAGAGTGACTACAATGTTGTGGAACAGTTAGGACAGACTCCATCCAAGATATCCATGCTTGCTTTGCTCTTGTGCTCTGAGGCTCATGCTAAAGCCTTGATGAAGTTTCTGAGGAATGCTCACGTACCGCAAGACACCACTACTGACCAGTTTGAAGTTTGTATTGCTAGCCTGGCTGCCAACAACGGCCTAGGCTTCTCTGATGCTAATTTGACTCCTGCCGGAAAGAAACACAACAAAGCCTTGCACATCTCTGTTGAATGCAAGGGCACTACATTGTCTCATGTTTTAGTGGATACCGGTTCTGCTCTGAATATCCTTCCGAAGATTGCTTTTGATCGACTTGATATCGAAGGGTTGGTTCTGAGACCCAGTGATATAATTGTGAGAGCTTTTGATGGTTCTAAGCGAACAGTGCTTGGAGAGCTCACTGTGCCTGTTAAAGTCGGTTCCCAGACTTTTGATTCCACTTTCTTTGTCATGGACATTCGTCCCGCTTACTCTTGCCTACTTGGACGCCCTTGGATACATGGGGGCGGTACATTTCTACCTTGCATCGTCAAGTACCCGGTGAAAGGGAAGGTTGTTACAGTGTGTGGTGAAGAGGAATATATGGTCAGTCATCTACAGTCATTCCGATATCTCGAGATGGAAGGTGAATTCTTTGAGACCCCCTGTCAAGCTTTTGAAATGATACCAGTCATGCCTGCTGACTCTCCCACTCCCCGGTTACGCAAGCTCTGCCTAGGATGGCCTCGTTGAAGGATGCTCAAGCTGCGGTTGAAGAAGGTGGTAGTGCTATTTGGGGACAGCTCCCTGATCTCCCTTTCAAATTTGACAAGACTGGTTTAGGCTTCACCATCAAGGGTCAGAAGATGATACGCGAAAGTGCCGCCAACCCTTTTTCACATCGCCAGTGGAATCCATGCTATAGAAGACGACGACAACGACTTCAATATCAGCAAATGGATCTTCCCAACTCCAGACAATGGACTCAGCAATTGGAAGACTGAAGACGTCATACCAATCTCCTTTAGACAGGAGTAATTGCTCTTGTTTTTGTTTTGCTTTTCGTATTCTCTATGTTTTGAACGATAAACTCTAAAGCCTAGTGCCTTACCCGGGGCATCATGGCTCGTTTGTGAGGGTTATTATCTGTCATTTGCATATTTTCATTCAATAAAATCGTTGGACTTTTGCATTCAATTGTTGCTTTCTTTTACTTTATCACCCCTTCAAAAAGCTATGTGTTTCTTACACACACCCACGTGATACACTGCAGAATCACTCCGAATCTCGTTGATAACAGCTATGCTATTGCTAAATATGACTTCGATAATCCGATCTACCAAGCCGAAGACGAAAGTGAGGAAGATTGTGAAGTGCTAGGAGAACTTGTCCGACTGCTACAGCAAGAAGAGAAAGTTATACAGCCACACGAAGAGCAGGTTGAGGTTGTGAACTTGGGTACTGATGAAGATAGAAAAGAGATCAAGATAGGAGCGGGTCTTGAGAACAGTGTTAAAAGAAGATTGGTCCAGATGCTACGAGACTATATTGAGGTTTTTGCTTGGTCATATGAAGACATGCCAGGGTTGGACATTGATATTGTGGTACACCGGTTGCCAACAAAAGAAGGTTTTCTCCCAAAGGAAATGTAGGTCGCGATGCGTCCCGAGATGTCGAGAAAATCAAAGTCAAGTTATGAAGCGCTTCAACGCCGCTTAGTCTACTTCCTATCCACGATGGGTTGCGAATGTGGTACCTATACCTAAGAAGGATGGCAAGGTACGAATGTGTGTGGATTACGAGATCGAACAAAGCGAGTCCAAAGACGATTTCCACTTCCTCATATTGATGTTCGTTGACAACACCGCCAAGATAAGGTTTCTCCTTCATGGATGGTTTCTCCTACAATCGATCAAAATGGCTCCAAGACATGGAGAAGACTACTTTGTTATGGGGCACTCGCTACAAGGTTATGCCCACGGATGAAGAACGCGGGCGCCACTTATCGTGCTATGGTGACATTATTCCATGACATGATTCATCACGAGATAGAGGTCTCGTCGACGACATGATAGCTCGATCACATCAAGAAGAACATCTTGATCATTTAAACTGTTTGATAGGTTGAAGAAATACAGACTAAGACTTAATCCTAACAAGTGCACCTTTGGAGTCAGATCCGGTAAACTCCTAGGGTTTGTTGTCAGTGGATAAGGAATTGAGGTTGACCCCGCCAAGGTTAAAGCTATTCAAGGGATGCCAGCTTCCCGCACCGAGAAGGAAGTCAGAGGTTTCTTGGGCCGATTGAACTACATTGCCAGATTCATTGCACACTTAACTGCTACTTGTGAGCCAATCTTTAAGTTACTTAAGAAAGATCAAGTAGTAGAATGGAACGACGATTGCCATATCGCTTTTGACAAAATCAAGGAGTACCTGCAAAATCCTCCTATCCTGATGCCGCCCGCCGAAGGAAGACCTCTTATCATGTACTTGACAGTGTTAGAGAACTCAATGGGATGTGTGTTGGGGAAACATGACGAGTCTAGTCGAAAAGAGCATGCAATATACTACCTTAGCAAAAAGTTTACCGACTGTGAAACAAGATACTCATAGCTCGAGAAAACTTGCAACGCTTTGGTCTGCTCACGACTAAGACAAGATATATTGACCCACACTACCTTGTTGATTTCAAGATGGATCCGATAAAATACATATTTGAGAAACCACTCTCTCCGAAGAATAGCAAGATGGCGATGATCTTGACCGAATCGACATCCAAGACACTTCTCGAAAGCGATCAAAGGAAGTGTAGTAGCCGATCATTTGGCTCATCAAGCCGTAGATGACTATCGCCTATGCGTTCAATTTCCGGATGAAGATGTTTTACTAGTCACAGTTGTGAAGAACCGGCCCGGACGAAGGACACGAACAAGGATCCCGATGGACCATGGTCTTTGATGGAGCCTCAACGCACTTGGCAATGGCATTGGCGCCATCATTACATCCCCTACAGGACACGCCTTTCACCGCCAGATTATGTTTCAGCTTGCACTAACAACATGGCGAATACAGCGTGCATCATGGGTATCAAAGTGTTATTGACTTAAGAATCAAGTTCTTGCAAGTGTATGGAGACTCGCTTTGGTGATCAAGTTAAGGCGCGTGGGATACGAAGCATCCGAATCTTATTCCGTATCGAGAGCATGTTCTGAGTTTGATCCCCTACTTCGAAGAGATCACTTTCAACCACATTCCACGAGAAGAAAATCAGTTGGCAGACGCATTAGCTACTATGTCATCTATGTTCAAAGTCAGATGGGACAACGAGGCTCCCCAGATCATCATTGAGAAGTTTGACGAACCAGCGTATTGTTATGAGCTTGATACGGAAGAGAAACCTTGGTACTATGACGTGAAAAGGTATCTTGAGACTCAGGAATATCCCGCAGGGGCATCTGTCAATGATAAGAAGTTCATGAGAAGATTTGCATCCAAATTCTTCCTCAGCAACGACATCTTATACAAGCGCAACCACGACTTATGCTTACTCTGCTGTGTAGACCAGAAAACAGCAATACGTATCATGGAAGAGTTACACGAAGGGGCATTTGGTACTCATTCCAGTGGACATACGATGGCTAAGAAGATTTTAAGAATGGGTTACTATTGGTCCACCATGGAAGCTGATTGTCACCGCTACGCTCGATCTTGTCACAAATGCCAGATTTATGCAGACAAAGTACACGTACCTCCAGTACCTCTGAATGTTTTAACAGCTCCCTGGCCTTTTGCAATGTGGGGCATTGACATGATCGGAGAAATCAAGCCCACCGCTTCCAACGGACATCGTTTCATCCTTGTGGCAATTGATTGTTTTACCAAGTGGGTAGAGGCAGCCTCGTTCGCATCTGTTACCAAGAATGTTGTGGCTCGATTTATCAAACATAATCTTATCTGTCGATATGGCACTCCCGAAAGGATTATCACAGATAACGGCTCCAACCTCAACAATAAGATGATCACCGAACTCTGCACGCAGTTCAAGATCAAGCATCACAACTCTTCTCCTTATCGGCCTAAGATGAATGGCGCAGTGGAAGCCGCCAACAAGAACATTAAGAAGATTATACAGAAGATGACAATGACTTACAAAGATTGGCATGAGATGTTACCATTTGCTCTTCATGGTTATCGCACTACAGCGCGAACATCAACCGGGGCAACCCCCTTCTCTCTCGTATATGGTATGGAAGCCGTCCTACCAATTGAGGTTCAGATACCCTCAACCAGAGTCCTCCAGGAGTCAGAGTTAGGCGAAGACGATTGGGTCCAGACTCGCCTTGACCAGATTAACTTGATTGATGAGAAACGGCTCGCATCCATCTGCCATGGACAGATCTATCAGAAGCGAATGATCAGAGCATTCAACAAGAAGGTCAAGCACCAAGTCTACCAAGTCGGTGATCTAGTAGTCAAGCGCATCATTCTTCCACAAGGAGATCCCAGGGGAAAATGGACTCCCACTCACGAGGGACCGTTTGTAGTCAAGACAGTATTTTCCGGTGGAGCTATGATACTTAGCACCATGGATGGTGAAGACTTCCCACACCCTGTGAACGCAGACGTAGTAAAAATACTACGATAAAGAGACCCGCTAGGTCGACTGACCTAGGCAAAAATAAGGGCATCCTGGCGAACCAAAAGGGTTCGGGCAAAAGTTAAGGATATATACAAAAAATGTACACCCGGCAAGTCGAAAACCTGAAAAGGCGGCTTGGGCAAAAAAGGGTATCCCGGTAGACTGAAAACCGAAAGGGCGGTCTAGGCAAAAGTTAGGGATTTAAGCGTACGACTATGTCTCTTCCAGGTCACCTACTTCCAGACTACTATCAGCATTCAAGATTCAAATGGCGAAGATCGATTCACTCACTTTCTACTGACAGCAAAGAGATGAGATAGTTGAAATATATGAGTACTAGCATAGTTGGAACTTAACGAGATTGTTTCCGCATAGCTTTTTATTTTTCTTATGTACAAACTACTTGGCCATACGCCACCTTTCAAATAAATACAAGTTTCTTTCTCTTTACAATTTGTTTTTGTTGTTGTTTGCATAAAGTCCAACGTTTGCTTTGAATGATTATATGCATTTGACAATAAAAATCTATTTACAAACATGCGAAAAGAACATACGAAAGTAATTACTACAGGCTTCAGGATTTGAGATGACGACGGAGGTCACCAATGCATTTCCCCCACAGAGCGTGATCCCCACAGAAATGTCACTCGCCACAAAATCTTCCCCAACAAAGAAGAGGAGGATCCCCGAGCAGTGATTCCACTCAACTTAATCAGGCCACATCCACGGCCGAGGTATTTATCCCAGGCGGATGTCTCTCAATAGTTCCCCTTTTCTCCAGCAGCAGTGTCCAAACCCAGAACTTGGTCAGATAGTGCATCGGAGGAAGCTTACATCTTTCTTTTCCCTAGCCAGAGATTCCAACGGGTTCCAGACTCTTCCAACCCGTTCTCCCGACAACTACCATTTACTCTCCAGAGGATTTACGCAAAATCCCGATAGACCTCCGACTCTCCACACAGGATTGTCAACAATATCTAGCCTCAAGACTTGGTCGATAGTGCATGGAGGAATCAAAGTTTTCTTTCTTCTCGTGATCTTCATCCTCAAACGAAGCCGAAATCTCCAAGCAGAACATCCGCATCTTCTTCAAGATGGATATGTTTTGAAATACCACAACATCTATCATTCTTACATTATTCATAAAACGTCATAATTTGTGCATATGTCATTCATACACATTGTCATGCATCATACCTTGCATAAGACTAACAATATTCTATCAAAGTTTCTCTTGTTTTTTCCAAAACAGGTGAAAATCATTTCTGAAACAAACAGGTCCAAGATTAAGACCCGAATCCAGACGGGAAAACTATCTGAAAGACCGCCCTAGTTGTCCTCCGACAATGGTCGTGATTAAGACCCGAATCCGACGGAAAACTATCGAACGACGCCTCGTTGTCCTCCGACAACGGATCCATGATTAATACCCGAAGCCAGACGGGAAACCTTGTCCGAACGATCACAAGTTATCCTCCGATAACAGGCAGTGGATCAACACCCGATGCACAACAGGGAAGATATCCACGTTTTGCCAACTACTACCTCCCTCGGGTAGTCAGCACGAAGAACTATTCGACTCATTCTTATTATCAACAGAACTACAGTCGGCACGACTCGGTTGCCTTGGATGGCATCTTAAGCCCATCTCCGACTACTTGTCAACATTTCTCCACTTTCAGAATGCTGCATATTTGGTTAAAAACCAATACAAACCAATAGCTTCATTCAAAGATGAGCACGAAGTCTAACATACGACTCCCTCCGGATGGCATCTTAAGCCCATCTCCATGCTCCTTCCACTATCAAGAACATCTATAGAGCCTAGCGTACGGCTCACTCCTCAGCATCGATCTTTCCAGATGGCATCTTAAGCCCATCCCCATCAATTTTCCTATTCAGACGACATTCTCGAGTCTAGCATACGACTCATTCCCCAGCGAAGTCTCTACATTCTCCAAATGGCATCTGTAAGCCCATTCCCGCCAACAGCGAGTGCAAATTTTCAGGTGTACTCGAGTGTTCAATCATCTTCTACCTCCAGGTCACGAAAGGCACGCATGCCAATCTAACCCTTCCAGTACAAGACGATTGAACAGGGGCAGCTGTCATACCCCAAAATTTGCCCTCCATCTTCTCAAGGCATTTCATACATCTATACTCAAGGATTCCTCAAGGGTTGATCAGACAAACCCTCTCCTAGACAATCAACCCAAACTAGGGTTTGGTGATTCTTAGATCAAAGTGGATTTCCAACATCTCCAATGTTCGTCATGCCTCCTCATATGCTTCAAATGTTCTCCATGTCAAGTTTCAAGCTTCACAAGTCAAGTTTTCTCAGACAATTGCTCAGATGGTTGAAAATCAGTTGTATTGGACAAAAAGTCAACTGTGGTCAACATACAGTCAAACTTCATCATTTTTGGTCAACATCCTCATTTTGAAGTTACATTCATCATTTGATCAAGGGTTGATCATGATTCATCAAGAAAACTCAAGATTTGCTCAAAAGTCAAACTTTCTAAATTAGGGTTTCTTTGAGAAAAGTCAACCAAACTTTGGCTGATCATAACTTCTTCATACTTTCTCAGAAATTTTTCCACCACCTCTTGTTTTGAAGTAAATTCCATTCTCTACAACTTCATGTCTCACAAGAATGTTTAAAAAATGCTTCATTTGAGAGGTATGGATCAAAACATTACAGGTCCTTTTCAAAAGTCAACAAAAAGTCAACTTTTTGTTTTGAAGATATATTGAGAATGGAAACTCCAATTGAGATGAGACCAAAAAGGTTGGTTAGAGGACTCTTAGAGCTTTCCAAAAAGTCCAAGAACACTCAAAAATGTGGAAAATGGAGCAAGATACACCATTCACAAGTTGGGCAATTTTGAAGAGATGCACAAAGAGAAATACTTCTAAAAATCAAAAATTTTGCAAATGGGCTTACTTTTTCTTTATCCAAACTTGTTCCTCATGCAATTAGGAATATCCAAGCCCAATGCCACGAATTTTTATTTTATGTTTCTATTTAATTTGGAATTTATTCATTTAAATACAAATTAAATTCAAAAATAAAGTATAAAATCAAAATTAAATGCAAATTTGATTTTTCTCTCTTCCTTGAGATCCAAGCAACTCAATAAAACCAGCAAATTTCGAAATTTGGTTGGATATGGCAAGATTTGATTGAAAATTGATCAAAAAGATGGAAATTTGATTTGGTACAAAATCAAATATGTTTTGCATTGATTAGTGATTGATTCTTTCTCAAATCAACTCTGAATCCATCTACTATATATATACAACACATGCCACACGAATTAGGGTAGAAAAACTGGCTGGAGAAACCCTATTGAAGCTCAAGAAATCCGTGCAACACAAGCAACTAGCAGCCTTGGATTTAGGTCGTTTCAATTGATTCCAAGCACTCAAACACATTCCTTGATACCTCTTGAATCGATCCAGACCCTCACTTTGCTCAAAACCATCCAGAATCAAAGAATCCGAATTCGGTTTGTTCAAGAAAATTTCAAAATCGATTTCTCATATTCATGCATTATTAACATGTTTTATTGTTGTTTTTGTGATTGGTGATAAGTTTGCAAGCGATCTGGGTAGGTTAATTGTGTTTCTATGGCCTGGAACTCGATGTGCCATGATTAGGGTTCTTGACCACGATTTAGGGTTTTCCTTAAACGAAAAAATTGGACCTCGAGACCATTACCAATGCATTCGGAATGATGTCCTGAATCGAACCATGGTCTTAGAATTCATTTATATTACTTGTGTATGATTTTCGATTTTGCCAGGGTTGTAGCGTCGAACAAAGGCCGACGCTGAATTTTCAAAAATTCAAAATGAAGGAGATGAAGTTTGGCGCGGAGACGAGGCAATAGGGAGGAGACACGTGCTTGTAATCCATTCGCTCTGATTCAGTGACATGCGTGCACGCTGGCTCAGATGGCAAAGGCGTGGGGGTATGAGAGCAAGGTCTCCAGTTTGATCCTTGGCCATGGCAAGAGTATTTTTACATAGTTTACAAACTTTTCATATTTTTCTTATTTATTTAATATATTTCATGCATTTTTAATTCTTTTCATAATTTTTATTCATGCATTAAAAATTGTCAAAAATATTTTTCCTTTTGCATTTATTTTCATAAAATGTTTATTTAATTTATAAAATTAAAAAATATTATTTTGCATGCATATTTAATTTTATTCATAATTTATCATTCAAATCACTTTTAATTAGTTTTTAATTATTAAATCTTTTCCAAAAAATCCCAAAAAATTATTTTAGCATATTTATGTTATTTCCAGCATGAAATATTTTTCTCATTCAAAAATTTGCATTTTTACTAACATTTTCCTCTTATCCGATTCCTCTCGTATTTTTCGATTTCTCATTCTCTTGCAGGTTGTCTCGTTTCAGACGATTTCTTTTATCGTTTTCTTTTTTCCAATTATGTAACTGCTCATGGGATGTAATAGCTTAATTAGGCTTTTTTATTTTCTGCACGTTTAAATTATGTATCTGCCCCAAAGCCATGTAATAGCGTAGGACATTTATCTTTCCGCATCTTTACACTTCCGCATTTTAATTTCCGCACCCTATAAATTGTTAGTAATTAGGCGTGTATGGCAAGATAAAATTGGACATAGATAACTCATAACTCCAAGATAAAATATCTGAATCAACATACTTCTTTCACACATACACCCCTTAGGGTAATTCTCTCTCGTTGCCTTACGAATTCAAATGGTCAAGTCCCTCGAACGTAGAGGTATTCTAGCACCGTTGCCTTCAAAACAAATCATCATAGTCCCTTCGATACAAAGATCATAGACCCACGATGTCGCCTACGAATACATGATCTTGACCCTCGATTGTCCCTTCGAATGTGCTAGGATACTTCCTACAAGTTGCTTTCTATGACCATCCGATGTCCCTTCGAATGTCCCGCTTACATCCAACGAATAGGGTTACCTACCAACTAATGGTATGGATAGCGCTATTCTAAAGGAACGTAAAACAACATGAAAACGACCATTCTGAGTAGGTAATAAGACTTTTAGTTGCTTGCTCTATCAAACACTTTTCACACCTCACACTTTTTGTCAAAGTTCAAACTCTTTTCAAAACGAAACATTTCCAAACACTTTGTATACATTCCTACATGAATCATTACAAAGTCAAAGTGAAATGCCTTTTCAAAATATTTTTGTCAAATACACAGAAAGCACAATTTTAAAGTGATCTAAGAGCAACTAAGAGCCCGTAGATAACTACGGATAGAAAGGGGTGCTAATACCTTCCCTTTTCATAACCTTCTCCCTTACTCAGAATCTAACGAAGGTCTTTTTCTGTACTTTTTACCTTCCCTTAATTGGATAAAAGAAAAGTCGGTGGCGACTCTTGCTATCCGCACATTTGCGATACAAAAACCTACAAAGTCAGTTCACCGTGTTACAGTAGGCAACGCGCGTGTTGAAGGAAAGGGCTTGGGTTCGATCCCTGGCTTTGTCCAATATTTTTACAACTTTTCCAAACTAACATATTTTTCCCATTTTCTTCATATTTTCTTTTCTAATTTAATTTCTTTTCAAACAATTTTCTAATGCATTAAAAATCACCAAAAAATATTTTCCTTTTGCATTTAGGTCAGAAAAATGTTTATTTAATTTTTGGCATAAAAATTAATATTTTTGCATGCATATTTTAATTAATTGTTAATTAACCATAAAATTGACTTTTAATTGCTTTTTCTTATTAAAACCAATCCAGAAAATTCCCAAAAAAATTGTTTTATCATCTAATTAGGATTACTAACCTAAAAACCTTTTTCTACTAATTTCCAAAACATTTTGCTAACATTTTCTTATTATTCTGATTGTCTATTTCTTATTTCGCATTTACAATTCTAGAAAGGATGTATAGGTCGCAAATTTTATCATGTAATAGCGTAGACTTATATTTTCTGCCTTTACTTTCTGCACTCCTCAATTATGTAACTGCCCCAAAGCCATGTAATAGCGTAGGATTTACTTTCCGCACTTTACTTTCTGCAATTTACTTTCCGCACCCATATAAACTGCTAGTAACTAAGCGTGTATGGCAAGATAAAAACGAACGTAGATCACTTCTAAATACAAGACAAAATATCTGAATCCAACACACTTTTCACACATGCACCCCTTAGAGTATTCTCTCGCGTTGCCTTTCGAATAAATGGTCAAGTCCCTCGAACGTAGAGGCATCCTAGCACCGTTGCCTACAAACATATCATCATAGTCCCTTCGATACAAAGATCATAGTCCCTCGACGTGGCCTACGAATACATGATCTCGTCCCTCGATTTTTGCCTACGAAAAGTGATGATCGTCCCTTCAAATGTGCTAGGATACTCCTACAAGTTGCCTTCTATGACCATCCGATGTCCCTTCGAATGTTCCTTTACATCCAACAAATAGGGTTACCTACCAACTAATGGTACGGATAGCGTTGTTCTAAAGGAAAGTAAAATAACACGGAAATGACCGTTCTGAGTAGGTAATAAGACTTTTAGTTGCTTGCTCTATCAAAATACTTTTCACACCTCACACTTTTGTCAAAGTTAAAACACTTTTCAAAAACGAAACATTTCCAAACACTTGTATACATTCCGTGAATCATTACGAAGTCAAAGCGAAATTCCTTTTCAAAACATTTTTCAAACACACACACAGAAAGCAATTTTTAAAGATGAGCTAAAGCAACTAAGAGCCCGTAGATAACTACAGATGGAAATGGGTGCTAATACCTTCCCTTTTCATAACCTTCTCCCTTACTCAGAATCTAACGAAGGTATTTTTCTGTTCTTTTCACCTTCCCTTAATTGGATAAAAGAAAAGTCGGTGGCGACTCTTGCTATCCGTAACATTTGCGATCAAAAGCAAAACAATTCCAAAGTCAGTTCTCCCACCGTATTACAACGTCCAAGCAAGCAAGAATAAGTTGGGCGAATATCCATCACGATGAAAGTAGAGTAAAAAATTTGAGAACCCACTTTGATTGGCAGGTTGAGCTCTCAAAGCACCGTTCTTCTCGAACCATCAAAAGCTCTCACAATTATGCCACTGGGTTTGATCACCGCTTCTTTAACATTTAGTCTGTCTAGAGCAATTTTTGGCAAGACATTCAAAGTAGAACCAGTATCTACCAATACATGAGACAATGTAGTGCCCCTACACTTAATAGAGATATGCAAGGCTTTGTTATGTTTCCTTCCCGCTAGAGTCAAGTCAACATCAAAAAAACTCAAACCATTGTCTGCGGTCAGGCTAGCAATACAGTTTCCAAATTGTTCAGCATAGGTTTCTTGCGGCACATGAGCATTCTTCAGGAACTTCACTAAGGCTTGAGCATGGGCCTCAAAGTACAACAGTAGAGCTAACATAAATATCTTGGATGGGGTTTTCCCCAACTGCTCAACAACATTATAATAGTTTTTATTGATAATCCTCAAAATTTCCTCCATCTCTTTCTTGGAGGCATCTTCAACAACTTCTTTTGGTACTTCTGTCTGGGCAGGCTGAGTCACTTTTCTTTTCCTTGAGCCTCTGTGGTTGGCTCAACAGTGGGGATACGAACCGGTGCAACAATGTCTTTCAGAGGAGAGATATCCGAGAGAAGACCCTTCCAGTTTTGGTTACCTTACTTAATCCAATAATATTGTCGACATTAGCTTTAACATTACTATCTTTAATGGCGAATGGTTCCTGCTTGACGCCATGGTAGTAAACTTCGGCTCCATAATTCAAAGGTAGAACCTTCTTAGAAGAATATGGAACTGGTCTGGGTGAGGTGATAATCAAAGGTGTCACTCTGGGTGTAGGAGTAATCTTCACAGGTCCTGTAGAGGTGATCCTTATTGCATTCACATCTTCAAATTCCAAATCCCTGGAAACATCAGCACGTGCTTCGAGATAGTCGTCATCTCCCCATCCAGTTGGTTGGATGTCTTTGATTGAAATTTTTGAACTTCCAGGGGCGGTATATTTTACCATGAAATCAAATTTCCCACTCAGCTGCCCCAAGGTATCCCAAATATCCGGTAGAACTTCTTCTTTGTCGCCTTGTCTCTCTACGTCTTCAATCTCCAAACTTTTGGAAACATCTTCTCATAAACCTTCTACAGGCTGAGTTTTCATGAACAACACTTATCGGTTGTCTATCAGGTGCTGAATACCTCTTTTCAACCATACACATCCATTGGATTGAGACACATAGTAGCAACAACTTTCGAAACATCCTGGAAATAAACTGGCTCGCAACAGATTTTTCTTGACAATCATCAGGGGAATGCTCAACTCACTTACAGCAAAAACATAAGAGTCATCATCAGTAACATTGGCGCTCTTGCATGGATCAGGCATTGGTGCAGTAATCATATTTGGAGTTTCCACAAGAGGGTCGAATTCAATCTCATGAGCTTCAATCATATCTTGATTCTTGTTCTTCAGAGCCCAACAGTTGTTCGTGTCATCTCCAGGGCTATTGGAATGAGATGCACACCTTGCATTGGGATTGTATTTAGTAGAGGATGTGTTAACATGTTGAGGTGGATCCCTCAGAGTAATCAGCTTTGCTTTTAACATATGTTGTAATGTTTGAGACAACGACAAGTTGATCCTTGTGAATTGTCTTCTCGGTGCATTTTATCTATGCGTATTATCTTATTGAGGTTGCACTGGAGCAGGGTTAGAGATCAGAACTGCCCCCACAGATTAATGGCGATCACCTTTATTATGACCCTTCTGGCCGTACACAACATTGGCTTCTTTCTTCTCACCAAAAGACTTCTTCGCAGCACTTGAAGATGTATCGACTTGAATCTTCCCACTCTTGATTCCAGCTTCAATATGTTCTCCTATTAATATCAGCTCGGGAAACCCGACTGAAGAATTTCCAATCAGATGATTGAAGAATAGACCGACCAACGTACCCATGAACATGTCCACCAACTCCCTATTAGACAAGGGAGGTTGAACTCTGCCTGCAAGATCTCTCCACTTCTGGGCGTGTTCTTTGAACTTCTCATCACGGCTCATAGACATATTTTGTAACTGCATACGGGTTGGTGCCAATTCAGTATTGTACTGGTACTACTTGTAGAAAGCGTCTGCAAAATCACTCCATGTATGAATATGGGTATTTTCCAGTTGATAATACCACTCCAACTGGGCTCCATACAAACTCTCTTGAAAGAAATGCATCCACAACTTCCTGTCAGCATTGTGTGGTTGAATCTTCTGAAAGTAGGACTTCAGGTGAACCTTCGGGAAAGAAATACCATCATATGTTGCAAAAGCGGGAACTTTGAACTATCGAGGAATCACCACTCCTAGAACCAGACTTAAATCATTGAAGTTCAACCCTGACATTTTCAAATTTTCCACAGAATTCAGACGATCTTCAAGTTGTTTATACTTCTCATCGCCAGGAGGATATTTCTCACTCAGATAATCTTCCTCTTCCTCTTCTTCAGACCCATGATTGCTTCCTTCATTGGCCTTGAAACTTCCTTCAGTTTCACCACTGTTTCCTGAGAATTCAAGTTGTCTGGATGCCTTGACCGGACCTCTGAATCTTCTTCCCATGTTGAGAATACTAGATATCTTCTTCTTTTTCTTGGTGATGAGCTCTTTCAGATCTTCCTGCCCCTTGGCCAAGTTGATGAACATCTCTTGGAACTGAGCATTCTGAGCCTGGAGATCTTTGACAGTTTGTTCGAGAGCCATTTCTACTGAAATAAACAACGAGAGAATGAGAAAAATGGTCTTCAGAGTACCTGTCATGAAATGATATGATATGATATGATATGATATGATATGATATGATATGATATGATATGATATGATATGATATGATATGATATGATATGATATGATATGATATGATATGATATGATATGCAATGTTTTCAAGGACCTAGCAATATTTAAATTTGGTAAACAAAAAGAACAAACTTTTATTAGTTAAATCAAAAGAAGTTCAAACATAAAATAAAGCTTTTAATGCCTAGGTCTCTCATGGATGCTTCCTCTTTATGTTGACATAGGCGTTAAGACTTTGTTCCTCATGAAGTAACTTTGTCAACTCTAGCACTCTTTTCTCGCTTGCATAACTGAGCTTCATAGGTGTCCCTTTCCTCCTTAAGTTGAATCCAGGATCTCTTCAGCTCTTCAAGATCAGTGGGCATATATGGATGGCGAATGGTATAAGACTCATTTCCTTCAACAACAGGTTCCACAATTATCGATAGGGTAGCAGTATATGGCATCATGAGACTTTGAGCACGAGCTCGCACCCACTTGAGGTAAGGTTCCCAAGGAATAGAGTTTTTATGCCCCTAAGTCTTGGTATCAGTTTTCTTCACCATGCCCCAAACGTGTATGAATCTTCGATGGTAACCTTGGAGATCATTGTCATATTCAAAAACAATGTCTTGGATAAGCATATCATGAGGACCATTTCTTCGAGCAGAACCAAACTGATGTAGCGCTAGACATGGGTTGTAAGTGATTCCTCCTCTTATGCCAAGGAGCGGCACATTAGAGAATTCCCCACAACACTCAATGAAAGTGATGTCTTCTTGAAAGTAGAGACACCAACGGATATCCGAATGAGAAAGTGACATCAACCTTTGTGACCACCTCAGACCTTGTTCATTCTTCATTGCTGATCGGGGAAGGTGCAAACTAAATCACCTGAATAATAACGGTATGCAACACATGAGATTACCTTGTCTCTTCATAGTACGAGTGTGAAGAGAATACAGAATATCTCCGAGCAAAGTAGGCACAAGATTATGAGTGAGAAATATCTTAATGGCATTCACATCTATAAATTGGTCCAGATTAAGGAATATCACCAAGCCATAGATTAATAAAGACAAAACATATTTGAAAGCATGGAGACTCATAGCCTTTAAGAATTCTCAAGCCTTCTTTATCAAAAATTTAGCAAGCAAATCCTTAACTCCACTTCTTATTTCCCAATTAGCTTTAATGTCTGACCGTTTTAGATGTAAAGTTGTTGCGATGTATTCAAACCTAGGAACTTTTTCTAGATCGATGAAAGGTATCTGATCAAGAATGGATATCCCAAGTAGCTTATAGAACTCTTCCATTGTAGGTACCAACTGATAGTCTGGGAAGGTAAAGCAGTGATGTTTTAGATTAAAGAACTAGAATACGGTGCTCATCACATCTTCTTCAAAACTGGAGGTAACCAAGTCGAGTAGATAACCATGCCTTTTGATGAACTGAGAGTGGTCAGGGACTTTTGAGACCAACTCCTTGAGTTGAGATGGTATCCCCACAAAGTTGATTCAGATAGTTTTCCTGAGAGCGGAATCCATAACCCTACAACAAAGAGCAAAGATAAATCACTAGGTCCTTGAAATGGTTAGTATAATGTTATGATGATATGATGTTATGATGTCATGTTTAAATAGCAAACACAAAAAATTCACACAATAGCCCTATATTTAAAGGCTTGCATGAGGTCTATAGGTATGTACCCTTTTCTAAAGTTAAGTTGGTTCAACATGTCCTATAATAGTAACCGGGTTCTAAGAATCTCATATCACGGATCTTTCTCGCGGGATTTATTTCAGTGCAGCACACAAGTGGCTGACTAAAACATCCCAAAAGTCGAATCTCAATGAGTGTAGCCTCGAGTATCAACCAACTTCAGTCTGCACCAAATTCGCCTATATCACTACCTTCTAATGACCAAGATGGGTCAATTAAGGTTCTAAAATTTTAGTTAGTGTTGATGACACCACACAGATGCCAAATGTTTCCTTAATTGGACTTGAGGAACATCAGGACATCCAAAGTGTCACACTAACCGTAGCCATCATTTTAACAGTGTCGGTCTACGCCGAACAATCACAATGATTAATTGCTACTTACCTAAGGAAACTTGGATCTGGGTGTAGGATCCTTACAAGCAATAATACCCAAGCAAAACCTTTAAAAGTAAATCAGACAAGTCAAACAATGAAAACAAGTAAAAGTGATCTAAGAACCCTAAGGTAACCCCTCTTTAGGTATTGTTGGTGTAAGCCCTAGAGGCCAATACCTTTTGGTACTTGTATCGAATTATTTATTAATAATAAAAAGGCTTTTCTTTATTATGTTTACTTTTTGAAAAATAATAAAGTCCCTAGAATAGTTAGTCTGTTTAATGCAATGTTAAGTGTGACTTAATCATGAGATCCATTAAACACAAGGACACTATTCTTAAAGTATCCATAATCGAGCTTTATTGTGAAGTGGGATAACATTAAAGCATTAAGATTATTATGAAGATAGACTGATGATCACATCTCATGCAAAGTGTCATAAGTTATTCTCATGGTGATAAGTGGTGCATACCACCCTTCGACCTGAAACCACTATGGATCCTAGATGTAGAGTCAAGTGTTTTATTGCTGATTAAACGTTATTCATAACTAGATGATCATAAAGACAGTTGATAGGTACTTCACAAAACATGGTGAGGGACATGAGTGACCTAGATGGAATTTGCCCATCCTGCGTAATGGGATAAATGTCTGAGGGCCCAATATTGAACTGGACAAGGATGACATGGTCTATGCCTTGTGTTCAATATAGACATAAGGGCAAAAGGGTAATTATACACACAAGTATTATCACAGAAAGGTTTTGTTAGATCACATGACATTTTCGTGACTTGGGTAGCAGTGATATGTTGCTAGATATCGCTCACTGTTTATTATGTTAAAATGTGATTTAATATAATTGCCAACGTCGCGAAAACCTACAGGATCACACACATAAGGACAGATTAATGAGAGATAGTGTAAATAAGAAACATCGTAGGGTACAGTGTACTTAAGTGGAATACAGAATGTGGTAAGGTACTACATGCTTAAGTGATATACGATACATCATAATATATGATATTCGTATGCTTTATTGGGCTTTTAGTTTATAGCCTTTATTGGGCTTTTAGCTTGCAGCCCACACTTGTGGTCTTATAAATAGAACCCTTGTGATGAAGCTTTTCACTTGATGCAAATTCAGTCCTGAATCCCTGCCGTGATTTCGCTCACTCTCTCACTCAAAGCTTCCGTTCGTGAGCAGCTATCACTGTGATCAAAAGCGACCTGTTCGTGTAGACTGAGTAGAGACGTTGTTCTTCATCAACGTTCATGATCACAACATCAGAAATCCAAATTGCCACAAGAGGTAAAATATTCTATCACTGACCATGATCATTCGTAAGGATCACAAAGGAAAATTGTTTTCCGCTACAATTTTATGTCGCAATTTTCCTTCAATTCTCCCCAGTAGAGTCGCCAGTTCCGTAACATGGTGGGAGAACTGACTTGGTTGTTTTTCTTTTTATCACAAATGTTGCGGTTAGCAAGAGTCGCCACCTAATTTTCTTTTATCCAATAACGAAAGGTGAAAAGAACATGAAAGACCTTTGATAAATTCTGATTTCGGGGGGTAAGTTATGAAAAGGGAAGGTGTTAGCACCCTTTTCATCCGTAGTTATCTACGGGCTCTTAATTTCTTAGCTCACTTTTTAAAACTTGCTTTGTGTGTGTGTGATTTGTTTGAAAATATTTTTCTTTGACTTTTTAATGATTCCTGTATCAGTCCTCAAGAATGTATACGAAGTGTTTGAAAATATTTGTTTGGAAATGTGAGGTGTGAAAAGTATTTGTTTTGAGCAAGCAATTTAGAGTAATCTACCCACTCAAAGGTCATTCTTGTTATTTTCCTTTTCCTCTACGATAGTGTTATCCAAACCATTAGTTGGTAGGTAGCCTCATCCATTGGATGTAAAGGGACAGGCGTAGGGTCACCGCATGGTCATTGAACGCAACATTGTAAGAATATCTTAGCAATTTTATAAGGACTATCATCATTATTCGTAGGCAACATCGAGGGACGAGATCATATATTCATAGGCAACATCGAGGGACTATAATCTTTATATCAAAGGGACTATGATGATGTTATTCATAGGCAACTTTGCTAAGATATTCCTATGTTCGAGGGACATGACCATTATCTGAAGGCAACAAGAGAGGATACCCTAAGGGTGCAACTATGTGTAATACGGTGAACTGACTTTGTAGGTTTTTGTATCGCAAATATGCAGATAGCAAGAGTCGCCACCGACTTTTTCAATTTGAGGTTAGAAGGTTATGAAAAGGAAGGGCACCCATTTCCATCCGTAGAATTAGGCTCACATGACTTTGAAAATGTACTTTGACAAAATACTGTTGGCACTAAAAGATTGAACTACTGATGTAGAGTACCTATACCACATTGGTCCAACAACTTGTAGGAAGTATCCTAGCACATTCGAAGGGACTATCATCATTTTTCGTAGGCAACAATCGAGGGTCAAGATCATGTATTCGTAGGCGACATCGTGGGTCTATGATCTTTGTATCGAAGGGACTATGATGATTTGTTTTGAAGGCAACGGTGCTAGAATACCTCTACGTTCGAGGGACATGACCATTTGAATTCGTAAGGCAACGAGAGAAAATTACCCTAAGGGGTGCACGTGTGAAAGGAGTGTGTCAATTCAAGTATTTTATCTTGGAATTTATGAGTGAGCTATGTCCAATTTTATCTTGCCATACACGCCTAATTACTAGCAGTTTATAGGGTGCGGAAATTAAATTGCGGAAAGTAAAATGCGGAAAGATAAATCCTACGCTATTACATGGCTTTGGGGCAGATACATAATTTAAAGTGCGGAAAATAAAAGTCCTAATTAAACTATTACATCCCATAGGCAATTACATGATATGAAAAGAAAGCGATAAAAATTTGTCCGAAACGGGATAACCTGTGAACAGATGAAAATCGGGAAATACGATGAAATTGCATAAGAGGAAAATGTTAGTAAAAATAATAATTTTTGAATGAGAAAAAGTTTTCATGCTAGAAATAACATTAATATGCTAAAATAATTTTTTGGGAATTTTTGGAGTTAATTTGATAATTAAAAATCAATTAAAAGCCATTTAAATGATAAAATAGAAATTAAATTAAATATGCATGCAAAAATAATAATTTTAATTTTAAAAATTAAATAAACATTTTTATGATGAGTATGCAAAAATTAAATATTTTTGGTATTTTTTAAATGCATGATAAAAATTATTAAAGATAAATTAAATAGTATGAAAATATTAAAAGGAAATAGAAAATATGAAAAAAAAGTTGCAAACATGTAAAAAATCAAATGCCATGGCTGGGATTCGAACTAGTGACCCTGCCTTCACAACCCCACGCCTTGACCAACTGAGCTGGCTTGCACACGTGTTTGAAAATCGGAGCGAATGGCTTTTGGACAGACGTCGCTCCCTGATGGTCCAGATCACGCGCCAAGCATCGTCTTCTTCGTTTTGAATTTTTGAAAAGATAGCGTCGGCCTCAGTTCGACGCTATAGTCCCTACAAATCCTAAAATCAAACACAAGCAATATAAATGACATTCAAAGGCATGGTTCGATTGGAAACATCGTTCTGAACACGATGGTGGTGGTCTTTTGGTCCAATTTTTCCGTTTTAAGGAAACCCTAATTCGAAATTGAAAACCCTAACAATGGTGATTTTCGTTCCAGGCCATTAAAACACGATTGGGCTACCCAGATAGCTTGCAAACTTGATGTTGATCATGAACAAACAATCAAAAAGTGTTAAAAATGCATGAATAATGGAAATCGATTTTGAAAAAAATATGAACAAACCAAATTCGGATTTCGTGATTCTTGATGCTTTTGAATGATGTAAAGGTCTGGAATCACTCCAGGGGTATCAAGGAATGTGTTTGAATGCTCAAAACCAATTGAAATCCACTGGAACTAGGGCTGCAAGTACCTTGAAGGACACGGTTTTTTGACTTTTGAAATAGGGTTCTTGAGGCAATTTTTTTGTTCTAATTCATGTGATATGCTTTGTATATTTATAATGGATGGAAATTGAGTTGATTTGAGGAACAAATAATGGTTAATCAATGCAAAGATTATTTGATTTTGTACAAAATCAAATCTTATCTTTTTTGATCAATTTCAATCAAATTCTTGCCAAATCCATGATAATTTCGAAATTTGCCAGCCTTTATGGGTTACTTGGATCCCAAGAATGAGAGAAAAATCAATTTTGCAATTAATTTTGATTTTATACCTTATTTTTGAATTTAATTTGTATTTAAATGAATAAAATCCAAATTAAATAGAAAAATAAAGTTAAAATTCATGGCATTGGATGTTCCAAATTGTATAAGGAACAAGTTTGAATGAAGAAAAACTAGGCCCATTTGCAAATTTTTTATTTTTAGAAGCATCTCTCTTTGTGCACTTCTTCAAAATTGCCCAACTTGCACAAGGTGTATTTTGCTCATTTTTCCACATTTTTGAGTGTTCTTGGACTTTTTAGAAAGCTCTAAGAGTCCTCTAACCAACCTCTTTGGTTTCATTTCAATTGGAGTTTCCATGCTCAATATATCTTCAAAACAAAAAGTTGACTTTTTGTTGACTTTGAAAAAGACCTGTCATGTTTTGATCCATACCTTCCAAATGAAGCATTTTTTGAACATTCTTGTGAGACATGAAGTTGTAGAGAATTGAATTTCCTTCAAAAAAAGAGGTGGTGGAAAAATTTCTGAGAAAGTATGAAGAAGTTATGCTCAGTCAAAGTTCAGTTGACTTTTCACTAAGAAACCCTAATTTGGAAAGTTTGACTTTTGGGCAAATCTTGAGTTTTCTTGATGAATCATGATCAAACCTTGATCAAATGATGAATGTAACTTCAAAATGAGGATGTTGACCAAAAATCATGAAGTTTGACTGTATGTTGACCACAATTGACTTTTTGTCCAATATAGTTGATTTTCAACCATCTGAGCAATTGTCTGAGGAAATTTGACTTGTGAGGCTTGAAACTTGACATGGAGAATCTTTGAAGCATATGAGGAGGCATGAAGACCATTAGAGGCGTTGGAAGTCCACCTGGATCTAAGAATTGCCAAACCCTAGTTTGGGTTGATTGTCTAGGAGAGGGTTTGTCTGATCAACACTTGAGGAATCCTTGAGCATGGATGTATGAAATGTCTTGAGAAGTAGGAGGGAAAATTTTGGGGTATGACACTATGCAATAGTGATTCAATTCAAATATTTATCTTCAGATTAGGGTTATGCTATGGTTGATTTCAAATCTTGTCATACAATCCTATTAACCATACATCTAAACAGTTTATATGTACAGAAAAGTAAATTGCAGAAAGATAAAAGCCTTACGCTATTACATGGCATTAGGGCATATACATAATAAGGAGGTGCGGAAAAGGAAATTAACCTAGGCTATTACATCCCATGAGCAGCTACATAATAGAAAAAATGCGAGAAGAATAAAAGTTATGCTATCACAAAAATTTCCTTGCGACCTATACATCGATTTCTAGTATTTAAAATTAAAATAAAAGAAAAATAAAAATAAAAATTATTTTAATAAATACGGTAATGTTCTAAAACCCTAATGTTAGAAGAAAACATATTTTTGATACTTTTATGATTGATTTTAAATAAGAAAACCTAATTTCTGAGTTAATTGTACACATAATTTAAATGAAAAGAAAAATAAAATATTCTTGTGTTTAAAAATAATTAAACATTTTTATTAACCTAAATCTAAAATTAAAATATTGTTTAGGGTTTTTTATAATAGTAAAATAATTGTGAAAAGATAATTAAAATAAACTAGGAATTGAAAAGAAATATGAAAAATAAAGGAAATTAGTGATAAAAAAATTGGTTTGGCCCTGGAGAGTGTTGAACTCGTGACCTTGGGGTCACAGGTTCAAAAGTTGGCCACCAGGCCACTTGCCTGTGTTGATCTATTCACGCTTCCAAAAGTATGCATGTTTTAACCTGTAAAAATCACAAAATGTGAAAAAACGTTGCAAAAGACAGGGATCGAACCCGTGCCAAGAGAGAGGAACGGACTACGCGCGCATGTTGAACCACTGGGGTGGTGATACATCCGTTTATTTAACTGATTTCGTAAATATATATTTGTAATTTAACTCCAAAAATCAGATCAAAATAAAATGCCCGTTCAGTGGACCCCATGGTTTTGAATGGACGAATGAGATCTCGCCACGCCTACCCTCGTCGGTTGACTTAAAGTCAGAGACGCCGGAGATGAATTCCGGTCGTCTTCTCCGATTGTTCCAAATGCTAAACCGGTAAAATAATGAAAATAAATGCAAACAAGGGACCCTACCCCCTAATTCGAGGGCTACAAATCGATTGGTGGCATTAGTTTATCCTAAAAATCCATGTATCAATAGGTTTGAAGCTTTCAAACAGTTATGCCCTCATAATGGCACTACACGATTTAAGCCTTAAAGCTCACATGTAACACGTTGTACCTGTTCTAATGGATGTCCTCAACACAAATACAAACATCAAACATGTCAAAAATGCATAGAAAATTAAAATAGAGATTGAGAAAACCTCACCAAACCAGTGCACTTGGATGACAGGTTCTGGGCACGATTTGACTTTGCAAAGGACTTGGATCAACTTCTGGAAACTTCAGGAGAATGTTTTGATGCTTGGGATTGATTAAAGATGGCTGGAAATAAGTATTCACTCGTGCCCTAGTTCTTGAATTTTTTTGAGAATTTTCTAGGGTTTTGAGAGGCAGCAATCCGTGTGTTTCTCTTGTGGTCTTGTTTGTATATATAGAGGAATGCATTAGGTTAGAAAATATAAAGAATATCTCTTGCATTCATGAGGAAAATATTTGATTGGAAATCCAAAATAAAATCCTTCAATCATGACCAATCTTGTATCAATGCCTCTTTCTCGTTTTTTGCCAACTATTTGGACTTGCCTGGACCTCAAGAATGTTAAATCTTAAGCCTTGCACGCATCACTCTTCATCTTGTATTTTATTTTAATTAAATTTAAATTTTAATGAATTAATTCAAAAGTAAATGAAATAAATTGTAGGAGGGTGTGTAGCTGGGCTTAGAGGTCTTGGATAATGTTAAGAACATGTTTCAAACATAAGAATATAGGCCCATTTGGAAAATTTTCAAGATTGCCCAATATTTTTTTCATGCACTTTCTCAAAATTACCAAACTTGCACATACTACATCTTGCTCAATTCTCATCATTTGAGGATGATCTTGGAATTTTTAGAAATCTTAAGATGTCCTCTAAGAGATCTCTTTGGTTTCATCTTCATTGAAGCTTCCATGCTCATGTATACTTCTTTGAGAAAATATGACTTTTTGTTGACTTTTGAATGGACTTATAATGTTTTGGCCCATATCTCTCAAATGAAGCATTTTTTGGGAAATTAGTGTATGAGGAAAAGTTGTAGAGAATTGAATTCTCTTTAAAATGAGCTTTGGTTGAGAAATTTATGATGAAGTATGTGAAAGTTATGTTTGGTCAAAGTTCTATTGAGTTTCCCTTAAGAAACCCTAATTTAGCAACTTTTGACTTTTTATCAATTCTTGAGTTTTCTTGATGAATCATGATCAACCCTTGATCAAATAATGAATTTGAACTCAAAATATTGATGTTGACCAAAAAATGATGGAGTTTGACTGTATGTTGACCACAATTGACTTTTTGTCCAATACAACTGACTTTCAATCATATGAGCAATTGACTGAGCAAACTTGGGCTATGAGGCTTGAAACTTGACATGGGGATGCTTTGAAGCGTATGAGGAGGCATGACATTCACTTGAGCCATTAGAAATTACTTTTTATTTGAGAGAAACAAAACCTAGTTGTGGGTTAATTGCTTAGGAGAGGGTTTGTCCGATCAACCTTTGAGTAGTTCTTGAGCATGGAGATGTATCTTGATCTCAAAATGGGAGAGAAAATTTTGGGTACAACAATGGTCCATCACGACAAGCTCAAAATCAGAAAAGAGCAAGCATATCCCCAATCTAGTAAAGCGGCATTCACATAGAGGATATGAACAACCCTCAAAAGAGATGCATATCATTTCCTCCAGACCTACTAGGAGAATCGACCAATATGAGGGATTGGTAAGTGTGATGTCAACTCTGGTCAAGACATCGACAATGTTCAAGACATAAGGAGTACCAAATATTTTAGTGGCTACCCAGTGGTATCTATTGGCATTAGCCGACTCAGCTAGTCAAAGTCCCTTACAATCAAGAACGTCAGCTTTATAATGATCATCAAGATTGACCCAAGAGATAACACTCGACTGTCTATGGCATCCTAAATTAAGAGAAATTCCAGCATTGCTTGGATCACGATCATTTGTTCGTCTATATAGCAGGATAAAGTTAACAACATGATCTGTCATATGATGGAAACTTATATTTAGGCTTTGATCAAGACAGGGGAAGACGTCATTTTATCAGCATGATTTGAGAATAAGACATTTGAAGAATCCCTAAAAAGAGCTTCATCTGAAGGAGATTCTTCAAACGTCCCTTCTATTTTCGAATCATCACTTAAAATAATGACTTTCGGTTTAGAATCCCCACTAGCATAAGGGGAGGAATGCTATCAAACTTCATTCCCCTTTTTGAAGACGAAGAAGCACTACCCTCCGAATTTCTCTCAACAATAATAGAGTTATCATTCATCATAACAAAAATGCAATAAATGCTTGAGTAAAAAGCTGAAGTGAAGACAAGGTACCTTGAAAGGTAAGGTCGAGAGTGCTAAAACTAGGAAAAGGTCGAAGTGTCGAGGCTTTGGAAATTTAAACATGTAAGAACAATTACGTTTGAAGAAATGCTCTTAGAGAAGAGGGAATGACTCAAAGAGACAATATAAACTCAGTCTACAAAACAACGACAAAATTTCTCCACACTCATAAAGAATAATGTACAAATACCTTCATAAAGTATTTTCAGGTACTTAATCTCTAATATCTACTTTCTCTAACACTATCTTGACCTTAAACTTAGTTAAGCTTGTAGTGTTAACCATGCAGATATCCCCTCATCAATATAATGCTCAAGGAATCTTGCTCTTCCGCGATTTCCACAATTCTCTCTATTTTTGGTTCTGCAATGGAACAAGGCTAATGATAAAATAATCAACTAACACCCACATAAGAATTTCTAAACGAACCAAACATTAAACATGAAATACAACAATTTAATCAATCTTTGAACATCGTCAACATAATAAAAGATATCCTTCACATTATACTAGGCAATATTCTAATAACTAATGAATTATAATTTTTTGTTTTAATTAATTAAAATAAATAATTATTTATTAATATTTTATATTTTAATATAAATAATTAAAAATTAAAGATTGGATAACTAGGATGAAATATAAGCTTCCTTTGTAGATAAATAAATAAAAATATATAAATACATTATATTCTGAAATGTTATATGATAAGAAGATTCAATTTAAAAATATAGGATATATTTTTTGTTTAGAAAATATATTTTATAAAAAGAATTCATTTTCTTGATTGGTAATAACCTATTTTCCCTTTTAAAAAAAGTTAAAGTAACAATTATTTTAACATAAATAATTAAAGATACATTTGAAAATAATTTGATTTTTCTTTTTTTTTTGTAAAATGTGATAAATATTTTTTATTTTAATTTAAAAGTTGTCTTGATTATTTCTCATAAATTTAAAACTTTAACTAAATGTTAAATAAAAACAAAAATATAATAAAAAGAAATTTGAATTTTATTAAATTATAACTAATTCATAATTTTTAACAATTTTTTTTAATTTCTTTGCAAACTACTTATCATTTTCGGAAGACTAGAATCCGAAGTGCCCGAAGTGCAATTATTGCTCTTTTTTTTTAAAACAACCAATAAAAAAAAATTAACTTATTTTTTAATTGTCAGATTGGATTAATGGAAGAAAGAGAAACTATTTATTTTAACTTTTAATTAATACAAATACTATAAGATTATCTATAATGATTGTGTTGAAAAAATTATTAAATAGTTAAATGATTGCACTATGATATTGTATTGAGTGTTGAAAGTGAAGTGAATTAATTAATGTTAAAAATATTTAACATGTTGAATGAAGAGATAGTTGAGCCACATAAAATAATTACAAAATCTTATCAATTGTTATGAATGTTTAAATTTTATATTTATTTTATATTTTTTATCTATAAATAAAGATTTGATTTAGACATAAAAAAATTGATTTTATTAAATAAAAAATAAAAAATAAAAACATGAAATAAAAATAATAGAATAAAATCTTAAATGTTATTAAATAAAATTGTTATAACGAATAAAAATTGAATAAATATTAAATTATTAGATAAAAAGAAAATATAATATAGAACGTAAAAAATTAGTAATACTTAAATGTAAATAATTGTAAATAATCTTAATAATTAATTAGAGTTTAAAGGATGAAATGAATATAATATAATACTTACAGGAGACTAGAATCCGAAAATGAAAAAGAAAGTGATGAACGCAGAATTACCGGCGAGTCACGCGGCATTCATAGATGCACTTTCACTTTAGAGGTTGAAATCAACGGTTTGTGTCCACTCGTACTCACATGGATCACCGACAAAGCCAGCTACACTAATAACTATAATTATTATCATATTTACCAAAACTACCCAACACCGCCACAGATTTTATCCTCTACTCTCCATCTTTCCCTACACCATCACCCTCTCTTACATCTAACCTTTAATTCTTCTAAACACAATCCAAGATTCGTTAATCATGACGTGGCATGTTCCTTTACGATACACTCCACCGCAGGTGAATATCTCACACGCGCTTTTGTTTTATCTTTTCCATTTCTCCAACTTTACTCCACTCATCAACACTCCCTTTAATAGAAAAATAAAATTCAACTACATAAATAAACCATTTCTATTCTTTCTTTCTACATCTTCAATATCTCTCTCTCTCTCTCTCTCTCACTATGGCTTCAAGAGTTGCTCTGTTGTTTTTTGCTTTTGTTCTTCCAGCTATGGTTTCGGCCATCCGCCCAGCGAAGAACCCTCTCTGCTTGAAAGGTCACGTCGTATGTGATCTCTGCCGTGCTGGTTATGAAACCTCCGCTATTACTCACATTGCTGGTAACCACTTGCTCTCAATATCTCAGATCTGTTTTTATTACCTACCAAGTTCAGTTTTTCATACCTTTTGTTTGATTTCATTCTTGCACAGTTTAGAATCTTCAATTCTGGAAAATATGATTTTTTTTTTATTTAGATAATGAAGCATCAGATCTGATCTGATACAGTGAAGTAGTTTGGCTTAGAAATTAAGCTATTATCTGATCTATTCATTTGTGCAGTGTGTTGGATCTAGTATTATAGTAGAATTTTATTTTATTTTAAAAAATAGTGGTAGTTTCTGTGGTTTATTTAAAAAAATAGTGTTGGATCTAGTAATACAATTAATATAGTTTTTAAGTTGATTGATTATTTTGCCAGTTTTTTAAAAAGTCACTTAAATTTATAATTATTTTGTGATATTTATGTGAACAAAGTTTTACATAGGATAGTTTTATAATTTTATGATTGATGAATGAAACTGTTTAGGTGCTGAGGTTGCCTTGGAATGCAAGGACAGGATCAGCAACAAAGTAGTGTACACAAAGCCAGGGAAGACTGACTCAAATGGAGAATATACCATGTACATTGACCAGGATCGCGCAGACAATGTGTGTGATGTGAAGCTAGTTAGCAGTCCTCAAAACAGCTGTAATGAAGTTACACCAGGGCGCGACCAAGCACGTGTCATTCTTACCCGTTACAATGGGATTTCTTCTGATGGCAGGTCTGCCAATACCATGTTATTCATGGCAAATGAAGTTGCTTCTGGATGTGCTGAGATACTCCAGAAAATGCATGAATTGGATGATGATGAGAATTAATTGATTGTTTATTTAGTTGGATATGGGTTTACTCATGTTTATTTGATTTAATCTTGATGAGTGTTAACTCAACAGTCAGTTTATTTTATATGCCTATGTATGTTATTGGATTTCGACAATGCTAAATTATATTATTCTTATATGTCTTGTAGTAGAGGATTTAGTCTCAGTTCTATTACTGTGATATACTATGCTTTTTTTATATATGAGTGAATTCATCGTAGAATGATTTTCTTGGTGAATGGCTTTTTATTTTATCAATAGTAATGCGTTGTTGCATAGAGTCAATCTTGGATTGACTTTTGATTCTTTGTAAGTGTTAAATAATCAGAGAAGTATTGACCAATCATGTTGGTGTCAAGGTATTGTCAATGGGCATTTTAATGTAAATATTATTGTGTGCATAAGTTTGGTTTGCCATTTTATTGACTGTTTTCTTTTAGTTTGCCATTTCTTATATAATTCAATCTACTAGAGAGATTCATCTATAGAGAAGAGAGGAGTTCTCCCAACCATTATGAACAAATGTCAAAAAGAGTTTGCATATAATTGATGTCAAAAACTCAAAAGAGTTATACATATAAGTTGTAAGACTTTTTAATGTTCTTCAAGAACTATATGTAATTTTTTTTCTCTTGCATTTGTCTCACCATCTTAAGAGAAACCAAGAAAGAAATTTAGATTCTTCTTCTAAAGAATCTCTTTAACAAGATTCTTCTTTTAAAGAACCTAACCAATATAGTTGTTTGAATTGTGTTTTTCAGTCTAATGAAGCTCACTTCTAAAGCAATCAACCCTTAGTGTTGTATTTAGAAGTATTTTTCTTTTGGTCTCACTAAATTAGATACAAAGAATGAAAATGAAAGTTTATGTACTATAAGTCCATGTCTTAAAAAAATGTTAAAAGACACCTGCCTCGCCAATTAGTGGTGACTTATGCCTCATTAAGACCGCGTTGCAGATGAGATAGTGGCAAGCTCTTCAAAAATTGCTATGACATCCGCCTTATAGATTAATTCATCTCCCTTGTAGATGAGGCAAAATCAAAATACTCTTAGAAACACTCTTCAGCTTATGCAATAGAATATATTTATGGGATGTACAACAATTTTTCACGTTACCTTCAAATTAATGTTATGTAAAGATAAGATTCTTCAAATTAATGTTATGTAAAGATAAGATTCTTTTTAGCGATAATCAGGTATTTAAAAAAATACAAATAAATAATTATGTTTTAGAAAAAATTACGCAAATAATCATGTTTTGAAAATGATTAATATGTAGGAGCTAAGTGAGATGGCACATGCATATGTTTTTTGAATTGAGACGACAAGTGAGATAGCGTCTAGGTGCAATTTATCTGCCCTAAGTCATCTCAGATGACGGCTATGTGTATCTGGGGCACACAAATTATTATTTTTTAAAAATAAAAGTCAAGGACGTGACATTGTTGCGTAATAAACTTCATATTTAAATATTCATAAAACGATTACAAAAGGTGAAAAAAATTACATATTTTTTTTATTGTTGCCCTAGGACTCGAAAATGAATGGTGGTTCCGCAACTGCGTCCTCGCCTAATTTGTGTTCTCATTCTACACTCATCTTATTGTGGTTGAGTCGATGGTCCTGCGTAGTTTTTGCGATCATCGTCTATGTAATCCTCCAGATCTCTAATCTCTAGAAGTCTCGCTTTCGTAGAGTCGGGTATCCATATTCTCATAGTTTAGTCGTCTTGGTGGGAGGTTGGGTTTCATTTAGGGTCGATAGCACTAGTCATCTAAATAGGACAAGTGCATAGAAAATTGAGTGTGTGGAGATTAATATCCATAAGATTATTAGGAGATATGGTACTGTGATGGTTGATGGTATGTTGGGTTGGTTGAGGAATCTCTTCAGGTAGGTCAATGTCTAGGCTAAGGCGAGATGATGAGGGGTCCATATTGGGGTGTGGGACATATGGTCTTTGTTCGGAGTATTAGAATTTTGTGTTGAAAATGTGGGTGTATTTGTATTGAGGTTGAGATTTGGGTTGAGGGTGGGGCCATATTTGTCTATTGGTATTGAGCTTGTGGTTGGGATTCGGTGTTTGTGGATTTGTATCGTTGGAGTGATTGGTGGAAGGTTGATGTGTGTTGGGTTTGTTGTTGGGTTATTGTTGTTGGTGTTGTTGTGGATTTGAGGGTTGGGCCTATTGGGTGCGCGAGTCGACCAAATACAGTGGGTGAGACACAAATATTTTTGGGTTAGTTACCGATCTATACCAATCAATATTTATCTGTGTGTCGCAGAGTATTTTGAGCGAGAAAAACAGGGAATTGTAAGACCAATATATTGGTGACACCTTTTCCACATCTTACACCAATTCTTAGCAAAAAAAAATTCAATTTTGAAAACTCCGTTGGGCATCGACTCTTTTGAGATGCCAAGGAGACAAACATATTGAACCACATGGTATTTATTGATGCATTTTGAATTGCATCTTGACTCGGTCGCTGTGGTGCATTTCCATAATGTTGAACCGTATGATTGTAGTCTTCACAGTCCAAACTACTGCATCCTCGGGGTTGAAGTTTAGAGGAACTACGTACATCAGTCGGGCCAATGTGATCCAAATGATTACGATAAAGAGTGATATTTTATCTTGAATTCTTAATGTAATTCACACCCCTTACACAAAACCTAAAGGAATGAAAAGATAATTATATATATATATAGCAAAGAGAGAAATAATAAATTATTTATGCTATAGACTTACTTTGTTGCGTAGGAGAACATGAACGGTTGGTCGTTGACGGGGTTAAGGGACTTCATTCTCCATGGTTGGTGTAAGAAAGCGCAACCATAAAGTCGTTTATAGCATTTTTACATAAGAAACTATTTATTGAGAGTGCATACAATAATCCTGCTAATAGTTGACATGATTCCCCTTCTACGCATATGTACTGCGTAAATGTCGTTCAAAATTTCATGTGAGAGATCAAAGACATGGATCTTTGGAAACCTATTGCAATGAGATCAGGTTGTCAAATCCGGATGCTGGTAGGTGGATTGATAATCTTCCAGTGGAAAGGTGGACAAGTTCATACGACAATGGACAATGATGGGGTCACAAGATCACAAATTTAATTGAATAAATAAATGGTGTCTTCAAAGGCATACGAAATATCCCAATAACTGCTTTGGTGCAATTAACATATTTTAGTATGACTTCGTTGTTTTCCAAAAGAGGTGAAGTATGAAACACGGTGGTACAATTAAGACAACTATGGAGTGAAAGCTGCATGAAATTTATTAAGGCAGAAAGTGTCAAAGCCATCATTCATCATGTTACAAGATTCGACCGACATAACCACAACTTCATTGTCAAAGAGACACTCGACCATAACGAGGGGATGCCTAGACAAGAGTATAAGGTTAAACTATCATCTCGTTGGTGCGATTGTGGAAAGTTTCAGACCTTTCGAATGCCTTGCTCTCATGTCATTGCGGAATGTGCATATGTTTATTAAGATGCATTACTACTTCTATCTCCCATTTATAAGGCTGTGACCTTGCTCAACTTATACAACAATGGCTTCCCATTGGTAGCAAAACTAGATTATTGGCCTGCGTACGAAGGAGAAATAATTAGGCACAATAATCAAATGCAAAGAAATAAAAATGGTCATTTCAAAAGCAAACTTATCACAACTGAAATGAACTCGCTTAACAAACTAGAAAGAAAGTGTGGTTTATGTCGTCAGGTCGTCCATAACCGAAAAAATTATCCCACTCGTGCTACTAGCTAGACAAAATAAAAATGAATTCATATTTAATTGTACTTTTTTTATATGTCAACCTTTTTTTTTCATTGCAAGCTTTTGTTGCAACATACCAAACACACTTAAGACATAAAATGACATCACGACTAAAACAACAACATAAACACCATATAAACCAACAATATTTATGCAACATCAAAATAACATCAACTACACAACAACGTATTTAAGAAATTATAACCGTCAAAACAATTTCTTCATCTCCGTGCATCATCACGATTATGTCTCCGGTTGTTTTGACTTCCTTCAACCAACTTTGAGGTCTTGCAGTTAAATTTGAGATTTTCATCCTTCTTCTCTAGATCCTTCTAATTTGTTCCCCGGATTCGATGTCCCCTTCTAAACATCGCATAAACTCTTTCTTCAATTTGTCCATGGTATTAATGTGCCAAAATTTTATTTTCATCAGAGGTTGGTGGTCGAGAAAATGACGTACCCATCTCTCGTGAAAATTATGGGAGATGTCATGACGTAAAAACAGAGAGAAAATGAGAAGAGAATGTGAGAATGTGTGAAGAATGATGGAGAAATGAGTTTTTTATTTATAGAAAACATTGTTACATGTAGGAGCCATCTCAGATGGAACCTCCTCCTAAAAATAAAGTGTATGTGCCTTCTCACACGACTTGTGGGAAGTGCATGCGCATGAGCGGATCCAGACATTATATATATACATGGTGATGACTAAACTTATATTTAATATTGGATCTCTCTCTCTCTCTCTCTCTATATATATATATATATATATATATATATATATATATATATATATATATATATATATATATATATATATATATATATATATATATATATATATATATATATATAAAGAAATATAGTCACGGTCACCTTAGAGTGCAAACATAAAGAACTAAAATCTCATTTGATTAATAATTTTTTTGATTATTTGCATAATTGCTAATTATTGAAAAAACAAGTTGAAAAAAAATGGAAAGTGTGAAAAATCATAAAATTGGTTAGGAAAAATAATATTTGAACACTAAATATCCCCCCAAAATATGTACATGCATAAAACAAGGGTGTAGAAAAATGGAGGTTCATAGTTGAATTTGGGAAAGAATGTAAAATTTATTGGGAAGCGCAAATTTTGATCACCGGCCTTGTTTGATAAAATTGTTTTTTAGTTTTTGAAATTTAAAAATAATAAAATTTGTTGGATAATCTAGCTTTACAAAATTATTTTTGAAAATGATTCTTTATTTATGAGTTTTAAAAATTAAAATAGGTTTTTAGAAATTTTAATTTTTAGTTTTGAAAATTAAGAGGAAAAAATACGAAAAACTAGTACTCTATTTATTAATGAAAAATTTCTAGTATTTTACATTTTACATTTTTTTTATATGAATCATATTGTTTTATTAAAAAAAATGTGTCAAAATCGCAAATAAATGTGTAAGTGATACTTTGGGTGCGTTTGTTTCAAGATTTGAAAGAGATTATCAGGATTAAATTATAAATTATTCGAAAATTAAAATAAAGAAGTTTAATTCTTAATGTGTTTCACGTATTATTTGATATTCTTAGAAAAATTAGTAGTTATATTTTTAATTAAAAAATTGTGTGAAATTTCAACATTCTCGTCTTCTTACATGAGAATAAAATCAATGGAATTATAAAAGTTATTAGAAGTTATTTTATTTCTTTGAATTTTTATATTTAAGAATAAATTTTCTTCAAACTTTTAACAAATATGGGTATAATTATTATTTTTTTTGAAAATTTCGTAACACACTTCATGGTTTTCTTAGGCACCACGTGAAATTCCACAAATGTCACTCAAAACCGGAAGTATATTTCCGATTCGTATCCTATATTATACAAACCACGTTGAAATGATTGGGTTCCAAACCGTAAGTATACTTCCGGTTCCAAACCGTAAGTATACTTCCGGTTCCAAACCGTATGTATACTTTCGGTTCCAAATCGTAAATATATTTCCGGTTCTTGGGGACGCACTTAAAGGCACTAGGAACTCTTCCCCTCCCATTACAACAATTTTTTTCAAAAAGAAACTCAAACTCTCTTTAAAATCTTTCTCGCCAAAATTAAATTTTTTTTCTCAAACAATCGACACAAATCATCAAGCATTGGATACATATAACATCTAACAGAATCAAGCAAGCAACAATCACAACCAATCAATCAAGTAAGTGATTTCAAATATTTTTAGAGTATATGTGATTTCTACTCAAATTAGTGAAATAGGGTTCAAAATGTGTTGTTTTATGCAGTTTACATCATTAGATCTCATTAGAAAACACTTTAAACTTTATTTGACGACCAATGATTTTTTTGACACATTGGGGTATTGGGACGCTAAGTTACACGACTCTATTTTCGCAGAGGAAACTGGAAGTATACTTCTGGTTTTTGGGAAGAACAAAACTGAAAGTATAGCTCCGGTTTCTATCTGCACATTGTTTTTACCCTTATTTTCACTTTAGGCTAAATGCTAACATTTCTTTCTTACTTCTACATGAGATATGAATGAGAGACAATCACGTTTGAGGCACATAAGGGTTGCACAACATGCTTCTGTGTGGAGAGAGAGAGTACTTCGACATCTAGACCTTCAACATCCGAACAGGCCATACCGAATGAACTGTCGGAGTTCCTCTTTGCCGAAATGGCTCTCATTCTGAACAGATGAATTAGAGAACATATTGAAAAGATCCCAACGCTTGTAGAACCATCCCGAGATGACCTTCTAACCATAAAATCATGCATCAAGAATACGAACCGAAAAATATCGATTTTTGGCTCGAAATAGTCTGAATCGGCTGAAACGCACAGTTTCTTCCACAAATTGAGATGCTATGAATCTCATCATAATATGATCAATGATATGCATGCAATGCACCTATAGATTAAGTGTAAGCCAATTATTTTATTAAAAAAATAAAGAGGGTGAATTTTGGGGTACAACACCATAGGGCACCACATGTCTCGCCGTTCTGAGATTCAAGTTCAATGATATGTTTCCCAACACCGAGACCAGAAAGTTAAGTAAGATTGAGTTTCATGCAGGCTGGTTTGATATTGATAGAAAGGTGAGATACGACCTTATTATGTTCAAGATCGATGAAGATTTAAAATTTATGTGGAGAACATATCACCGTAGGTTAACTAAGGGACCAATAGAGTTTGATGCAAATTTTTTTAGATATGTTGATGATGTAATCAAGATGTTGAAATGTCCATAATCATCTGGTAGTGTTTAGGTTTTATAATTTATTATTATTTTCTTGCGGTCTTCTGACTAATGGTAAGAGCGGTGAAGAAACTATCTACCAGCCGAATATGGAACAGAGAGAAGACATCGTCCAATATAATTATCATCTTATCAAATGGGAGATGGAAGAAAGATGTCTCTCTGTGCCATCGCTCAACAAAGACTGTCAACAATTGACTCTCGAACATGGTCATTGAATGTTCCACCAGTGGAAGGAGAACACAAACCTCAACAATCTCCTTCGAGTCCCGTGGCATCACGACATCAGAGAACATTTTCAGCTTCAACCCAAAAGTGTGCACCTTCAGCGGAATACGATCCTGTAACAAACAAAGACATCAGTAAATTTCATGTACCAATAATAAATAAAGTCACATCATCGGCATATCATATACATACCTTTCATTGACATAATTTGAATGCCACATGATCCATATATCTAGTAAGCACAAAACAACATTGGGCCCACCAAAAGTAGTGATCTATGTGTTAATCAGAGGAGTAACCTCCATATCATGTGTAGCAGGCGCCTCAGTAGTCGTGCAGAGAGGCGCCTCAATAGTCGTCTCCAAAGTAACCTCTATAGTAGTTGTAGCCTCTACCTTAAAAAGATGGGGTACATCTATCGTGTCTAAAGGATGGGGCACATTTATCGTCTCTAAAGGATGGGGAACCTTTCTCTCTACCACCATCTGCACATCATCCTAAACAAATCCATGAACATCAACTTGCTCATCCTTGTCATCTTTTGTCCATTCATAAGAAGATGTAGATACTCTATATCGGGTAGTGTGGGGTGCACCAAACTTAAACTGATTAGCTTGTTGTCTCATGTGAGAACCGATTAGGGTTACTCTCCCTGCCGGAGATGCGATTTATCTACGACACCTCGCAACAACAACTGTATCACACTATCAACCATCAATCATGTCATCTAATCCTCTGGTCTTTAGTGCAAAAATAAAACAAAATTATTTTACCTACCAGATTTTTCAAAATATCTGAAACCATTATGAATATTTTTCGGTTATTTTCAAAAATTGGTAATGATGCTTAGCATTTTTTCCCATATTTTTCAAAACAACTGATATAACATATGTATTTTTACCAAAGTTTTCAAAAAATATGAAAACATGTATGCATTTATATCGTATTTTCAAAATATCTGGAAACATGCACATATTTTTCCGGGATATTTCAAAAAATGTGATAAAAATGCATGAAAATTTTGGAAAAATAAAAAGAATGCAATAAAAACTAATACTCATTGGTCATAGCTTGTAAATGTCTGGTAGTTTGTATGAAAAATCTGGAAATCGCAAAAAAATTTAAAAAATTCAAAATTGAACAATGCTTAAATGTATTTAAATTTTTTTATAAGTTTAAAATAATAATTTCATATAGGTTATAGGGGTGTCAGGTCAACATGGGAGGGTGAGGATAAAATCTTAGCTTAAACATGCAAAGGGAAATGATTAAGTGGAGCCTGATAATAATGACTTTAGATTGTTGAAAGTATAATTCTTTGTGTCGAAGCATGATGTTGCTTGACATAAGGTGTGTAAAAATAGCCTAACTGTGTGTGTCAAGTTGTGTTGTGTCGAAATGTCTAATCAGTTTTCTAGTCAGAATTTCGAGTAGACCTATTTTAGTAAGTGTAACTGAATCAAGTTAAGTTGTTATTTTGGGTTTTTCTATTGTAGGCTTTTTAGGAAATGGAGCAAGCTAGATCATTATAAATAGTGGGAGAAACCCATATTTTATGATTGATTGTATTCACATAATTTTGCAGTTGCAAAGTGAATAAAACTTTTCCACAATTTGTGGGTGGAGAGAAACTCTGCAAAAACCCTAATCTCTTTTCTTCTAAAATTTTCTTTTCTTTTAATTGTCATTGTGTGGTGATAACAATATTGTTCGTCAAGATTAATAGAAATTCATCATATGTTTTGGTAGATTTCCGACATCTGGTATCAAGAGCTCCGATTGAGCGATCAAGGGAAAAATAAGAAATTCATAATGGCGATGAATTATGCGAATGGAAATTTTCTATCAAATCTTCTAATTTTGAAAGGTGATAACTATGAGAATTGGTTCAAACAGATGAAGGTTATATTCTATTTTCAAGGTCTTTGGGATATTGTGAAACATGGATTAGAACTGCTTGATGATGACGATTCAAAAAGGAAGAGGCAAAATACAAAGAATTGAAGAAGAATAATTATAAATCTCTCTTTATAATTCACCAATATGTTAGTCCAAACAATTTCGAAAAGGTTAGTGATGTACAATCTACAAAAAGAGCTTGGGAAATTATGAAAAAATCATTTGGAGGCGCTGACAAGGTGAAAAATGCGAGGTTAAAAACTCACAAAAGAACATATGAATTGCTTAAGATGGAAGATAGCATAACATATATGATTTCTTCACTAGGGTTAAAAAATTAGTGAATCAAATCAAGGTTTATGGTGAGACGTTAACAACAAGAGTTGTTGTTTCAAATATCTTGAGATCCTTAGCTCCAAAGTTTGACCATGTGGTAGTTGTCATAGAAGAGCCGAAGGACATGTCAACTTTGTTGAAGGAAGAGCTTCAAGGGATGCTTGAATCTCACGAACAAATAATAGCTAAAAGAGATGCAGGCAAGTCAAAGACTGATGTGGCTTTGCAGACACACTCAATGAAAGAAAGTAAGGCATAGGAAAGTGATTCGACAAAGGTAGAGGTGGATACAACTATTCGACTGGTAGAGGAAACCAGCAAGAAGGAATTGTGTCGAATTAGAGAAGGCCCAAATATCAAGGCAACCAAAGAGGTGGAGTTGGAGGTAAGGGATCAAGTGGTGACCGAAAACCTGACAAGAGTTACATTCAGTGTTACAATTTTTAGAAGTATGGTCATTATTCTAATGATTGTCCAAAAAAGAAAAATAATCAATAGAGTGATGCAAAGTTCACAATTTTGAAGAATAAGAGGTGTTGTTGATGATCTGAACAAAAGATGAAGAAAATTTCAATGATCAATGGTACTTGGATTTAGGATGCTCATCACGCATGTCTGGAAGGAAAGATTCGTCTGTTAACCTAAGACCCTCAATGAAGAACACAGTAAAATTTGCAAATGACAATACTCTAGCCGCTGAAGGTATTGGAGAGGTTCTGATTATAAGCAAAGATGGAAAAAGATAAGTAATTTCAAACGTGTTGTACATACCAGACATGAAGAGAAACTTGCTCAATATAGGGCAATTGGTCGAAAAGAATTACAAAGTGTTGGTCAAAGACAAAATGATGAGAGTCATTGACACTAGAAGAAGATTAATATTGAAGGCTCATATGTCTTAGAATAAAACCTTTCAGAACATACTTAATGTGATAAAGCACCAATGCCTTTCGACTGTAGCTAGCAGAGACAAATTGATATGGTACTATCGACTTGTCCATCTCAACTTCAGAGACGTCAGATATTTAAAGAGAAAAAATATGGTTTCGGGATTTCCAGAAATCGATATTTGAAACAAGGTATGTGAGGAATGTGTGCAGGCGAAGCAACACAATAATAGCTTCAGCAAGGATGCAGGAAGCAAGTTGAGGGCTATTCTCGAAATCATATGCTATCATGTAAGTGGACCAATCCAGGTGGATTCAAATGGATATAATAAATAATTTGTAACATTCATAGATGATTTGAGTCAAAAATTGCGGACTTACCTAATCAAGAAGAAAAGTGAAGTGATCAAGGTATTTACCAATTTTAAATCTATGGTCGAAAGGAAAAGTGGTTGAAAGCTCAAAGTTTTGAGAACTGATGGTGGTGGGGAGTATATGTCAAAATATTTAGACAAACTATGAAAAAAAAGAAATGATTGTGCATAAGGTGGTGTCATCCTACACTCTACACCAGAAAGAAACCGCAGAAAGAAAGGATTGAACCATCATGAATACGGTGACAAGTATGTTGAAAGGAAAGAATTTACCTAAAGAGTTTTGGGATGAAGTTGTGTCAACTGCAACATATATTTTGAACAGATGTCCGACGAATAAGCTAGTAGGAATTATTCCAGAAGAATGTTAGTCTGGTGTGAAGCCTAGCTTGAGTTATCTGAAAGTGTTTGTATTGATAACACATATATACATGCCAGATCATTTGAGAAGAAAAATTGATGACAAGTCGAATCATATGATCCTAATTGGATATCATTCGATAGAAGATTACAAATCGTTCGACCCAGTGAACAAGCAGATTGTAATCAGCGGGGACATGATCATAGTTGAGCTTAAAGAATGAGATTGGACTGAAAATGTCAAGAAAGATTCAATAAGAATCTTACTTGAAGAATCATAAACTCAAATAGAAAGAGAAGTTTGAAAAGAGGAAGTTTGAGATCAACCAAGTACAAACGTATCTCAGAGAACGAGACACATGCCTGTAAGGTTGCAAGATTGTGTGATTACATCAGATGATATGGTCAATAATGAAGGTGTGATAGTATATTATGCTTTCTATGCAGATGTCAAACCAGTCAATGCAGCCGAAGCATTAAAGGATTCAAAGTAGGTGAAAGTAATGAACGAAGAGGTTAAGTCCATCAAAGACAACAACTAGTCACTTTTGAATTTCCTCAAGGAAATAAGGCAATCAATGTGAAGTAGGTATACAATTTGAAGTTGAATCCTATAGGAGAAGTAAATCGAAACAAAGCAAGGCCTGTGGCGAAAGGATTTCTTCAGAAAAAAGGAATCGAATTCGATGAAGTTTTTGCACATGTGTCTAGAATCGAAATAATCAATTGGTTGTTGGTCTAGTAGAAATAAACAGTTGGCACATATGTCAAATTGACGTAAAGTGAGCATTCCTAAATGGCCCCTTAGACGAAGAATTTTATGTTACACAATCAGTTGGATTTGTGAAGCATGGCGAAGAGAGAAAGGTGCACATGCTTCATAAATCCATGTACGGATTGAAACAAACTCCAAGAGCTTGGAATAAGAAGATTGATGGTTTCCTAAAGGAGAAGGAACTTGTGAAGTGCACAATTGAACATGGAGTATATGTAAAGAATCAATAGTGAATTGTTTATACTATTGTTTCTATATCAATGACTTGTTAATAACAGGTACCTACAAGAAGGAGATCAAAAACTTCAAAGGTGATCTCAATAAGGAATTCAAAATGTTGGATTTGGGTGACATTTCATATTTCCTTCATATTAAATTCTACAAGAGTATTAGAGATTTGAAGATGCATCAAAGAAGATATACAGGAGAAATTCTCAAGAGATTTGAGATGGAAGAATGCAACCCGACTTCGACACCTATAGAACCAAGACTGGAACTGTCAAAAGATGCAGATTAAGATGATGTCGACCCAAATCAATACAGAAGACATATGAGGTCATTAAGATATACCTTTGTCACACGAGGCCTGACTTAACATACAATGTAGGTATGTTGAATAGATTCATGTAGAAGCCAAAGGTATCACACCTAGCAGAGACGAAGAGGATACTGAGGTATCTTAAAGGAACTCTCAACCATGGAATTTTATTTCCTGGAGCTGATAAAGGAAAAGAGTGCAAGTTAGTGGAATACACTGATTTGAGTTGTTGTAGTGATACTGAGGATCGAAAATCCACAGCAGGATATGTGTTTATGGTAGGTGGTACACTAGTTGCTTGGAATCGAGAAAGGAACCAATAGTGACATTATCATCACGCAAAATAGAGTACATAATTGCTTCTCTTTGTGTATGTCAAGCAACATGTATGGTGAATTTGGTGGTCAAAGCGATAACTAGTAAAGATCATTGAGCAATTACCATGAAGATCGACAACATGTCAACTATCAACCTGACGAAGAACTCGACAACACATGGTCAAAGCAAACACATCGAAATAAGGTTCCATTATCTTCGAGAGCAGATAACATATGGGAAGATGAACTTGAAACACTGCATATTTGAGAATCATATTCCAAATATCATGACGAATGGTGAGCAGGTCGAAGCAAATCCCACAATAGAAAAAGCTCAAAATAACAACTTAACCTAATTCAGTTACACTTACTAAAATAGGTCTAGTCAAAATTCGGTCTAGCAAACTGCTTAGACATCTCAACACAACACAAGTCGACACACTAAGCTTCGACAAGCTATGATGAATATAGATAGCTTAGACAAAATGATATATGTGGTGTGTTGAAAGTGTAATTCCTTGTGTCGAAGCAGGATGTTGCTCGACACAAGGTGTGTCGAAATAGCCTAAGTGTGTGTGTGTGTGTGTCTAAGCTTAGTGTGACGAGTTGTGTTGTGTTGAGGTGTCTAAGCAGTTTGCTAGACAGAATTTTGACTAGACCTATTTTAGTAAGTGTAACTGAATTAGGTTAAGTTGTTATTTTGAGCTTTTTCTACTGTGGGATTTTTCAGCTTAGGGAGCAAGCTAACTAACTCATTATAAATAATGGGAGAAATCTTTGTTTTATGATTGATTGTATTCACAGAACTTTATAGTTGCAAAGTGAATAAATTTTTTTCACAGTTTGTAGGCATAAAGAAACTACGCAAAAATCCTAATCTCTTTTCTTTTAAAATTTTCTTTTCATTTTATTGTCAATATGTGATGATAACAATTTTGTTCTTCAAATTTGATAGAAATTTATAATTTTAGTGAATTTTCAACCGTGATGACAATTGGCCTTTGTGTATTGGATTGATGCATCTATGAAATGGGCTCAATAGCTACTTTTTGAAGTTTTAATTAATTAATTTCATAAAAAAAACTTAATTAACATTATTGTATTTCTAAGACATCTAGTTCTCTTATATATAGTTGACAATACATGATGTTGCACCCTAGTTGAAATCTTTAAATCCGTCCCCGTTGAGCCCCTCTTCAAAGCACAACTAGCTAACATTTGATGGTGTGCAATTGAAGAATGTGAGGTGAGAAAATTGACAAAGAAGACTAGAAGAGGTTGGTGAAGAACCGAAGATAGACTTTATGACTAGTAACTAATTTAATACGGCACCGTTATGGTAGTTCACTCACTTTTCTTTCAAGACATTGACTCAGAACAATGAAAGCATATTCCTTTGCTGCTACAAATAGCAATATAGAAATAGAATATATATAAGTGGTTGTTGATTGTGTGAACCTCATGGTTGTGTTTCACACATGGCTTTAGAAAATGTCAATGACTAACTAAGCCTTGACCCCATTTTCGTTGAATTGAAAGGGGTTTGGTGGTGAGGGTAGGGACTATGGATCTTGAAATAGAAGACTCAATTGCTCTTTTTTAAAAAAAAATTTTTTTATGTAAGCTACAAATTTATTTAGAACCAAAAAAAAAAGTCAGTTGCTAATGTTATGTCATGTACTCATATGTATATAAAATTCTAACCATACAAAAATAAAATAAAAAACATGTCACTGTTTTGTACATATATTTTTCATGTACAAATTGTTAAGAGATGTTGGCAACTTTGGTCTTCAAATACCTTGATTTTTGGGAAGACAAATATTTGTACTATGATAATTATTATATATTTGTTTCACACAAATTAAAAATTAAAAATTAAAAATTAAAATTGTCTCTCTTTTTAGTATCATTCTTTCTCTTTCATTTCGAATATGTTATATTTTTATATTTAAATTACAAAATTCAACTTATCAATAATACACGTGATATTAACTAAGTGACATAATAATAATAATTTATCAAAAATAAAAAATAATATTATTACAAAATATTTTTTTCTTTAACAATGTGATATTTCTTGTGAGAAGAAGAGATATAACTCATGAATAGACGGAATACCTCAAATTGTAACTGATTTTATTAATTGAATTAAATAATTGTAAACTGTTAGCTAGAATTTAAATTTTTACAATAATATTTACTTATATTTATATGTTAATATAAATAAATATGTTGATAGTATTTATAAGTGATAGTAACTCGTTATTGCATGCTATTTGAATTTGAAGTATAGATGATTTTTAAGTTGAGGTTAAACAATCAAAACTTTATAAAAAGAATTAGATTTTATATTGTTTAATCTCAATATATATATATATATATATATATATATATATATATATATATATATATATATATATATATATATATATATATATATATATATATATATAATTGAAGATTGGTCTTAATAACATGAATCAACTTCAAAAACATGGATTTTACATGTTGTCTAATGAAATGATCTCTAAAGATGCTTAAACCAAAGAAGCTCGAAGCTAACTGATGCTAGAGCACAATATTATGCTTTTTAGATGATCTTGCAACTGTTTAATGTTTATTTTACTTCCAAGATACGAAAGCATCTTTAAAAAAAACACAAAAGCTATTGGTGGACTTGCGAGACACTTTGTTGAGCTTGTATACCAAATTCTCTCCCTTGATAGGATAATCATGATGCAATTGCATATATAGTCCTAATTTAAGTTCTTGTTGAATGCAATAAACAAGATAACTCTTAAGGTTATCGGTTTTGCAACTAGATAAAATATATTTATAAAATATAAGAAAGATTGTTGTGAGATATTAGAATGAACTTTAGTATGATTGAAGGGTAGTTTTTTGATTCGACAATTTAACTTGAAGATAGAAAATTTTCCTCGATTCTAACTCAATAGATTGGGTCTGAAAGTGTTTGTCGTAAATGTCACGCATAATCTTAATCTCAACTTGTGGTGTATTTGTAATGTGGATTTGGATCCCGAGATAATCAATATTAATGATCAATTTGTTGTCTTTTATGTTTCTGTTCAGAATTAAAGGTTTGGTTTGGAGGCAATTTATGCTTCGATAAACCATGTTAATAGGAGATATCTTTGGGATAGTCTCGGTAGTTTGCTCGTCAATCATCCCTTGTCGTGGTGTTTCTTAGGTGCTTATTATAATATCAATTTTCCTAAGCTTCATGTGCTTGTAATGAGTGGTAGAGAAAGAAGGAAAATAGATAAAATAAGAACAGCATGGTGGGGTATATATATATATATATATATATATATATATATATATATATATATATATATATATATATATATATATTATGCCGAGTGGCATACTTTTCCCCACCCATATATGTGCCGTGTGAAATCAAACTCCTCAAATAAATTTCTTATGTTTTAATGACGACAAAATTCTTAATGGCTTGAAGACAAAGACATTTCATAGCAAAATTCAAGCTCATGATTTCAAGATTTTTACATTGGTATATGATAATCTAATCTTTTATAATCTTAGTGCTAAAAAATATTTTCTCATGCATAATTATTCAAAGAAAATATTTCATTAACCTTGACAAAGATGCTTGTGAATTTTGATAAATTAAAATTGATATTTTTCTCAAAATAATAAAATAAAAAATTTCCAAAATTAGCATTGATGCAATCGATTGATCCTTGTCTACAATCGATTGTATCCCTTTGAAAAATATACAGAAAACGATTCTGGAGTTAATGCAATCGATTATATCTCTATGTCAATCGATTGACATAGTTATATTTTTCAAATTTTTTAAAACGTTAAACTGATGCAATCGATTGTAGGTCTATTGCAACCGATTGCATGTCTCCAAATTTTGAAAAATTAATATTTTCATGCACCTTTAAGAAACTTCTTTTCATGGCAACACTTGTATCCTTTCACATTCATTTATTCATATTTTCTCCAACCATTGCCATGGCTTTTGAAAAGGTATTTCTTCACTATAAATTTTTTTAAATTTTTCAAATTCAAACCACCTCTATTCAAATTTTATTAACAAAAACTCTCTGCATATTTTCTAACATAGAATCTTCATATAATGTTATTTTTGAATAACAAGTTTCATATCATATTCATAAAATATCTTGAGCACATAAGAGAGTAATTGTTTATGATTTTCATATTTGATAGAGAATATCAATCAAGTGATTGATTTATTATTCAACTTCATCCAAATTCTTGTAAAAATCAAAATATACACATTGTATTCTTGCTGTCCAAGATTGTTGGAAGCAAGTTGTGCATTGAAGAGGATTGTTCTTCTTGCACTTAGTGTTTTAGACCTTAAAGGTTTTAAGAGCATTTGGTCTCCCTATAGGTTAGATAGTAGGCATCACCATTGGTGTGAATAGGCTGTATAATAATTCTAACTATAGTGAAATCTCTTGCATGTTGTAAGGGGACTGAAGTACTCTCGATCTGTGAGGGGAACCAGGATATATCCTTGTGTTCTTTACTTTTCCGCATTTACCGCTTTCATCAATACTTTAACCAGAAAAGAAAGAATCACTCATAAATTTCATACACCAAACCAAAAAATATTGTATCAAGTATTCATAAAAATCGATAAAAAATTTTAAACACCTAATTCACCCCCCCCCCCTCTTAGGCGCATTTCATACTTACAATTGGCATCAGAGTAAGTTATAGGTGACTTGTTCCTAAAGATCCAGAATGGCTTCCGCAAATCAAAACCCGGTTTTCAAAGATGGTGGTAGTAACAACAAGCCTCCATTGTTTGTGGTGAATACTTTGACTTTTGAAAAATTCGCATGAAGTCTCATCTTGAAGCACAAGGAGAAGAAATATGGGATGCTTTTGAGAATGGTCCATTTGTTCTGGTATGTGTTGTCAATGGTGTTGGTTCATCAAAGCCTAAAGGATCATGGGATGACGATGATAAGAAAAAAGTTTTCTATGACAAAAAGGCAATCAATCTCCTTCAAGGTGCTCTTAGTATGGATGAATTCTTTCGAGTATCATCAGGCACAACGGAAAAGGAAATATAAGACACTCTTGTAGAAACTCATGAAGGAACCTCCGAAGTCAAAATGTCTAGATTTAATACCTTGAGTCAAGAATACGAATTATTCCGAATACAACCCAGAGAATCCATCCTTGACTTGCAAAATAGATTCGTTCATTTGACAAATCATTTGAAGGCACTCGGTAAGACTTTAACTAACGATGAATTGTTTGTGGTGAATACTTTGACTTTTGGAAAATTCGCATGAAGTCTCATCTTGAAGCACAAGGAGAAGAAATATGGGATGCTTTTGAGAATGGTCCATTTGTTCTGGTATGTGTTGTCAATGGTGTTGGTTCATCAAAGCCTAAAGGATCATGGGATGACGATGATAAGAAAAAAGTTTTCTATGACAAAAAGGCAATCAATCTCCTTCAAGGTGCTCTTAGTATGGATGAATTCTTTCGAGTATCATCAGGCACAACGGAAAAGGAAATATAGGACACTCTTGTAGAAACTCATGAAGGAACCTCCGAAGTCAAAATGTCTAGATTTAATACCTTAAGTCAAGAATACGAATTATTCCGAATGCAACCCGGAGAATCCATCCTTGACTTGCAAAATAGATTCGTTCATTTGACAAATCATTTGAAGGCACTCGGTAAGACTTTAACTAACGATGGATTGTTTGTGGTGAATACTTTGACTTTTGGAAAATTCGCATGAAGTCTCATCTTGAAGCACAAGGAGAAGAAATATGGGATGCTTTTGAGAATGGTCTATTTGTTCTGGTATGTGTTGTCAATGGTGTTGGTTCATCAAAGCCTAAAGGATCATGGGATGACGATGATAAGAAAAAAGTTTTCTATGACAAAAAGGCAATCAATCTCCTTCAAGGTGCTCTTAGTATGGATGAATTCTTTCGAGTATCATCAGGCACAACGGAAAAGGAAATATAGGACACTCTTGTAGAAACTCATGAAGGAACCTCCGAAGTCAAAATATCTAGATTTAATACCTTGAGTCAAGAATACGAATTATTCCGAATGCAACCCGGAGAATCCATCCTTGACTTGCAAAATAGATTCGTTCATTTGACAAATCATTTGAAGGCACTCGGTAAGACTTTAACTAACGATGGATTGTTTGTGGTGAATACTTTGACTTTTGGAAAATTCGCATGAAGTCTCATCTTGAAGCACAAGGAGAAGAAATATGGGATGCTTTTGAGAATGGTCTATTTGTTCTGGTATGTGTTGTCAATGGTGTTGGTTCATCAAAGCCTAAAGGATCATGGGATGACGATGATAAGAAAAAAGTTTTCTATGACAAAAAGGCAATCAATCTCCTTCAAGGTGCTCTTAGTATGGATGAATTCTTTCGAGTATCATCAGGCACAACGGAAAAGGAAATATAGGACACTCTTGTAGAAACTCATGAAGGAACCTCCGAAGTCAAAATGTCTAGATTTAATACCTTGAGTCAAGAATACGAATTATTCCGAATGCAACCCGGAGAATCCATCCTTGACTTGCAAAATAGATTCGTTCATTTGACAAATCATTTGAAGGCACTCGGTAAGACTTTAACTAACGATGAATTAAATCTTAAAGTGCTTAGATCTTTAACTATGGAATGGCAACCAAAAGTGACGGCAATATCCGAAAAGAAAAGTCTAGCAACTATGACTTCTGAAACATTATTAGGAAAGCTTCAAGAATATGAAACGGAACTTGGAAGAATTGAAAAACATGAGAATCATGAGAAGAAATCCAAAGGCAGTGCATTGAAAGTAGATTCAAAAGAAAGTCAAGATAAAGATGCATCGGAGGAAGATGAAAATTTCTTGCTTTTTGTAAAAAGGTTAGGAAAATATTTTGGTCATAAAAATAATCTTGGTACTGTTAACTTTGTCAAAATGAAGAAATTATCTAAGTATAAAGATAAATAAGCCTTCACATCAACACAAGATGTCACATGTTATGAATGTGGAAAGCAAGGTCACAAAAAGCCGTATTGTCCAAAAATCTCCAAGAAAAATGGATTCAAAGGCAAAAAGGAGTTCAAAAATAAAAAGGCTTATGTTGCATGGGAAGATAATGAGATAAGCTCTTCATCCGATTCGGATAGTGACGAAAGTGCAAATCTAGCATTGGTGGCTTCACCCCATCCCGATGATAAAGATGACGAGGTTAGTTATGATAATTATCTTTATAATAATGGTGCACAAGGTGCTATAGATTAACTATTAAATGAATGTAAAATTCTATATAGAACTATTTCATCCCAAAAGAAAATAATTTCATCTTTAGAAGAAAAAGTTGAAACAATTGAAAAAGAATATAAAGATGAAAAAGAAAAGATGATTAGTGATCAAAAACAAAATTTTGTATGCAATAATTGTGAATCGCTTTCTTTCCAAATTGTCCAATTAAAAAGATTCCTAGAAAGATATGAAAAATGACAAGTTGGATTGGAAAATGTTCTTAGCACACAAAGGTATCCTAAAGATAAAAGTGGACTTGGATTTTCAAAATTTTCTCAACCAAGTTCCAACGAAACTATCTTTGTTAAGGCTAGTAACCAATCAATACAAGAGAAAGTGAACAAGTCTAAAGTAGTTCATCATTATCCTAAAAAGAAAAGATTTGTTAAGAATAAATCTTATCCTCCTAGATATAGAAGTAATTTTGAACCTAATTATTTTTATTGTGGTATTAAAGGCCATACACCTAATGCTTGCTATGTAAGAAACTTTAGTGTGGCAAGTGGGCATTATGTGTGGGTAAAGAAAGGTACTAATTATGAAGGACTCAAAGCAATTTGGGTACCTAACAAAACTTAATTTGTTTTGTAGGTTTGCTTAAAAACCACTTCAAATCTATGGTATCTTGATAGTGGTTTTTCCAAGCATATGACGGGAGACATAAACCAATTTTCAAATCTAGTCTTTAAGGCCAAGGGTTATGTCACTTATGGAGATAACAATAAGGGAAGAATTCTTGGCAAAGGCAAATTTGGTGCACCACCTTTAACATCAATTGAAGATGTTCTTTATGTTGAAGGACTAAAGCGCAATCTTTTTAGCATTAGCCAACTTTGTGACAAAGGCTTCAAGATCAAGTTTACTAAAGATGAATGCTTGATTATTGACGAAGTCACCAATTAGGTAAAACTCAAAGGTCAAAGAATTAATAATATTTTTATGATTTCTTTAGATGATTTATCTTTGAAAGTAAAATGTCTTATGGTAAACAATAATGAATCATGGTTATGGCATAAAAGGGCAGCCCATATTCATATGGATCACTTAAATAAATTAATCAAACATGATATTGTTGTTGGCTTACCAAAGATAAAGTTTGTCAAAGATAAATTATGTGATGCTTGTCAAAAGGGAAAACAAACCAAATCAACTTTCAAATCTTAGAATGTGGTGTCTACTACAAGGTCACTACAATTGTTGTATATGGATTTATTTGGTCCATCAAGAACAAGAAGCTTCAGAAGTAATGTATACGCTTTAGTTATTGTTGATAATTTTTCTAGATATTCTTGGACTTTGTTTCTTGTGCAAAAAAGTGATGCTTTCAAATCCTTTAAGAAGTATGCAAAGAAAATCCAAAATGAAAAATCACTAAAGATTGTATCCATAAGAAGTGACCATGGTGGAGAATTTCAAAATGCATCATTTGAAGAATTTTGTGAAGAACATGGTATCTCTCATAATTTTTCAACACCAAGAACTCCACAACAAAATGGAGTAGTTGAAAGAAAGAATAGTTTTCTAGTGGAACTTTCAAGAACAATGCTTAGTGATGCAAATCTACCAAAATATTTTTGGGCAGATGCGGTTAGTATGGCATGCTATGTTGGAAATCGAGTTATCATTAGACCTATCTTGAAAAAGACTCCATATGAACTCTTCAAAGGAATAAAGCCAAACATTTCTCATTTTCATATCTTTTGTTGCAAGTGCTTTGTTCTCAACAATAACAAATACAATCTCGGTAAGTTCGATAAAAAATCCGACGAAGGTATATTTCTTGGTTATTCACTTTCTAGTAAAGCTTATAGAATTTATAATAAAAGAACTTTAACTATTGAAGAATCTATGCATGTTTTCTTTGATGAAACTAACACCTCTAAGGAGGAAATAGTTGTTTGTGATGATGATGATATTATTGATTTACCCCGGAAAATATTTCAAATGATCAAAATGTGAATCCACCGGATCATCAACAAGAAGTTTTACAACAAGATACAAACATCAATGATCTAGCCAAAGAATGGGGAACTCATAGAGACCATCCTATTGATAAAATCATTGGTGATATTAGTCAAGGAGTTACAACAAGATTAAATCTCAAAGATGTTTACTTAAATCTGGCATTTGTTTCTCAAATTTAACCCTCTAAAGTTGATGAAGCCTTAGGAGATGATCAATGGATAATTTCTATGCAAGAAAAATTAAATCAATTCGAGAGAAATCAAGTTTGGGAACTTGTTCCTAGGCCAAGTGGTAAATACATCATAGGTACCCGATGGGTGTTTAAAAACAAACTTGATGAGAATGGTATAATTGTTCGAAACAAAGCAAGGTTGGTGGCTCAAGGTTATAATCAAGAAGAAGGAATCGACTTTGAAGAAACATTTGCTCTGGTTGCAAGGTTAGAAGCTATTCGTCTTTTACTTGCTTATGCTTGTTCATTAAATTTTCAGCTTTATCAAATGGATGTCAAAAGCGCATTCTTGAATGGATACATCAATGAAGAAGTCTATGTCAAACAACCCCTGGGATTTGAAGACTTCAAAAATCCTTCATATGTCTTTAAGTTGAGAAAGGCTCTTTATGGCTTAAAGCAAGCACCAAGAGCATGGTATGATAGACTTAGCAATTTTTTGTGTGAAAAAGGTTTTGAAAAGGGCAAGGTTGATAAAACTTTGTTTATTAAGAAAATTAAAAGTAACACTTTATTGGTTCAAGTCTATGTTGATGATATCATTTTTGGATCAACTAACAAAGAAATGTGTGAGGAATTTTCATTGATGATGCAAGGAGAATTCAAGATGTCCATGATGGGTAAGATGAACTATTTTCTTGGACTACAAATTAATCAACTAAAAGATGGAATCTTCATCAATCAATCCAAGTATTGCAAAGAATTATTGAATTTTTTTGATATGGATAGTTTCAAAGTGATGAATACTCCAATGGGCTCCAGTACATATGTTGATCAAGATGAATCTGGTATTCCAATTGACATTACAAAGTATCGAGGTATGATTGGTTCTTTACTATATTTGACGGAAAGTCGTCATGACATAATGTTTAGTGTTTGTCTTTGTTCTCGCTTTCAAGCAAATCCAAAGGAATCTCATCTAATGGCAGTCAAGCGAATCATGAAGTATCTCAAAGGAACAACCAATGTCGGCTTATGGTATCCTAAAGGTAGTGTTTGCAATTTAATTGGTTATTCTAACGTGGATTATGCAGGATGTAAAACTGATAGAAAAATCACAAGTGGTACTTGTCACATCCTTGGAAATGCATTAGTACCATGTGATTGTAAAAAACAAGCATGTGTTGCTCTTAGCACGACTGAAGCAGAATACATAGCAGCGGGTAGCTGTTGTGCACAAATTCTCTGGCTTAAGCAACAACTCCGTGACTATGGACTTGGTCTCGGATGCATTCCTCTTTGATGCGACAACACAAGTGAAATCAATATTACAAAGAATCCAGTCATGCACTCAAGAACCAAACACATTGATATACGACATCATTTTCTGTGTGATCATGTGCTTCAAGGCGATGTCGAAGTAACATTCGTAGATACTCACAATCAACTTGCGGATAGTTTTACAAAACCTTTGGCAAGAGAACCATTTTACAAAATTCGGAGAGAACTTGGAATTTTAGATGAGAATGATGTTTGAATCATCTAATATAAGGTTGCACCTTTAAGCCCCAATTTCATCTCAAACCCTTATACCTCAACCTTCTTCAAACCCTAAAATCTCAACCATGTCATCCTCAAGATCAAAGGGCAAGGGAAAAGCTTCATCTTCCTCTCAAGGAGCCTCTAAAGGAGAAGATGCTACTAGACTTATTCCGTCCAAAGTTCAAAGGGAAAGATTCTTTCAATTTTTCAGAAAAAGGCCCTTCTTCCAACAAGGTTTGGTAATCTTGATAACTTTTATTCTGAATGTTTTTCCTTTTCGGGATTATTTAGATCTTCAAAGATAGATAAATTGATTGGGTATAAAGGAATTATTTACCCTACGTTGGTTAGAGTTTTCTACAGCAACTTAGTGATTCACAAAGGTGCTATGACATCTAATGTCAAAGGTGTTCCCATTAATCTTACATTGAAGGATGTTCGTGGGGCATTGGGTATTCCTTATAAGGGTTCTCAAATTGGAATGAATGCTAATACAAATCTTCCTGGTTATAATAAATAATAATTTTATTACGGGATTGCAAGAGTTCCAGAACATGAATTTCTACAAAAAAGACAAAAACTTATTGGTGATACCCCTGAACGAAATTCATGGTCTACTAGAATTTTTACTATTGATGATAGGCTTCTCCACTAATTTTTGGCTCGTGTTATTATTCCTAAATACTCAAATTTCTCTCAAATTACTGACTGTGAAATGCAGGTTTTATATGCTCTAAAAAAATAAAATTCCCATAAATTGGGCTTTTGTAATTTTATATCACATGGTGGTTCATGATGAGGCTGCATCTGCTCTTCCATATGGTATTTGGCTAACACTTATTTTTGAAAAATATAATGTGCCTTTGTCTGGAGAAACAATGTTGGAGCTCCATTTTGACAAATTTGACATCACTCTGAAAACGATTTGCAATGCTAAAACAGGTGTCAAATATGATCCTATCAAGAGGATAATTTCCTACATCAACAACCCTTTAGAACAAGCTCCTCTAGAGCAAGTTCCTCCACAACAAGTTCCTCTACAACAAGTTCCTCCACAACAAGTTCCTCCTCAAGAAGGCTCATACAATCAATTTTTTGACTATCTTCAATACATGAACAACCAGTTTGCTCATCTTTATTCATATACAAATGTTCCACCTTATCAAGTTCAACCTTATCATTACCCGTTTATCTAACTTCATGATGAAGGCCAAGTTGGAACTGCTTTTACAAATGATGAAGGTCAAGTTGATGATGATTTTGCTAATGACATGAACGAGGACTAGGGATTTCATAATTTCAGTTTGTTTTCTTTACTACGTTATTCTAGTATTGTTTCTGTTTTGAATTTCCATGTTGTCTACTTTTCTGTTTTTAAGTTTCATGTCCTCAACTTTTATGTTTCTAAGTTGTATGTTTAATGTTCCTTCGTATTAAGTTACAAAATATTATGTGCGTACTTTTATTTTCTCCAACTTTTCTTCTTTTTGATAATGTCAAAAGGGGGAGAAATGTTATGCTTGTGTATATTTCCCTATATTTCAAATTAAAAGGTAGAAACCAATACTCCTTCAGAAAATCAAATTTCAAATAATCAACTCATGAACTTAGGGGGAGAATTCTTTTGAAAATAACAAAGCATCAAATGAAGAATGTTTTGTCATCATAAAAAAGGGAGAGAATGTGAAGTCAAGCTCCTCAAATAATCTTCTTATGTTTTGATGACGACAAAATTCTCAATGGCTTGAAGACAAAGAAATTTCATAGCAAAATTTAAGCTCATGATTTCAAGACTTTTACATTGATATATGATAATCTAATCTTTTATAATCTTAGTGCTAAAAAATATTTTCTCATGGATAATTATTCAAAGAAAATATTTCGTTAACCTTGACAAAGATGCTAGTGAATTTTGATAAATTAAAATTGATATTTTTCTCAAAATAATAAAATAAAAACTTTCCAAAATTAGCATTGATGCAATCGATTGATCCTTGTCTACAATCGATTGTATCCTTTTGAAAAATATACAGAAAACGATTTTGGAGTTAATGCAATCGATTATATCTCTATGTCAATCGATTGACATAGTTATACTTTTCAAATTTTTTAAAATGTTAAACTGATGCAATCGATTGCATGCCTCCATATTTTGAAAAATTAATATTTTCGTGCACCTTTGAGAAACATCTTTTCATAGAAACACATGTATCCTTTCACCTTCATTTATTCAGATTTTCTCCAACCATTTCCATGACTATTGAAAAGACACTATAAATTGTTTTTAATTTTTTAAATTCAAACCACCTCTATTCAAATTTTATTAACAAAAACTCTCTGCATATTTTTCAACACAGAATCTTCATACAGTGATATTTTTGAATAACAAGTTTCATATCATATTCATAAAATATCTTGAGCACATAAGAGAGTAATTGTTTCTGGTTGTCATATTTGATAGAGAAGATCAATCAAGTGATTGATTCATTATTCAACTTCATCCAAATTCTTGTAAAAATCAAAATATACACATTGTATTCTTGCTGTCCAGGATTGTTGGAAGCAAGTTGTGCATTGAAGAAAATTGTTCTTCTTGCACTTAGCGTTTTAGACCTTAAAGGTTTTAAGAGCCTTTGGTCTCCCTATAGGTTAGATAGTAGGCATCACCATTGGTGTGAATAGGCTGTACACTAATTCTAACTATAGTGAAATATCTTACATGTTGTAAGGGGACTGGAGTACTCTCAATCTGTGAGGGGAACCAGGATATATCCTTGTGTTCTTTACTTTTTCGCATTTACCGCTTTCATTAATACCTTAACCAGAAAAGAAATAATCACTCATAACTTTCATACACCAAACAAAAAAAATATTGTATCAAGTATTCATAAAAATCGATAAAAAATTTTAAACACCTAATTCACCCCGCTCTTAGGCGCATTTCATACTTACATGCTGATCGGCATAAGCCTTATGAGGATTCCCTGTCGTTCAGAAGGCTTCTCCTGTGGGGTCCACCATCTTCATCCTTTAATGCATTTTTCCCAAATCGCAGGCTTAGTTAATCAGTTTCGTTCCAGATTTCTCACGCCATAGCAACACAAAACAATTATTTTACTGAGATTCATTACCTATTAACTCAATTAATACTCATACTTACAATCCACAAATGCAACAGAACCAACACAACAATTATTTGTTTTCCAGAACATTAGCACAATAACAATTTCTAGCAACAAACATAATTCATTCCATACAAAAATTCAACACAAAATTCAACACGGATAATAGAGAATTACACAACCCTAATCCTACATACTAATCATCATACTTCCGGTTATAAAATTCGAACCCCACCCTTACGTTGGATTGAAGGCAACTCTAATTTCTTGATCAAATTTCGCGAATCTAACCGAACCCTAATTCTGCAACAGATGAACTAATATGAATTTTATGGTTTTTAATTCAATTCATCGACATTAATTTAACACTACCTGGTATAATTTAAGACTGGTTTTTCTACCTTCAGTGGCAAACTTGCATGCTCTGGATTTCTCCTTTCTCTCATGTAGTGAAGACACCGGCAGAACCTCCGACATGATAACTAGGTATCGAATAGAGTCGCCATCGAACGTCTTTTATCTCACGAGAGAGAAAGGAAAACATCGAGTAAACATGAGGGGAGAAATCGCGATCCTATAACCGTGAAATCGAGAGAATCTAGGTAAGGGAGTTAGTTACGCGAGGGGAAGGGATTAGCACCCCACACGCCCGTAGTACTCTATGGTATCCACTTTTTATTTCTAGCTAAAGGGTGTGTTATTGAAGCAACTCGATTTTCAAAAAAAATCATTTAAAATGAATTTTCAAAAACAATAATGAAATCGCCACCTAATTTTATTTGTTCTAGGAAGAACGGGGAAATATAGATAAAACCCACAAAAAAAAACGGATAAGGCTGTCTACAAGACCAAAGAGCATGGATTCGGGAGTCGGTTACGCAAGAGGAAGGTATTAGCACCTCTTACGTCCATCGTACTCGATGGGACCCATTTAGTTCGAAATATGTTTGTGTGTGTAATCGCTAATTTCTAAATCATGAACAAGAAAGAAAAGAAAACGGGATTTGTTTATTATTATTTTGAGTTTGACACGGTTTTGAAACCGCGTGCCTACGTATTCCCTCGTGCAATGGGAAAGTCAAAACTCCGTAGTTCTGGTTGAAAATGTCTTGAATTGTTTGTATTGATTTTAGATGAAAATGTTTTTGATTTTTGATAATCGCCATATGAGCGAAAAAGGATTTGAATGGGTTGAATTGATTTTTAATGGTAGATGACAAGTACCAAAACGTTGGGAGGTCCTCTAACGATTCGATACTCGAGATTGGTGATTGAGGTCAACCGATCTTCTCTCATCCAAAATCTTTATTATGAAAAGAGTGAGGTGAAACGAAGTTCACTTTTATTAAGTGTTATGGAATAAAGTATTTAAGTCATTGGGTTACCCTCTAATGGCCCAAATACTTTACATTTTAATTAAATCGTTGGGCGAACCTCTAACAATTTAATTAAGTACCATAACACTATGTTTTTTTTGTTTTGTAGAAAAATTGATCTTTGAAAACAAATTCAATTAATTAATTTAATTTGAAAGTGTTTTAAATGTTCGAGTGTATGGAATAAAGTATTCGAGTCATTGGGTTTCCCTCTAATGGCTCAAATAATTTACATTTTAATTAAATTGTTGGGCGAACCTCTAACAATTTAATTAAGTACCATAACACTATGTCGAAAATTGCGGCGTTGGACGTAGAGAAATGGTATTTCGGGTTATGGTTAACCAAGTATATGGACTTGATTGACCATGAGACCCTGGTGCATGGTGATTGGTATATGGACCAATTATTTTTCGGGTTATGATTAATCAAGGCAACGAGGGCCTTAATTAACCTCGTGAGGATGGCCATGCCCATCCCCAACCATGAGACCCTTAGAGAATTTGGTATGGGTAACCAAAAATAAGAGAGCGGAGGCGTTGTTGATTTTATATTAATTTGAGAGTGAGTGTACGATCGTGAAATAAACGGGCAATCGGATAATGTAATAGCGGATAAATAAAGAAAATAAATTAACACACAATACAATATCGGAATTTAAATAATTATTAGTATAGATATTCTTTTACTTGATGAAGAATCAATTAACAATTTAATTGGTAATTCAACAAATAAAAAACTACCATATGCCAAAATATTATTTAATACATCATTATATAATAAAAAAAACTTGCACAATATTAACTTTAAAGAGAAAAGTTGAGAAATGGGCCTGATTGAAGCTTTAAATCTGGGGGTGCAAACAGCACATCTGGGTCCAAGCCCAAAACAATGCTGCTGGATCTTGTGTAGAAGCTCCACGGAGGCATGCTGTGGTCCACCATTCTGGATCGCTTGATCTGACTTCAACAGATCCGATGGCTTTGATGCAAGAGGGTGCAAAATAGACACAATACACATACACACACCAGATTTTGAAATAAACCACACAGGTGGTGACAAGTGTCACCACCTAAACTAACCCACATGGCCAAACATTCTTACAACTAATATCCTCCTAAATTCATTTTTGTACCATAAATTATGAAAAATAAATAAAACTAAATCTGATTAAATAAAGTAAAAAAAACAAAAAAACTAATACTAATAATATGAAAACAAAAAAATCAGTTTTTATTTTATTAATTAAAAAAAACAACTCAGTTTTTATATAAAAAATCTAAATCCTTTTATTATAAGTTAAATAATATATAAAACCAAAAACTAAATCCTAATCACAAACTAATACTAATCTGAAACAAATTATTATAACTTAGTTAAATAAATAAAACACAAACTAATACTAATAAATACTAATATTAAAAATAAAAAAACAAAGATTAATTTTATAAAATAAAAATCTAATCCTAAGTGAATATTAATACTAACTTAACCCATTTTAACAAAACAAAAGATCAGTTTTAACAAACCCTCTCATCCTCACAAAACCTCTCTCACGATCTCACCATTCTCATCATCTTTCTCGCCGCTGTTCACACGATCCGGACATGGCCGCCGTCCTCGTTTCGCTCGCGATCTCTCTCGTCTGTGACCGCGATCGCCTCTCACTCGAACTCTCGATCTGTTATCGCTGTCCCACGATCCTCACTGCTATCTCGCCGATCTCTAATCTCTCTCTTACTCGAACTCGCGATTCAAACGGGAACTCATCTCTCTCTCTCAAACTCGTTACTGTTCTGTCGATCTGTTATGATTTTATCGATTTCTTAAAGTTTTGTTTTGATTCTCACAGGAACCGAAAAATGGAAAGGGGAAAAGATGAACCCTAACTGCTATGCATGATGGTGATGGTACTCAGGGGGTTTACGGTTAACGGAAACGCGATGATGAAAAGAAAAAGGAAAGTTGATTCTGAAGTCTACACGGCGGCGGACGGCGGTGCAAACCGCAACCCCGGTGAGACCCTTCCGTTTACCTTATGCCTTGCTTTCGTTGCCTCGCTATATTTTTCTGAAGGATTCTCTTGTCTGGAAAATGATGAGTTTTCAATATTATTCTGGGTTTTTGGCTTATTGAATCTCAGTTTGGTTTTGGCTTGATAGTATGTTGTTCTGTGTTTTGGCTGATGGTGTTTAGTATGCGGCTAGGGTTTGGTTGATGAAATTCGGCTAGGGTTTTTTGAACAGTTCCCCCTCTATGTTATAACTTCAATGCCTTTATACTGTCAGTGTTTAGGGTTTTGGTTCTTCTGATTCTTTTGAAAAACAATGTTATCTTTTCTTGATGGGCTTGCATCAATTGGTATTGGGCTGCTATGTTTTGATTTTTTGGCTGTTTGATGCTATACTTTCTTGATATGTTGGCTGTTAGTATTATTGTTTATGGTAAATCTTGCCCGAAACGGTGTGTACACTTGCTGTCCTGCATAAAACCATAGTACTGTCATGCCAAAACTGTTTTGAAACTGCTTTTCCTCATCTTCTTTCCACACCTCCTGTTGTGAACCAAGGGTATACCCTTGAGGATTTGCAATAGCGAGTTTTACGGCCGATGATTCGCTATGAGGCCTCGGTTTCGATCGAAACCACCATACAATCCTGATTCCGGAAAGAAAATCCTAATGATGAGATGGAATAACGTAAAACTGCCTTGTGTTATTATTGCTGCCCGTTTCAATTTGCTAACCGATTTTCTTTGTTTTGTTACATGAACATGAGCAATGGTGCAAGCTTGGAGGAACGGCAAAGGAATGCTTCGGACAAGAAGGCCGGGTTTGAAGATGGAGCAAGGATGTGGAAAGGAGAGCAACAAAGACTTCCGTTAGACTACACTAGGATAGAAGAAAATTGCTTGTATTTTTAGATTTATATTCTTGAAGAAATTGTATCAAGAATTTGAACCTTGTAATCAAACACGAATACCCGAATTGACGTTGTAACTTTGATGATTCATGTTGAAAATGTACAAACCACAGTTAAGTGAATGTTTGAACTTGGAAGTTTGATTCTACCTTGTAAACGGGTATTATTTTGAATTTGAATATGACTTTGAAACTTGAATGACAAGGAAAGGAAATTGAATATTGAATGAGTTTGGCTTCTGGATTAAGACTTTGTACTCGAAAATTTGATAAGTTGTAAAGCCATGTATTGATTTATCTTTGTATTCTTGTACAACAACACTTTAGAGTAATTCGAAACTCTTGGATTTTCATGAACACAAGCTCTGAGAAATATGCAACCAATTGAATCCTTGATTGTGTATAAAAGTTGGAAATTCAATATGTGTATCAAATATCCCATAATTTTGTCATGAACCAAAAGTTAAATTAGTTAGAACAAAACATGCTGGAATATTGACTAACAATTGTATTCAAATCTACTTCAATCCGTAATTCCAATCGTAGTCTTGAATCAAGCGGTGGTAACATGGTTGTTGCAATTTTAGAAATCGAATTCTAGTATATGAAACTTGAGAATTAAATTCTAAACACAAAGATGATTTGATGGCTTAAACTTGAAACACTCGAACCCTTTTGAATTTCTTCGCCACAAAACTTCCATTTTATCCATTCTCGAGAAAATCGGAGCCTTTTACTTCTTGAGACAAGAATTGAAATTCTAAGTTCAACATGAAATTCTTGACCACAATCCCCAATCAACTTGTCGCTTATGATTCTTTAAGAAATGGGCGATAGATCCCAATTGAAATTAATGGAATTATCACCGTATTTCCAAATCGAAACATATTTGGTAGCAGAAAAAGGATTTGAAACCAACGAATCTCAAAAAGAAACTTCTAATATTTTAATGAACGTCTTGAATTTTGCGAGCGATGGACGCGACCGGGAAAGATCTCAACATGTGGCACCTTGACATTCGTAATTCTTGTACACAAGCCTTCTGGACGAATATTTCCCATACATTCACTGTTGCCAAGAGCGAACAAAACTGACGAGCAAACCAAACGCACTAGAACTTGTATTGTTGATCAATAAATGGATAATCACAATCCAACCTTCTACATCTTGAACAATGAAACTCGGAACAACAATAAAACCCAAACTCGCGATGAACTGATCTCCTGAATCAGGAGGCAAAGACATTCAAGATATCCAGACTCCTGTAGCTCCAATCAAGAATAGACCATTCAATCCAAAAATCGAACACCAAGCCCCGAAAACCGATAGACATGAACGGATAAGATTTAATATTAAACCTCATCATTTTCAAATATCTTCAAATTGGTCGAAAACACCACGCCTTTTCTGCTCAACGGAGAAATCTTTGGGAATCAACTCCAATCCGTAACCACAGAACCAGTGATATGAATGCATGTGAGTGTCATGATAAATGCAAAGCCTAAACCGATAAGATCGATATAGAGGGCAAATTTTGGGTGCAATAGTTTCTATTTAATCGTCTTAAACCCGAAAGTGAAATTGGCGCTAGCCTTTTGAACTTTCAAGGTAGAAGAAGATTAAATACTAAAGAACCCAAAATTTGCGTCCAAGAACAAGTATAAATGTTTATGTCTTTTCGATTTTCAATTTTTGACAATTTTATTTTTCTATTTTTTTGTGATTTTTTTTAACAAAGGTCGGACATCGAGAAACGAATGCGCTTGAATAAGCGACTTCAGAGAGATGAAAACCGATAGACCTTTGAAACGAGCATACTTCAATAAGTTGCTTCACAGATCAAAATGGAGATCTTTGAACGCGATACTTCAATAAGTTGCATCGCAGATCAAACGAAACCAATCGACCTTTGAACGAGCATACTTCAATAAGTTGCTTCAGATCGAAAGGTAAGAACTCATAGATCTTTGGAACGCATACTTCAATAAGTTGCATCGCAGATCAAAATGAGAACAGTAGATCTTTGGAACGCATACTTCAATAAGTTGCATCGCAGATCGTAAACGAAACCGATGCACCTTTGGAACGAGCATACTTCAATAAGTTGCTTCGCAGATCAGAAAGGTAAGAACTCATAGACCTTTGGAACGAGCATACTTCAATAAGTTGCATCGCAGATCAGAAACGAAACCAGACAGACCTTTGGAACGAGCATACTTCAATAAGTTGCTTCGCAGACCGGAAAGGTAAGAACTCATAGATATTTGGAACGAGCACACTTCAATAAGTTGCTTCGCAGATCAAAAATGAGAACAGATAGATCTTTGGAACGTGCATACTTCAATAAGTTGCATCGCAGATCAGAAACGAAACCCGACAGACCTTTGGAACGAGCATACTTCAATAAGTTGCTTCGCAGATCAGAAAGGTAAGAACTCATAGATCTTTGAACGCGATAATAAGTTGCATCGCAGATCAAAATGAGAATGTAGATCTTTGAACGTGCATACTTCAATAAGTTGCATCGCAGATCGTAAACGAAACCGCATGCACCTTTGGAACGAGCATACTTCAATAAGTTGCTTCGCAGATCAGAAAGGTAAGAACTCATAGACCTTTGGAACGAGCATACTTCAATAAGTTGCATCGCAGATCAGAAACGAAACCAGACAGACCTTTGGAACGAGCATACTTCAATAAGTTGCTTCGCAGATCGGAAAGGTAAGAACTCATAGATATTTGGAACGAGCACACTTCAATAAGTTGCTTCGCAGATCAAAAATGAGAACAGACAGGAGTATATGTCAGATAAAGATATTAGACACACAATAAGGAGACCGACTGGAGCAGACTCACTGGGGAGAAGATATGTGGAATGGTAAAATCGTCGATCGAAGACGAATTCACGGGGAAAGAGGCCAAACAAAAGAGACTCTAGAGAGGATTGCTAGGCCATGTTGGACTTTAAAAGTTTGCAAATGTGCAAGAAATACAATATCCCTCAGGCCAATGGCGGGGTGTAATTCTTCAAGAGTGGCAATTATATGAATTACCACACACCAAGTATGGATACTCAAATAATTGAGAAGCAAGAAAGGTTAGACACCAACTCTTACTCGCATTCTAACGATAGAGGCAAACATGGGTAAGAATACCAAAATAAGAATTTGCAAAAAGCAAGACGCTTGGTAAATTGAATCTGAATGATATAAGAGATCGACACGGGGTCAAAAATGCAGATAACAACAACAAGAAGAATTTCTTGAGGAAACCTGACAGGGAATACCACTTGGGGATTTTTATGGATAAACTTCTCTTCGGAGACGCAAAAGGTACTCGAGAAACACTTTAATCTGGCTTATGCTTAGATGCATGTTTGAGATTATTATTTTTGGCGTAATGCTCCATATGAATGGAAATGCTACGCATTTTTGAGAATGCAAAGCAATGATGCATGTTTTAGATTATTATTTTTTAGCGTAATGCTCCATATAAATGGAAATGCTACGCATTTTTTGGATGTTATGCAATGCAATGATGCATGTTTTAGTATTTTGTCTGGGACTATAGGCAATTGTGAGCTGCCGAGGGAGCAGAAACCATCCATGAATTGAATATAAGATCATCCGGTCTTCATCAAAGAGATGATAGTCTGGACCCTGGTAGGGGGGATTGTGGAATAGAAGCATCATCTTTCAATGATTAGCATCACTGGGGAAGTAACTCCTGGAGATTATCATTCATCTGGGATGACAATCGTATTGCGTGGAGTTCCTGAATACGAGCTCTAGCATAAGAGGGGTCGACCACATCTTCTGGCACAAGTGATCCTTGGAAATGATCTTGCTGGTGTAGACCGTTCTTTGCGACCTTCTGCTTCGGGGAAGGAGCGATAACATCCAAGGGCACACATATGCCATGGATATCCCTTGTTGGAGAGAAAATAAGCTTTGTTGGTGGCCAAGCTCAAGCGTGCAACGCTCTTTATTTAAAATCCTTGCATAACAAACAACTGTAAAACAGGAGATATAACAATAATTCTGCTACGGTGATCAACTGTTTCAAACGTTAATGCCGTGCACCCGTAATTCCGAGTAACTTCAGAAATTATGCCATGTGCCGTTGGGCACTGATGTTTCACATGCGAAGTTTATTGAAAATATCGAACGTCGTTTTTGCAAACAAAACAGTTAAAAATACATGAAAATAAGACAGAGATAAATGATAGAAAAACACAGTTTGGATGAAAGTAATTTTATTGATTGATTAGCCCGTAAATGAGCATTTACATCAAGAAGCAAATCCTGAAAAGAGGCAATTGCTTATACATCAAAGTTTAAAAGAAAAGGTGACAATAAAAATCATGGATTTTGTCGAATCCTGAATCCGCCATGCTCTTCACAACTTCAACATCCCTCAATATCGAGCCGTCAACAGAAAATGCTCCAATTAGACTGACCCTCAATCCCTTTGGATTATCAAGTTTTTGTAACAAACCGACCAAAACAGGTGTTGTGCAGATTGTAGACGTTCGCTTTGAATCCCTAATTTTTGCCTGGACCGCCCTTTCGGGTTTTCGATCCACCGATACCTTTTTGCCCAAGCCGCCTTTCGTGTTTTCGACTTGCCGAGTGTACAATCTTTTATATTTATCCCTAACTTTTGCCCGAACCTCTTGGTTCGTCGGGATGCCCTTATTTTGCTTAGGCCAGTCAACCTAACAGGTCTCTTTTATGCGAAGTATTTTTTGACTACATCTGCATTGATCGGGTGAGGGAAATCCTCTCCATCCATAGTCGCGAGCAACATAGCTCCTCCAGAGAAAACTTTCTTCACAACATACGGTCCCTCATAATTTGGAGCCCACTTGCCCGAGGCCAGATCGTTGGGAGGCAAAACTCTTCAAAGACAAGGTCACCTTGAAGTTCCGAGGACACACTTTCTTGTCGAAAGCCCTTTTCATACGCTCGTATAGTGTCCATGACAAATAGTCAATCTCTTCTCGTCGATGAGATTCAATTGATCAAGCCTGCTCAAACCATTCAGCTTCATCGAGTTGCACATCTGTTAAAATCCTTAAGGAAGGAATTTCAACCTCCACGGGTAGGACTGCTTCCATACCGTATACCAAGGAGAAGGAGTTGCCTCGCTGAGGTGCGTATTGAAGTGCGATAGCAGGCAAGGCAAAGCATCTCATGCCAATCCTTATAAGTGACAACCATCTTTTGTACAATCCTTTTGATATTCTTGTTTGCCGCCTCCACAGCACCATTCATCTTTGGACGATATGGAGAAGAGTTATGATGTTTTATCTTGAAATCGTCGCACAACTCTTTCATCATTTTGTTGTTGAGATTCGAGCCGTTATCAGTAATGATCTTCTCGGGAACCCCATAGCGACAGATGATATTATGCTTGATGAAACGCGTGACCACTTGTCTGGTGACACGAGCATAAGATGCTGCCTCAACCCATTTGGTAAAGTAGTCAATGGCAACAAGAATGAATCGATGTCCATTAGAAGCTGTGGGCTTAATTTCTCCAATCATATCAATGCCCACATTGAAAGGCCATGGGAAGTCGAACATTCGAAGAAGGCGCACATGCATTTTATCAAGATAGACTTGACATTTGTAGCAGTTCTAGCATGGTTGTAGCTCATTCTCCATGGTGGACCAATAATAGCCGCTCTCAAGATCTTCTTGGCCATGGTGTGTCCACTAGAATGTCCCAAAGGAACCTTCATGAATTTCTTCTATAATCTTATTTGCTTCGTGTCTATCCACGATCCGAGCAAAACAGAGTCATAGTTCCTTTGTACAACACACCCCATTGAGGAAAAACTTAGCCGAGTACTTGCAGGCCTTCTTATCAACGATGGAAGCATCATCGGTATTCTTTCATCTCGAGATACCTTTTGATGTCATAGAACCAAGGTTTCTCATCCGCTTCACCTTCTACTTCAAAGCAGAACGCAGGCTCATCCAACCTCATTATAGTGATAGACGGGGCATCATTCGCCCATCTGACCTTAAACATGGATGACAGAGTAGCCAAAGCATCTGCCAAATTGTTCTCCTCCTCGATGTGGTCAAAAGTGATCTCGTCGAAATAAGGGATCAACTTCAAGACATGATCGCGGTATGGAATCAAATTCGGATGGCGAGTCTCCCAATCTCCGTTGATTTGACTGATCACCAAAGCAGAATCTCTGTATACTGCTAAGATTTTGATTCTCAGATCAATGGCTGCTTCGATTCCAAAAATACAAGCTTCGTACTCAGCCACATTATTGGTGCAATCAAAGCAGATCCTGGCAGTGAATGGAATATGGAAACCGGTCGGAGAAGTGATAACGGCGCCAACACCATTTCCTAACGCATTTGAGGCTCCATCGAATGCCATCGTCCACCGTGAGCCAGGCTCGGGCCCTTCTTCAGGGCCAGGAATGTTACAATCTCTGATATACATGATGTCCTCATCAGGGAACTCAAACCTCATCGGCTGATAATCATCATCTAATGGTTGTTGAGCGAGATAGTCTGCCACCACACTACCTTTGATGGCCTTCTGAGTAGTGTATTGAATGTCATATTCAGTCAGAATCATTTGCCAACGGGCTATCCTTCCTGTGAGAGCCGGTTTCTCAAAGATATACTTTATTGGGTCCATTTTGGAGATCAAAAGAGTAGTGTGAGTTAACATATACTGTCTGAGTCGTTTCGCTGCCCATGCGAGTGCACAACAAGTCTTTTCCAACAATGAATACCTCGATTCGCATTCCGTGAACTTCTTGCTCAAATAGTATATGGCGTGCTCTTTTCTGCCTGTCTCATCATGTTGACCGAGCACACAACCCATGGAATTCTCCAACACAGTCAAGTACATAATCAACGGTCTACCTTCCACCGGGGGTGAGAGAATTGGAGGCTCTTGTAGGTACCTCTTTATATCGTCGAATCTCGACAATCGCTGCTCCACCGGTCGTTGGATTCTTTCTTAACAGCTTGAAAATGGGTTCACAGGTAGCTGTAAGATGCGAAATGAACCTAGCGATGTAATTCAGCCTTCCCAAGAAACCTCGCACTTCCTTTTCTGTCCTCGGCTCTGGCATCTCTTGTATCGCTTTTATCTTTGCAGGATCAACCTCAATTCCTTTCTCGCTCACAATGAAGCCTAAAAGTTTCCCTGATCTCACCCCAAAGGTGCACTTACTCGGGTTTAACCTCAACCTGAACTTTCTCAATCTTTTAAATAATTTCAACAGGTGAACCAGGTGTTCTTCTTCTGTCTGGGACTTGGCGATCATATCATCAACGTAGACTTCAATCTCTCTATGCATCATATCATGAAAGAGAGTAACCATAGCGCGCTGATATGTTGCCCCTGCGTTCTTCAAACCGAAAGGCATCACCTTGTAGCAGAAAGTTCCCCACGGCGTAATGAAGGTAGTTTTCTCCATGTCATTGGGCGCCATCTTAACTGTTGAGCAGAGAAACCATCCATGAAGGAGAATACTTTAGCTTGAGCGGTATTATCGACCAAAATGTCGATGTGCGGGAGAGGGAAGTCATCCTTAGGGCTAGCTCTATTCAGATCCCTATAATCAACGCACATCCTTACCTTGCCGTCTTTCTTCGGCACTGGTACGATGTTTGCGACCCATGGGGGATAAGAAACAACCTTTAGGAAACCTGCTTCCATCTGTTTTGAACTTCTTCTTTGATTTTCCTTGACATTTCTGGATGTGTTCTGCGAAGCTTTTGCTTTACCGGTGGGCAGCCTTCTTTGAGGGGCAATTCGTGCATAACGATGTCGAAACCCGGCATATCTTCATAAGACCAAGCAAAGATGTCCACGTACTCATGTAGCATTTCGACAAGCTTTTGCTTAACTCCATCTTCCAACGCTGCCCCAATCTTGACCTCCTTTCGAGCATCCTCGGTTCCTAGATTGATCACCTCTAGAGTCTCTTGGTGCGGCTGGATGACCTTTTCCTCTTGCCTTAACATCCTGGCTAATTCTTCGGATAATTCGCAGTCCTCTTCGGCTTGCTCTTCAGCTTGATAAATCGGTTCGTCGAAATCATAATGAGCCACGGCGGAATCATCGTCGACAAAATCCGGGTCCGTCGAAGGACCGCATCTGCGTTGTTGGTAATTTTATTTTTATTATTATTATTTTTTAATTAAGTTTTTTTTTTTTAATAAAATGCAAAAGAAAAGACAAAAAAGTTTGTATAAAAGGAAAGTAAAATTGATATTGTCACCTTTAAAAGAATAAGTAAAGAAGAAAATAAAACAAAGAGAGAAAAATTTGAATGCAAAAAGGACGTCCTTCATTAATGGTAAACTTGAAAGTTAACAAAACACGGTGGCCCTACAGCATGATCACTACGTCTTGGGCATAACGTAGGAATTATGGCATGACATAAAAACAGAAAATTACTCTTCAACACGAGTAACCACGGCAACATCTTCAACGAACCAATTTGAAAGCTCACGCTGAATTGGGTAGATCCACTTGTCCACATAGATAGTCGCTTCTTCATCAATTGCATCCACATCTTCAATCAATTCCACCTTTGACAAACTGGACAGAGGAGACACCCTTTGCTCATGGGGTGGAGACGGAGACCTTCATTCCGGAGCAAAACCCAAACCCTCTTATCCGTCGGGTAGGAAGTTCTAGCACTCTTCCCACCCTTCGTGATGTCCCGACTTGACAATAGCCCGAGCTTGCTTGTAGGATGCCATGGAGACTTCACCTTTCGCAAAGGGATCTTATCGACGATACCGCCTCAAAAGCTCGGCATGGAGTTTCGTGGATCTCTCCTTCCACTTCAACATATCGAAAGTTGCTCGATGACGACGACATAATCTTCTTCACCATAAATGGTGACCACCTTCCATTAATTAGGAACTTCAACTTTGGTGCAAGGTGGATGTCGACCAGCCCCATGAATCCAGGGCCCAAGCAAGCAGAGGAGGGATTGATATCCATGACGAAAAAGTTGTATCAAAACCTGGGGCCTATCTTAATAGGCAAATCTACTCGCCAAACACCGACCTTTTGACCCATCAAACGCCTTAACTATCGATCACGGGTCTCAAAGACCACCCTTCATAGTCCAACTTCAAGAGAGTAGACTTTGGAAGAACATTGAGGAGGATCCGTGTCAACCAAAGACACGGATAAAGTAGTTCTCGCTATCTCCACGGAAACGTAGCGCTTTGTTATGCTTCCTCCCTCGGGGTAAATCAAAGTCAAGAAACCGAGACCATTACTTGCTGAAATGTTGTTCACGATACCTCCAAATTGGTTAACCGAGATCTCTTGGGAACGAAAGACGCTCCCAACAATGCATCGAGCGCTGTGAGGCTCGTAATCCTCAACAAAGCTAAGATAGAAATCTTGGCGGGCGTTCGAGCTGGTCGATTATCTTGTAATCTCTTCTTTATATACCTCATCTTCAACATCTTTGGTCATCTCGTGGCTCGTAAGTGTTCGAAATCTTTGGTGCCGACTCACCTCCAATCATGACTCCTTTTCCTTTTGCTTTAGCCTTGGCCAAAGCTTGAACTTTTCTCAACTAGATTGGAGAGAAGATTCGCCCACTTGTAATCCGACTCTCTTCAAGAATATCAAGCACCACGGCTCATCTCCTTCAACCTTCTTTGCATCGACTTTCCTTCTTCAAGGGCCTTCACATTCAATTTCTTGCCGTCACGGTAGTACTCGCACCCATAATTCCATGGGATGGCCTTTTCGCTAGTGTAGGTATGGACCCGCAAGGTGATAATCACAGAGGTTTCTTAATCGGCAGGATCGTGAACGGAATCCTTCTAGAAGTGACGGGGATAGTAACCACGTCAACTTCGTCTTCATCATTCTTCACAGCAAACACTTTCTGGACGAACTGAATAGTCCCTTCAGTAATCAGACACTGAATCTCGTCTCTCAAATTATCACAACCTTCAACTTGATTAAACATTGTTTACAACCAACATCACAACTGTGGAAATCTCCTTCAACAACAATTGTTCCTTTATCCACCACAAAGGGGTGGTCAGAACATTAACATCCATTATCAGGTTCAAACCCTCATCTTCGCAAATTGCGTTAATAGCATTTCCACCATGAGGAGGCAAAGGGTGCTGAGTGACATTAGGAGTAGGAGGAGGCCCAAAGTTAATCGCCTCGGTTCTAGCAAGTTCAACCTTGTACTTGAAAGCATAGCAATTTCAATGGAATGCCCGAGCATTGGAATGATAGAGACAATGGACATTCGCATTGAAGTACTTCGGGTTTCGTGGTCAATCTTTAAATGGCGAATTCAATCATATTCGACTTTGCAAATGGGCAATACTGCATAAGACATTGGCAAAGGGTCAAACTTCTTCATGGGTCTCTGGTATTGTCTCGAGCAACATCTTGTTTGAGTACTAGCGAATAGTTACAGAATTGACGATTGAATTCTCGGCTCTTTACCTCTTCGCATACATGACTCGCCTTCCTTCTTCTTTTGGTAACCACCAAAAGACTTTTGGTGCCACCAACTTGATTTTTATCATACCAACATCTTGAATCTTCCCTAACTTGATCCCCATTTCAACTCTTTCACCAAACATCACCATGTCAAAGTCTTGGTCGCAAGAGGCATAGTACGCCCATCTAGTGTGCGGTAAACATCTCCACCATCTCTCGCTCTACCATAGGGGTTGAACTTTAGCACCTCGCGCCACCTTGCGCGCCTTGAAAGATTCGTTTTCCGAGCTAGGTTGTGCAACGGGTCCTAGTAGGCGCCATATCGTTGTTAAAGCCATAGTGTTGAACAAAAGCTACAATCAACTCTCCAAGTTCGCACTGGAGCTATCAAGGCCCATATACCAATCCAATGGCCCATCACCAAACTATCTTGGAAAAAATGCATCAAGAGCTTCTCATCCTTCGTGTATGCAGACATCCTCCTATAGTAATACCTCAAGTGAGTTTTAGGACAAGAGTTGCCCTTGTACTTTGAAAGCTCTGGAATTTTAAATTTTGGAGGAATCCTCACCCCTTGAACCAAACCCAAGTTAGTCATGTCGAAACCCAAAACATCCTGATTCTCAAAGGCTTGCATGCGCTCCTCGAGCATCTTCAACTTCCTATCAGCTTCGGTTGGCTCCTCAACATTGGAAAACCAATCTTCAAAGTTATCCTCATCATGCTGAGGAATCGGAATCTGAACAGTCTTTCTTCCTGGTTGAGGCACTAACACAGTTCGGTCGACGCCAGAGGGGTAGGAGGAGGAACCACCGCAGATGATCCGTTTGAGATCGATTCTCGCGGCAAGATCAGCAAGACCGGCGTTGACTTCCAAGCTAATTTCAGATAAAGCATTCCCATGAGCACCTTCTTCAGTGGTGACCACAGCAGGCCTCACAACCAGAGCTCTCAACTCCTCTTGTTGCAGAGCCATGTTTTGAATTATCTCCATCAATTGCCCCATACGAGTATCCATTCTTGTCCCTGTGGCAGCCATGTCCCATCTTCTCCATCGCTTTTCAAGTTACTTGTCGGTAACGATGAACGATGAAACCTGTAGTCTCTCGTCTGTGGAGAAGAAAATCAACGGCAGAAGTAAGATGACTGGTCTCAATACCCTGTTATGTATGATATGCTATGGGAGTATGCATGCATGCCCATGATATGTTTTTGTACATTTTATTTTCAGGGACTCTTTGAAGACTCGTTAGTTAACAATAAACATTTTGGAAAAAACTGATTAAACTGCAATTCAACGAAATCTCATAGAAACTCAAATTGTTAGTTGTGACTACAAGGTTGTTCAAGCTCAAACAGAGCAATAAAATTCATACTGGAATTTAAATCATTACAATAATAATTAGATTCAAATATTCAAATAAGATAAGTGGCTAAAACTAGAAATGTCCACGACGAGGCTTCAAATCTCTAGTTTCCGCCTTGAACTGTTTCACCGCCTCTTGACAGAGGAAGAGGAAATCACTCAGCAGGAGGTATCGGGTTGCCTTCGAGGTCTTCTAGGGCCGACTGAGTCTCCAAGGTACGCCAACAATCGACGGTTACACATGTCAACCATTTCACCGTACTTCCAATAGAAATGCCCATTCTGCTCTTCTAGAAAGGACACTAGTTCATCCTTTTCATCTAGCATTTATCTCTTTTGGATCTCATCAATCCAACCTTGGCATTGCTCTCTAAGGCCTTCGTAAGCATCCCTTTTGTTCTTTCTTCCTCGTAATGTTCAACTCTCGAACTTTTTCACTAATTCGATTGCTTCCAATTCTAAGCGATGCAAACTTCTTCTTTGCGTTATCTCATTCTCTAGCATTTTATTGGTTCGTGCTAGAAGCTTCTAACTTTGAAATCTTTGCTTCGAGACGTGCTTTCAACGCTCTCTTTTCTTCAACGGCCTTTTCTTCATCTAGATAAGCCTGGCCCTTTGATGCCGAAAGTCTTCAATTGTCGACGGAGGTCCCTTGCCCCACTTGCAGCACTCCTCAAGTTTTCAGAACATCTCATCAGGAGCTCTTCATCCTTTTCATTCTGTATTCTTCTTCCCTCTAACTCTTCTTTCACCTCTTTGAGGTTAGCCTCCAAATTTTCAGCTCTGAGAAAAATGCGAGAATTAGAGCTTTGTAGCTCCAATCTTTCCTCCTCCATCTTTCTGATAATTTCCTGAAGCCTCAAATTCTCTTCTATTGGCACATGAGTGATTACAGGTTCGGGATGATCAAAGGGTACCTCTACAAAGTAAGGCAGCTTGATTTCTTGGACTCTCTCCATCACCCACTGGCGATAAGACCTTCCATCAATTCCGCCCCTCTTGATTAACTCTCGACTTTCCCTATGGATTTGACCCCAAGCTCTTCGGATCTTCAATACTTCGTTGCGATCCTTTTTACCAAGCTCGTGTACAATGAAACTTTCCAAGTGCTCAGGCCTTGGTTCATTCTCCATCGGATACCCCAATTGTCTCGTTGCAAGTCTTGGGTTATAATTGACGCAACCCATAGACCCAATCAAAGGAACATTAGAATATCCACCACAGTGAGTGATAACATCAACGAATCCCCAACCTGGAGAATGCCACATCACACCATCGGTGTTAGTGAAGCCAATTTTGAGACCAAGATAAGTTTCTCAAGATCTTCTCCCACGGTCCACTCTGAGGGATATGAGATGTCAACCATAAGTACAGAAGTGGAGAACAACACAGAACCACCCCTCGCTTCTTCAGATTTCTCTCATGGAGATGGTAAAGAACATCAGCCAACAATGCAGGAACAGGGTTCTTTGACATGAATATGCCAATAGCGGACGGGCTCAAGTAACCAATTTCATTAGTTGGAAACAAAACCACCCCAAAGATGAGCAAAGCAAGTATGGAGCTGAAAGTCGGCCAATCGTCTTGAACACTCAAACTCAACAACTTATCTTCCAAATTTTGCCTCAGAATACCTTTGTCTGTAATCCAAGGTGCCACCTCCCTTACAGGAAGAAACAAAGCAGCAGCTACCTTAGCCTTATCGAGGTCTTCCCCTATGTTGAGGAAAGGAGCGTCGTCCTTCAAAGGCCAATTAAGGATTCTCTCGAACTCTTCAATTGTAGGAACAAGCTGAAAGTCTTGGAATGTGAAGCATCGGAGAGGAGGATCATAGTACTTTGCTAGAGCAATCAAAGCTTCCATGTCCACATTGGTAGTCAAAAGATCTAGGATGTTCCCAAATCTTTTCCCAAAATAAGCTCTACTGACAGGCGGAATTCTTTCACTTTGAGTTATCAGCTTCCCCAACTTCAGTTCTTTGAATTTGAGACATGGAACGATCTTCACAGTTGGATTCATTCTTCCTTTCGCCATCGCACCAACAAAATCTGTAAGGTTCCCGAAAATAAAAGTTATATGCTAAATGGTTTTGTGCAAATGTATGCAATGCATGTTGCAAATTAAATAGAACGGTTCATAGGATCGGCGGTCATGGTTTTGACGCTCACCCAACGATTCCCGTAAGGCTAATCTTATGTTTTTGCTAAATGTTTCTTGGGGTCTCGGATCCCTTTACGAACACTATCATCGCGAGAGGCCTACGTGGCGATAGTATTTGTAAAAGTATACCCCAAGAAACGGTTTAACAGGATGCTCTAAATCCAACATTTGAGCGTTTGGTCTCGGTTAGACAACATGAACAAACTTAGAGTTATAGGTCATTTGTCCAAAGATTGATGTCCCAGCTAACGCTGGCCAACGACCTCCTTAAAACAACCAACTCTAAGCCGAGTCTTCGCCGGGCCAACAAGACAATGGAGTCAAGTGGACCTAGGCTACGCAACCCCTCTATTCCTAAAAGGTGACCTAGAAGCCTGGGTAGTGGGCTTATCTATGTATCAATGCCCATGAATTCCCATCACAATAATATATCAACAGATTAATATATAAAGCATAGAGGAAAATAAGCAAATAAACAATAGATAAGCTTAAAGAAGAAAGCGATAAACAAACACACAAACATGCGAAGAACCAAACTAGGGTTGACTCGCTTAGTCCAAAAAAAGTTTTAAAAAGAGTCCCCAGTGAAGTCGCCAACTGAAGCAACTCGATTTTCAAAAAAAATCATTTAAAATGAATTTTCAAAAACAATAATGAAATCGCCACCTAATTTTATTTGTTCTAGGAAGAACGGGGAAATATAGATAAAACCCACAAAAAAAAACGGATAAGGCTGTCTACAAGACCAAAGAGCATGGATTCGGGAGTCGGTTACGCAAGAGGAAGGTATTAGCACCTCTTACGTCCATCGTACTCGATGGGACCCATTTAGTTCGAAATATGTTTGTGTGTGTAATCGCTAATTTCTAAATCATGAACAAGAAAGAAAAGAAAACGGGATTTGTTTATTATTATTTTGAGTTTGACACGGTTTTGAAACCGCGTGCCTACGTATTCCCTCGTGCAATGGGAAAGTCAAAACTCCGTAGTTCTGGTTGAAAATGTCTTGAATTGTTTGTATTGATTTTAGATGAAAATGTTTTTTGATTTTTGATAATCGCATATGAGCGAAAAAGGATTTGAATGGGTTGAATTGATTTTTAATGGTAGATGACAAGTACCAAAACGTTGGGAGGTCCTCTAACGATTCGATACTCGAGATTGGTGATTGAGGTCAACCGATCTTCTCTCATCCAAAATCTTTATTATGAAAAGAGTGAGGTGAAACGAAGTTCACTTTTATTAAGTGTTATGGAATAAAGTATTTAAGTCATTGGGTTACCCTCTAATGGCCCAAATACTTTACATTTTAATTAAATCGTTGGGCGAACCTCTAACAATTTAATTAAGTACCATAACACTATGTTTTTTTTGTTTTGTAGAAAAATTGATCTTTGAAAACAAATTCAATTAATTAATTTAATTTGAAAGTGTTTTAAATGTTCGAGTGTATGGAATAAAGTATTCGAGTCATTGGGTTTCCCTCTAATGGCTCAAATAATTTACATTTTAATTAAATTGTTGGGGCGAACCTCTAACAATTTAATTAAGTACCATAACACTATGTCGAAAATTGCGGCGTTGGACGTAGAGAAATGGTATTTCGGGTTATGGTTAACCAAGTATATGGACTTGATTGACCATGAGACCCTGGTGCATGGTGATTGGTATATGGACCAATTATTTTTCGGGTTATGATTAATCAAGGCAACGAGGGCCTTAATTAACCTCGTGAGGATGGCCATGCCCATCCCCAACCATGAGACCCTTAGAGAATTTGGTATGGGTAACCAAAAATAAGAGAGCGGAGGCGTTGTTGATTTTATATTAATTTGAGAGTGAGTGTACGATCGTGAAATAAACGGGCAATCGGATAATGTAATAGCGGATAAATAAAGAAAATAAATTAACACACAATACAATATCGGAATTTAAATAATTATTAGTATAGATATTCTTTTACTTGATGAAGAATCAATTAACAATTTAATTGGTAATTCAACAAATAAAAAACTACCATATGCCAAAATATTATTTAATACATCATTATATAATAAAAAAAACTTGCACAATATTAACTTTAAAGAGAAAAGTTGAGAAATGGGCCTGATTGAAGCTTTAAATCTGGGGGTGCAAACAGCACATCTGGGTCCAAGCCCAAAACAATGCTGCTGGATCTTGTGTAGAAGCTCCACGGAGGCATGCTGTGGTCCACCATTCTGGATCGCTTGATCTGACTTCAACAGATCCGATGGCTTTGATGCAAGAGGGTGCAAAATAGACACAATACACATACACACACCAGATTTTGAAATAAACCACACAGGTGGTGACAAGTGTCACCACCTAAACTAACCCACATGGCCAAACATTCTTACAACTAATATCCTCCTAAATTCATTTTTGTACCATAAATTATGAAAAATAAATAAAACTAAATCTGATTAAATAAAGTAAAAAAAACAAAAAAACTAATACTAATAATATGAAAACAAAAAAATCAGTTTTTATTTTATTAATTAAAAAAAACAACTCAGTTTTTATATAAAAAATCTAAATCCTTTTATTATAAGTTAAATAATATATAAAAACAAAAACTAAATCCTAATCACAAACTAATACTAATCTGAAACAAATTATTATAACTTAGTTAAATAAATAAAACACAAACTAATACTAATAAATACTAATATTAAAAATAAAAAAACAAAGATTAATTTTATAAAATAAAAATCTAATCCTAAGTGAATATTAATACTAACTTAACCCATTTTAACAAAACAAAAGATCAGTTTTAACAAACCCTCTCATCCTCACAAAACCTCTCTCACGATCTCACCATTCTCATCATCTTTCTCGCCGCTGTTCACACGATCCGGACATGGCCGCCGTCCTCGTTTCGCTCGCGATCTCTCTCGTCTGTGACCGCGATCGCCTCTCACTCGAACTCTCGATCTGTTATCGCTGTCCCACGATCCTCACTGCTATCTCGCCGATCTCTAATCTCTCTCTTACTCGAACTCGCGATTCAAACGGGAACTCATCTCTCTCTCTCAAACTCGTTACTGTTCTGTCGATCTGTTATGATTTTATCGATTTCTTAAAGTTTTGTTTTGATTCTCACAGGAACCGAAAAATGGAAAGGGGAAAAGATGAACCCTAACTGCTATGCATGATGGTGATGGTACTCAGGGGGTTTACGGTTAACGGAAACGCGATGATGAAAAGAAAAAGGAAAGTTGATTCTGAAGTCTACACGGCGGCGGACGGCGGTGCAAACCGCAACCCCGGTGAGACCCTTCCGTTTACCTTATGCCTTGCTTTCGTTGCCTCGCTATATTTTTCTGAAGGATTCTCTTGTCTGGAAAATGATGAGTTTTCAATATTATTCTGGGTTTTTGGCTTATTGAATCTCAGTTTGGTTTTGGCTTGATAGTATGTTGTTCTGTGTTTTGGCTGATGGTGTTTAGTATGCGGCTAGGGTTTGGTTGATGAAATTCGGCTAGGGTTTTTTGAACAGTTCCCCCTCTATGTTATAACTTCAATGCCTTTATACTGTCAGTGTTTAGGGTTTTGGTTCTTCTGATTCTTTTGAAAAACAATGTTATCTTTTCTTGATGGGCTTGCATCAATTGGTATTGGGCTGCTATGTTTTGATTTTTTGGCTGTTTGATGCTATACTTTCTGATATGTTGGCTGTTAGTATTATTGTTTATGGTAAATCTTGCCCGAAACGGTGTGTACACTTGCTGTCCTGCATAAAACCATAGTACTGTCATGCCAAAACTGTTTTGAAACTGCTTTTCCTCATCTTCTTTCCACACCTCCTGTTGTGAACCAAGGGTATACCCTTGAGGATTTGCAATAGCGAGTTTTACGGCCGATGATTCGCTATGAGGCCTCGGTTTCGATCGAAACCACCATACAATCCTGATTCCGGAAAGAAAATCCTAATGATGAGATGGAATAACGTAAAACTGCCTTGTGTTATTATTGCTGCCCGTTTCAATTTGCTAACCGATTTTCTTTGTTTTGTTACATGAACATGAGCAATGGTGCAAGCTTGGAGGAACGGCAAAGGAATGCTTCGGACAAGAAGGCCGGGTTTGAAGATGGAGCAAGGATGTGGAAAGGAGAGCAACAAAGACTTCCGTTAGACTACACTAGGATAGAAGAAAATTGCTTGTATTTTTAGATTTATATTCTTGAAGAAATTGTATCAAGAATTTGAACCTTGTAATCAAACACGAATACCCGAATTGACGTTGTAACTTTGATGATTCATGTTGAAAATGTACAAACCATGCTAAGTGAATGTTTGAACTTGGAAGTTTGATTCTACCTTGTAAACGGGTATTATTTTGAATTTGAATATGACTTTGAAACTTGAATGACAAGGAAAGGAAATTGAATATTGAATGAGTTTGGCTTCTGGATTAAGACTTTGTACTCGAAAATTTGATAAGTTGTAAAGCCATGTATTGATTTATCTTTGTATTCTTGTACAACAACACTTTAGAGTAATTCGAAACTCTTGGATTTTCATGAACACAAGCTCTGAGAAATATGCAACCAATTGAATCCTTGATTGTGTATAAAAGTTGGAAATTCAATATGTGTATCAAATATCCCATAATTTTGTCATGAACCAAAAGTTAAATTAGTTAGAACAAAACATGCTGGAATATTGACTAACAATTGTATTCAAATCTACTTCAATCCGTAATTCCAATCTGTAGTCTTGAATCAAGCGGGTGGTAACATGGTTGTTGCAATTTTTAGAAATCGAATTCCCTAGTATATGAAACTTGAGAATTAAATTCTAAACACAAAGATGATTTGATGGCTTAAACTTCGGAAACACTCGAACCCTTTTGAATTTCTTCGGCCACAAAACTTCCATTTTTATCCATTCTCGTAGAAAATCGGAGCCTTTTACTTCTTGAGACAAGAATTGAAATTCTAAGTTCAACATGAAATTCTTGACCACAATCCCCAGTCAACTTGTCGCTTTCATGATTCTTTAAGAAATGGGCGATAGATCCCAATTGAAATTAATGGAATTATCACCGTATTTCCAAATCGAAACATATTTGGTAGCAGAAAAAGGATTTGAAACCAACGAATCTCAAAAAGAAACTTCTAATATTTTAATGAACGTCTTGAATTTTGCGAGCGATGGACGCGACCGGGAAAGATCTCAACATGTGGCACCTTGACATTCGTAATTCTTGTACACAAGCCTTCTGGACGAATATTTCCCATACATTCACTGTTGCCAAGAGCGAACAAAACTGACGAGCAAACCAAACGCACTAGAACTTGTATTGTTGATCAATAAATGGATAATCACAATCCAACCTTCTACATCTTGAACAATGAAACTCGGAACAACAATAAAACCCAAACTCGCGATGAACTGATCTCCTGAATCAGGAGGCAAAGACATTCAAGATATCCAGACTCCTGTAGCTCCAATCAAGAATAGACCATTCAATCCAAAAATCGAACACCAAGCCCCGAAAACCGATAGACATGAACGGATAAGATTTAATATTAAACCTCATCATTTTCAAATATCTTCAAATTGGTCGAAAACACCACGCCTTTTCTGCTCAACGGAGAAATCTTTGGGAATCAACTCCAATCCGTAACCACAGAACCAGTGATATGAATGCATGTGAGTGTCATGATAAATGCAAAGCCTAAACCAGATAAGATCGATATAGGAGGGCAAATTTTGGGGTGCAACAGTTATATCTATGCTTAATCACTAATCATGCATGCAAAAGAAAAGAGAAAATAAGAAACCACGGGGAAAAGAAGGAAGTATTTACAAAGTTTGCTCGATCGAGCCCCGTGACAAGATGCCTACGTATTCCCGCGTGCAATGGGAAAGTCAGAGCGTCGTAGTTTGGCTCACTTGTTTTGGTGGGTTTTGTGTTTTTTACTTGTGAAAAAGGTTTTAAACACAAAAAGAAATGAAAGCGCGCAAAGGCGAAAAGAGTTGGTGTTGGTTGGTTGTTTTTACCTTGAGAAAGGAATTTAAACCATTATTAAGTGTTTTGAGTTTGAAAGGAAAGGAAAGAAAACAAGCTTTAGTTTTATTACATGCAACATGCAAAAGAAACTAGCAAAGCAAGGTTGGACCTATGGTTTAGGATGCAAGGGAATCTCTACCTATGTTGACATGCAAAGGATGTGGATCCTAATGTCTAGGCTAAAGAACCAATCCTAACCAAGCTCCTGGGGAAAAACAAACAAACAAGAAAATATGCACGAATCACAAGTTGAATTGCTCTAAACGGGTCTTTAAATAAACCAGAGGGGTTCCTGAACATGCTCCAACTACGAAAGCCCCATCATGCATCTCTATTCCTACTTCTCATGGCAAAAGAAAGTTGTAAAGCCCTACTTCTCATGATATCTAGGAAAGTTGTAAGATAATGCGATAAACAGTGTAAAAACTACCAAACGGATATAGAATCCGAAGAGCACTGCAAGCGGTAGAACTACTCCGGAAAACTTCAAGTACTGCAGCCATGCAACAAGAGGAAACCGGTGAGAATTGTTCAAAACATCGAAACAAGCGGAAAGCGTGTAGATACGCATCCGAAGCGACAATGCCTGCAAGAACAAGATTAAGGCAAGCAAAACAAGACAGGAATGGTGCACACTTGGGTGTACAAGCTCAAACATAACCTTCAAGAAGGGAGTTAGACCCAAAACGCAAGTAAAGGAAAAGTATGCGAGTATCGGAGAAACGAGCCGCACATGTATGCGACGCATGTCCCTGCATGAAATGGAGTGCAAACAGTAGCCAAGCATAGCTAGGGTGACTACTGTCCACCATCAAAGTCGAAAAAAATCAGAGAAAATAAACCAAAGGACCGTGCTAAGCGCGATATACCGCGCTAAGCGCGACCTGCAACCCATCCAGACAGAACATTTGGCGCTTAGCGCGCTCTGAACCGCGCTAAGCGCGACCTGCAACCTGCAGAAAATATTAATTTCGAACCAGACCACCTGTTTATGGTGTTTTCATTCAAGAATTCGATCTGTATCGTTAGGTCACAATCCAGTACAAGTGAACACCCAATGAATATGCGAGAAAGTGCAAAGCGAATCGATAAAACCAATGTTCATGTCAAAGTAATGAATGAACATGTAAGGAATGCAAATCGAATCGATAAAACCAATGCTCATATCAAAGTAATGAATGAACATGCAAGGAATGCAAATTGAATCGATAAAACCAATGCTCATATCAAAGTAATGAATGAACATGCAAGGAATGCAAATCGAATCGATAAAACTAATGCTCATATCAAAGTAATGAATGAACATGCAAGGAATGCAAATCGAATCGATAAAACCAATGCTCATATCAAAGTAATGAATAAACATGCGAGGAATGCAAATCGAATCGATAAAACCAATGCTCATATCAAAGTGATGAATGAACATGCGAGGAATGCAAATCGAATCGATAAAACCAATGCTCATATCAAAGTAATGAATGAACATGCGAGGAATGCAAATCGAATCGATAAAACCAATGCTCATTTACGAAATAGAATGCATGAACATGCAAGGAATGCGAATCAAAATGATAATTCCAATGTTCATGTGCATAATGATGCAAGCTAGCCATGACATTTTGAAGCTCTCTTTCAAAGAATCTAAGTCAAGCATTAACACAAACACTTGGAGTGCACATCAACAAGTTTATGCACAATGCACTAAATGCTTGGATGTCTACATGTTGAATGCAAGTTATGCTTCAACTTACCATGAATCAATGAAATTGCTCACGCCAAATACTCACCGATGCATGAACATGCAATAGATGATGCCGAGTGTATGAGTTTATGCCTAAATGCAAGGGGAAAGTAGATGCACAAGTGTATTTGCATACTATTCACAAAGAAATCCTCAATCCGACACGAATATGTCGACAAAACTCAAATCAAATCAAGAAATTCATGAATACAAGTTCTAGAATCGGAATCTACATTGAATTTGCATGCAATTTCAGTATTCAATTTCAAGAAAAGTTGAAAATCAGAAACAGCTTAAAATAAGTGCTTATTTGAACCTAACACTTACTTGCACTTGAAGTTTGAGTCAAATTGAAGAGGAATTCCTTGTGCTCTTCAAAGAAAATACCAAATCAATGAGGAATTGTAGATAATCTTCAGAATTAGGCTTGAATCCTTGAAGAAAAGCTTGAATTTCAAATGGAGAATTGAGGAGAAAGAAGAGAAATCCCTAAATCTTGAAATTGAGAAGAAAATCAAGATGAATTCGTTCCTTTCATGCCAAATGTATGTAGAAGGAGGAGAAGGAGATGTAGATTGAAGAAGGAGAAGCTGCAATGGAGAAAAACCAGAATTCGTAGGTTGCGCTTAGCGCGGTCTGTGGTGGAAACCGGTGGTGAACCAAGGTCCGGTGGCGGCCTATGGTGGTTGCTTGAAGGGAAAGTTGAAGTTTTAGCTCTTTGAGTTTTTTGTGCTTTTGAATTTGAGAGAATTTGAGTGTGTGTGGTAGTGGAAAATTAAGCAAATGGGAGTCCTCTCCTAATTTGTGAAGAGGAGAATCTATTTATAGCTTTGGATCCATAATCAACGAGCTAATTATGATTATCCGAATAATTTTCGTAATTAATATGAAACAGCAAAATCCGTGCGGAATTCGGAGTCAGAATATAAACGAAAAGTGTTCAGAATGATATTTTGCTTGCGTGAGTCAAAATCCTGACTTGATCTGATGAATTACTAAGGAAATAGGAATTTTTGAAGTTTCAACATCAATTTTGGACCACTGACACATGCAGAATTTCGTTCGCGCTCTGCGGGGAAAATGCCTCGAACGAGGATCTCCTGATCGAAATTTACACATGCGTATCTCTGGGACATTTGAAGCTAACAAGATTTGTGGACTTTTGACATTGGTCCCGTCCAGTTTCGATGAAAATCGAGCGAGACATGATCTTTCAAACTCCGCGTATCAGATGAAAATTGCTCGGTTCAGCTCAAAATCAAACTCAGAGAATATAATTCTGGTACTGATCGGCGAGGAATCAACTCTCGAGTTGCAAATGAGAGTTGTAGAGGACTTTGATATGAAATTTTAGAAATTGGTCCCGCTCAATTCCGAGCTTCCAGCTAGGAGATAAAGCCTTTTCGGTGAGCCAAAGCGCACGGTTCAGCACTAAAATCAGCTCAATCTGCCAGGGAAAATGACTCCTTTGAGAGCCTTCCTCACAAAATCTGTTCTCGACCTTCAGACGGAAATCGTAGATAATAACGAGAGGGAAAAACCAGTTGAAAGTCAACTGAAAACACCCAAAGAGATGAGAGATACGCTTTCTGGAGTGCCCAAAATGCGCCAAAACCCGAAATCCACTTTATTTAAGAAAAGAGCTTTTTGGGGTGCCATCCGGAATACCTGGAACCTGATACTCCTCATGATGAATGCTATGCATGCTATATGTATATTTTATGCAATAGAATTATAAGCCGGAAAAATGCAAGAAAGAGGAGGGTAAATTTTGGGGTACAACACGTAGCAGGTTTTGTTTTTCTAACCTCCGACCCTATCCACTTGATAAAGGCCACTAATAAATACTACTTGTTTGTTTTAATCCCAATCAGTCTCGTTCAATATTCCAATGGGCTTAAAAACTAACACCTCGATTTTGTCTATTTGCTACCTACAACTTAACCCAACTATTTGAATTAATATTTTAATAAAACTAATATTATTTTCTAATATTAATTTCTCCCGGCTAAATCAACCATTTACCCGATTATCCAATTATCAACTCAAACAACATATTCAACGAATATTCAAAAAATACTTGAAATATTTAATTTTAAACGATTAATTAAATACGGGTGTTACAATTCTCCCCCACTTGGAATATTTTCGTCATCGAAAATCTTACCTCAATCAAATAACTCAGGATAGGAGTCTCACATCTTGCTATCCAATTCCCACATCATGCTTTCTCCGGTAGCTCCCGACCAGACTACTTTCACCAAAGCAATCTCCTTGCCTCTTAGAGTCTTGATTTCACGATCCGCAATTCATACAGGCATCGTCTCTACAATAAGATTATCTCGTGCTTGCACATCATCTATGCGAATCTCATGGGATGAATCCGGTATATACTTCCGAAGTTGCGACACATGGAATACATCATGCAAATTTGAAAGATTCGGCGGTAATGCCACCCTATAAGCTATCTTTCCAACTCTGGCCGATATTTGATACGGACCAATAAAGCGAGGAGTAAGTTTCTTCGACTTCAACGCTCATCCAACACCAGTCACCGACGTGACTCTCAAGAACACATGATCACCTTCCTGAAATTCTAAACTTTTCCTCCGCTTGTCATGATAACTTTTTTGTTTACTCTGGAAAGCTTTCATCTTTTCCCGAATAACCTTCACCTTTTCGGTAGTCTCTCGAACAAGTTCAAGTCCAAGTACTACACTTTCTCCCGTCTCATGCCAACACAACAGATTTCTACATCTTCGTCCATACAACGCTTCAAAACATGTCATCCCGATACTAGAATGGTAACAATTATTATAAGTGAATTCTATCAATGGAAGACAAGTATCCCACAAACCTATTTCCTCAAGAACACATGCTCGCAACAAATCTTCCAATGACTGATTCGTACTTTTTGTCTGACCGTCCGTCTGAGGACCACCAAACTCAACCTTAACTTAGAGCCTAACGTATCTTGCAAACTCTGCGAAAAATTAGATGTGAATCTAGGATCTCTATCCGACACAATACACAACGGAACATGCAACTTAACAATAACATTGGTATAAATCTCCGCAAGCTTCGGTACAGGAAAACTGATGTCAATAGGTATAAAATGAGCCGACTTCGCAATCCTATAAATAATCACCCAAATTGAATTATGTCCTTGCATAGTGTTAGGTAATCCCGTTATGAAATCCATCAAAATACTATCCCACTTCCATTTTGGAATTTCCAACGGTTGCATCAATCCTATAGGCTTTTGATGTTCAACTTTGGACTTCTGACAAGTTAAGCATACATACACAAAATGCGCAACATCACGCTTCATCCCAGGCCACAAAAACAATTTCTTCAAGTCTTGATACATTTTAGTAGCTCTCGGATGAATGCTCAACTTACTTCTATGGCCCTCTTCAAGAATTAATCTTTTCATCTCCGCATTATCAGGAATACAAATTCAATCACGGAATGTCAACACACCTTGCACATTCAAATTAAAATCACGACTTTCAGACTAATCGATCCCAACCATCGAATCTACCAGTTTCACATACAACTTCTGAGCTTCTTTGATCTTATCTAGGAAATCATTTTTAATCTTCAACATTCCTAGCGTAACACTCTGCGGTGTCGTCTCGCAAACTAGACTCATATCTCTGAACGTCTCAATCAAATCCAACTCTTTAACCATCATTGCTGACATATGTAGAGTCTTTCGACTCAATGCATCAACCACCACATTAGCTTTACCTGGATGATAATTTAAACCAAAATCATAATCTTTCAATAGCTTCAACCATATCCGCTGTCTCATATTCAACTCTTTCTGGTCGAACAAATACTTCAAACGCTTATGGTCACTAAACACTTCAAATCTAGATCCATACAGAAAATGCCTCCAAATCTTCAGCACAAATACAACTACAGCAAGACCCAAACCATGTGTAGGGTAATTCTTCCCATGAATTATCAATTGTCTTGACGCATAAGCAACAACCTTATCATCCTCTATCAACACTCCACCTAATCCCATCTTAGAAGTATCACAATATACTATGAAAGGTTCCTTAGGCTTCGGTAACGTCAAAATCGGAGCCCACGTCAACCTTTTCTTCAACTAGGTGAAACTCCCTTCACATTGCACATCCTACATTAAAGATTTTCCTTTATAATTCAATTTAGTCAACAGAAGTGCCAACTTAGAAAAACCTTCAATGAACCTTCGGTAATAACCAGCCAATCCCAAAAAGCTTCTAATCTCGGTTGTTGATTTTGGCGTTTCCCATTGCAACACTGCATCTACTTTAGATGGATCCACAACAATGACACTACTCGAAATGACATGGCCGAGAAAACTAACCTCTCACAACCAGAATTCACATTTGGACTGCTTCGCATACAATTTCCTTTAATTCAAAATCTGCAATACTGTCTTCAAATGTTCTGCATGTTTTCCTTCCGACTTAGAGTAAATCAAAATATCGTCAATGAACACCACCACAAACCGATCCAAATAATCATGAAAGATACGGTTCATATACTCCATTAATACTCCTGGAGCATTGGTAACACCGAAAGGCATCACAAAATACTAGTAGTGTCCATAATATGTTCTAAATGTCGTATTCTGAATATCTTCATCTTTCACTTTAATTTGGTGATAACCTGATCGCAAATTAATCTTTCTAAACACACTAGCATCCACCAATTGATCCATCAAGTCATCTATTCTTCGAAGCGGATACTTATTCTTAATTTTCACTTTATTTAATTGTCGATAATCAACACAAACTTTCATGCTCCTGTCTTTCTTCCTTACTAACAACATTGGATCTCCCCACGGTGATACACTTGGTCCTACAAAAATTTTCTCAAGCAAATCTTCCAATTGCTTCTTTAATTTTGCCAACTCGGATGAAGACATCCTGCACGGTGCCATAGAAACAGGTCTGGTACCAGGTACAAGATCAATACCAAATTCAACTTCTCTTTCTGGCGGTACATCGGGAATTTCATTAGGGAAAACTTCAGGAAACTCTCTCACCACTCGCAACTCCTCAATTATAGCCTGGTTCTTAGAAGATAGCGATGCTGTCAACGAGAATACTTGAGCTTCACTTATCATCAACTTCTTTAGTTGTTTGACAATCTATAAACTGACTTCTTCCTCTTCAAGCCAAGAGAACCTCACAGACTTGTTATAACAATTAATATGGACATAGTTATATTCTAACCAGTTCATACCCAAGATTACATCCAACCCACTCAATGGAAAATAAACCAAATCAACAGCAAAATCTTTGTCGAAGATCAATAAAGGACACTTTAAACACACAAGAGAAGTAGTCACCGATCCTTTAGCAGGAGTCTCGATAACCATTTCTCCATTCATAGAAGACAATAAAAGATCAATCTTTCAACACAATCAGCAACAATAAAGCAATGAGTAGCACCAGTATCAATAATAGTAAATAAAGGAGTACTATTAATGAAACATGTACCTCTGATGAGTCTGTCATCACTAGTTGTCTAAGTTCCAACCAATGTGAACATTCTCCCACCGGTCTGCACCTTCTTTGGTTTCTAACACTGGCTACTAATGTGTCCCTTTTCACCGTAGTTGAAACAGACCGTTTCCTTATTCTTACAATCAGACATAGCATGCCAAATCTTGCCACAATGGAAACACTTCTTCACTTCATAATTGCACGCAGTACTCTTATGGATAGGTTTCCTGCAATTAAAATAAGTCACATTAGGAGGAGCACCTCCCCCACTAGTTCTTCGACCTTCAGTAACCTTCTGTTTACCCTGACCAGCTGGAGTATCATACAACTTACCACAGTTATGTTGGTGCTTGCCTCTTTTCTCCTTAACGATCTTGTAATGAGCATCGTTGTCCTCCTCATAAATTCTGCAACTATCAACCAAATCAGGAAAGACACGGATCTTATGATACCCAATTGCCTTCTTGATTTTAGAGTGTTACCCATTCTCAAACTTGATGCACTTGGAAAATTCAGCATTAGCACCATCAAAATGCGGATAAAACTTAGCCAACTCGACAAACCTTGCAGCATATTCAATAACAGACATATTACCCTGCTTCAGCTCAAGAATTGATTTATTTCTTACCCCAAACATCTTTTGGATAATACTTCCTCTGAAACTCTCTACGGAACACAACCAAAGTGATCTCTTCACCTGCAGCTTCCAACCTCGGACGCATCTCTAGCCACCAGTCGTCAGCTTCGACTGCCAGCATGTGAGTACCATATCAAACCTTCTGAGCTAGAGTATAGTCCATCACACAGAAGATCCTCTCAATTTCCTTCAACCAATCCAATTCTCCATCATGATCATACTTGCCCTTGAAGGTATGCGGTTTCTCCCTCTGGAAGGTCGCCAAGCTACGAGATCCAGCATTTGGGTGATTCTCCATAGCATAAGTCATCGCTTCCAAAGCAACAGGAATCACAACATTGTTCCTTCCATCCATCTCACTACAACATAAACAATAGTTAGAACTAAATAAAAGTACTCGATTGTTAAATGACTCAACAACTTGGTCGGACCGACCGACCTACTCTGATACCACTAGTGTAACACCCCATTTCTATCCAATAATTGTAAATAAAATTAGAGTATAAAAATCTTCAACTAAACATGGGATATTAGAATTTTTTTTTGGAATAACCAATTTTTTTTAAAAAATACAAAAATAACCAACTTTTGAAAACATTTACGTAAATAACCAACTTTCAGGACAAAATTACACGTAGGAGCCATCTGAGATGGCTCCTCCTCTTAAACTGTGTACATAGGCGCCATCCCACATGGCTCCTCCTTGTCAATAAGCCATGCAGGATGGCGCCTCCTCTTAATGGTGTACATGTAGGAGCCATTTCAGATGGCTCCTAAATGTATTTTTTTATATATAAATACACACCCATCCCTCCTTCATTTTTCACATTTTTCAACTTCTCATCTCATATTCTCTCTTATATTCTCTCTTATATTCTCTCTTATTCTCCGTTACTCTCTCTTTTTTTCTATCATGACATCTCCATACATCCATACCAGAGATGGATACGTTGTTTTCTCGGCCTCAAAACCTCCAATGAAAATGAAATTTTGGCACATATTTACCATGGCCAAACTGAAAAAAGAGTTGATGCGTTGGTTAGAGGGAGAAATAGAAGATGGTGATGAAATTAGAAGGATCCAGAGGAATATAATAACCATGAACTTCGCAACTGGTCAACCTCGAATTTGGTTGGAGGAAGTCAAAATAGACGTCGACGTTATTGCGATGATGTATGGTTCCGATGAGATTGTTTTGACGGTTGTAGTGTCTTAAATAATTTTTTGTGTTGTTGATGCGTCATAGTTCATGTTGTTGTTTGTTTTAATCGTGTAGTTTTTAATTTTGTTATCTGCGTATTGGTGTTTGTAATAAATGCGAATTAATGGAAAGAAGAAGATTTGTTACAATATTAAAAGCGCAGATAAATGAAATACAAATTTTAGGATGTTGAGGTTGTAGCACGCTGGGGACAATTTTTTCGATTGTGTCCGGATTGACGACATAGACCACACTTTCTTTCTAGTTTATCAATGTCGTCCATTTCAGTTGTTATACATTTGCTCTTGGGACGACCCTTTTTATTTCTCTGCATTTGACTGTTATGCCAAACTACTTCCCCTTCGTACGCAGGCCAATAATCTTCTTTTGCTACTGGTTCGAAGGCATTGTTGTATACGTTGAGCAAGGTCTGAGACTTGTAAATTGGAGAAAGAAGTACTAGTGCATCTTGATGAACATGTGCGCACGCTGCAATGACATGAGAGCAGGGCATTCGAAAGGCCTGAAATTTCCCACAGTCGCACCACCGAGATGATAGTTTAACCCTGTACTCTTGTCTAGGCAAACCCTCATTGTGGTCGATTATCTCTTTGAACAATGAAGTTATGGTTATGTCGGTCGAATCTTGTAACAAGATGAGTGCTAGCTTTGGCACTCTCATCCTTAATAAATTTCAGGCATCTTTCACTCCACACTTGTCCGGATTGTACCACTGCGTTCCACTTTTCACCTCTCTCTGCAAACAAGGAGGTCATTCTAAAATATGTTGTACTAACCAACGCAGTTATTGGGAGTGTTCTTATGCCTTTGAAGACGCCGTTCATTGATTCGACTAGATTTGTTGTCATGTGGCCCCAACGCACTCCATTGTCGTATGACCGTGTCCACTTTTCCACCTGCAGATTATCAACCCACGCACCTACATCCGGGTTTTCCAATCTGATCTGACTGCGATAATATGTAAAACCTGGTTGTGTTAGCGCGTACGCTGCATTCATAACAGTTTTCCGAAGACGCTTGTCTTTGATCTCGCGCATAAAATTTTGAACGATATGTCTTGCGCAATAAACATATGTAGACGGTGGGTCGTGCCAACCGTTGGCGGGATTGTTGTACGCACTATCAATTGAGGCATGTCTGTCAGAAATTAGACAAAGATCACGTTATGGTGCTACGTGTGTTCGAAGATGCTTTAGGAAGAAACTCCAAGCTGCTCCAGTCTCTGCCTCTACAAGAGCATAGGCGATTGGGAACACATTATTGTTGCCATCCTGTACCACGACCATCAGTAGGGTGCCCTTGTATTTCCCGTACAACCATGTTCCGTCTATCTGTATGATAGGTTTGCAGTGTGCAAACCCAGTGATGCAAGGTCGAAAAGCCCAGAAAAGTCTACTGAATATACCATATCCGCTGACACAGGTACCATCTTGGGAAAACGCCGACGTCGTCTCCAGAGCATAAACTGTTCGAGAGCATCGTTGGTGCATTCATGTAGCGAGGTAACTCTTTGTAAAACCTCCCGGTTCAGAGATTTGCTCGATAGCCTTGTTTTTTACTAACCAGACCTTTCTATACAAGGGGGTATAGTTGTATGTTGTAGTGATGTGGGATATTATTGTTTTCACCTTCAATGAAGGATCGCACTAACAAGAGGTAAGATTTCTTGACAAATGAGATCGTGACTCAATTTCCGTGATCCGTGATTGTGTGGAATTAACACAAGTGTGTTCCGTCATAGAACCTATCACCCAGGAATCACTACGCAATCTATACGATGCAGTTAGATGGAAGTTACACTCAGGGTGGGTACAGATAATTCTGTATCTCTCTCTTTGCTCGATCCACATGAAAGTCATAGTTGTTTATCATGTGGAACTTTTTTATTGCTCGGACGCAATCTTCTTTTGAACGAAATTTGTCTTTGACTTTTAAATTTGCATCTGACTGCACTTCAGGGTTGTAAAATATATCAGATGAAGGGTCATCTATGCACATGTTGATGGTGTTCATGTACGGAGGTGGTGTGAAGATCTGATGTGGAGGCAGTTGGCTTTCTTCCTCGGCCTCTGATTCTTCATTTACCATGATGTTGAACTACGTCTCCTCTGCTTCCTCTTCTTCAAGAACATCCACCTCGACTTGTTCCTCCTCCGTAGGATCAACCCTCTCGTGTCCCGGAACACGACGTACAACCGAGTCGTCTGAATATTCATGATTACAAAACATGTTTTGCGATCTTCGTCGTCTTCAACTACGGTAAAATGTTACTTGGTTCTCACCAAGAAAACAGATGTTGGTAGAAAATGTGTGACGTCGGACCTCGACGAAGTTTGGTCTCGAGTCTTTTTTTGAAATACGAAAAATTCGCATTGCTATTTAGACAAAATTGGATATTTTCAGTGTTTCTGAATAAAAAATCGGATCCTCACTGTTGTATATCTCACCATTGAAATTTATAGTGATAATATATTGTGGTACAGATGGCATTTTTTCTGGGTTTGAGTGTTTGAAATTTAGGTTTTTGATTTGAATGTGTGAGATGTTTGGGTGTCTAAAAGTGTTTGATTGTGTGGGATAATTATAGATGGGAAAAAAAATCACATGCAGTCTAGGGTGGCAGCCAGGGGATAGACCTATTTATGACTAGGTCTGTGAAAAGCCAAGTTGAATGGCTCCTATGTGTAAAAATACAAGGGAGGCGCCATCTCCTTTGGATTTTTACAGGCCTAGTTATAAATAGGTCTGCCACCTAGCTGACACACTAGCCTGCATGCATGCAACCTGCCACCTAGCTGAACCTAACTGCCACCTAGCCTGTCACAAGCCATCTAGGATGGAGCCTTAGTTTAAAAACAAAGGGGAGGCGCCATCCCACTTGGCTCCTCCTTGACAAGTGGCATGCATGCATGCAAGGCCCCAACCACATCATTTATTCCTCTCTTCTTGAATCACCTATAAATATGGCTTCTCATTTGTGTTTTTCCATCACCACTCTTCACTCCTCCTCTATCTCTAATACAATTCTCTCATTCTCAAATCATCAGTAGAAATTTCAATCATGAGTCTCTTGACGTTAGGAGAATCTCACCGAGGAACAAGGGCAAACATTGCAACCTATGTAAGTTTTCTTTCATTCTTTTGTTTCCATTCTTTTTCTTACATTCTTTTTTTATTATGTTTTAAATATTGTTTACACTTTCTTACACAATTTATTTTCACATTATCTATAGGACACGAAAAAAATTAGATACCGCTCACATCATTATGTTGTTCCCGATCCGTTCACTGTTCCATACCTTGAACATGCCGGTTTTGGAGAGGTTATTAAAATCTCCAACTACACAATCGATTCAAAGTTCATTCTTGCATTGTGCGAAAGGTGGAGACCCGAGACACATACATTTCATCTACCCATAGGTGAGTGTACCGTCACACTAGAGGACGTATACATGTTGATGGGTCTTCCTATCAATGGTAAGGCGGTGAATGGTCCAGTCAAACAACAAAACAATCTATGCGAGGAGTTGTTGGGTAGAGATATAGTCGAAGGTCCTAGTGCAAGAGGTCAAGGTATATTTCTATCCACTCTTAGAGAGTATTATTATTCCCTTGTTTTGGATGAAAACTCCACCGAGGAACAAAAAATTATAAAAACTAGAAACTACATAATGTTAATGTTTGGTAGTTTTTTATTCCCCGAAAGTACCGGGAATAGTGTAAATTTTATGTATTTGAGTTTACTTCGAGATGTCAATAAGATATGAAGATATAGTAGGGGTTCCGCTGTTCTTGCCCAGCTATACAGTTCGTTGTGTAAAAACTATATGAAAGACACATCAACTTTCAATGGATGTGTTTTCTTACTTCAAACATGGGGTTGGTGGAGAATGCAATCACTCAATCCCGTCAACGACCTACCGTTCAGTTTTCCATACGCAACAAAGTAAGTACATTGCTTATTTATTAAAATATTTTTATCTTTCATATATATAAAATCCTAATATATTAAATGTTAATTCATTTAGGTTTAGCGTAGTGGGCATGGATTACGGAAAGAATCCGAGACACAATGTTCTCCTATATCGTAATCAGCAACCGATGTACGTAATTTCGATTAACTCTAAATTATTTTAACTTTAACGTATATTATTTTTATCATTATTATTAATCTCCATTATTTTTATCAACAGTTTACATGGAGACCGTGGTTTGGACCATGTACCAAATGATGAAGATGCAGAGGTTTGATCAAGACGCAATCATACGGTTTAACATTGTGGAAATGCACCACAGCGACCGTGTGAAGATGCAGTTTGGTATGTTCCAAGACATACCCCGCGATCCGATGTGCTTGGATCCTTGGTATTTAAAAAGGGTCGATGCCCAATGGGGACTTAATAATTGGAGAAATTTTGCCAAGGAGTATTGTAGGATGTGGAAAAACCGAGCAGACCATATCTTACAATGTCCCGTTTATGAAGATGACGAGATTATGCAACACTCTCGTCAATACATTGCTTGGTACCAGTCAGTCACAAATCCAGAAATGCATGTTTCTCAACCCCACTATTTGGTCGACCCTCGCACCCAGTGGGGGCAACCTCCAGAGTCACAACAACAACGAAGACAACGGTACCGCCAACAACAACCTCAACAACAATACCAACAACAACCCCAACACTACCAACAACAACAACAACCACCCCAACAACACTACCCACAACCACCCCAACAACACTACCAACAACCATCAACTTCCCGCCAACCAACCCGACGACATAGAACCACCAACACTCAATCCCAACCCCAACAACAACCTCATCACCCACCCACCCAATACTCACATATGTCATACACCCAAGTTCAATACACCGAACAAAGGGCATATGTCCAACCCCCCTATATGGGTCCATCAACATCTCACCTGGACCACTTCCTCGAAGAATATTCCCCAACCAACCCAACATTCCACCAACCATCGTCGTACCAAACCCCCCGCCATTCATATGGGTACGAGACTCCTAACACCCAATTTCCTTTTTACCCCACACATTCACAATCCATATATACGGATGAGGACTGCTATAGTCCCCAAATGGAACCTAACCCCCAACCACAACGACCAAGCTACGAGAACATGGGGACACGTTTATACGAAACTGGTGCAACAAGCAATGTAAATCTTGAGGCATTCATGGATCTTGATCTCATTCACTACGAGCAGCCATCAACCCATGATCAGGTCCCATCGACCCAACAACAGTCAGATCCAAAACCTCGCATCAGACGAGTTAGGAGAGGACGCGCATGTGGAACCGGTGGTCATCTACGAGTCCCGGGTCGCCGTGAATAAACTTATGTAATCGCTTTTTGCTGTAATGAAAATTTATAATACAAGATTTATTTCACAACATTGTCATGCACTTTAATTTAAATGAAACTTTTTTATTTTTTTATTTTTAAAAATAGCCCTAGGCGCCATCTCAGATGCCTTTTCCCATGTGTTTTACACATAGGAGCCATCTGAGATGGCTTTTAGGGCAAAAAAATGAGAGGAGGCGCCATCCTGGCTGGCTCCTGCTTGTAAAAATCAATGCAGGAGCCATCTGAGATGGCTCCTGCTTGTATTTTACACCTGAAAATTGGTTATTTGCGTAAATTTTTTCAAAAGTTGGTTATTTTTGTATTTTTTTTTAAAACTTGGTTATTCCAAAAAAAAAATCGGGATATTACACTTTTCAAATTTAACTAACCGCATAAAACTTATTATAATAGATACATAACACATGTAAACAGAGGGAAACTCATGACCAGTAATTAGTCTTCAAAACAAATCAACTTTAATAAAACCAAGCAGCTAAATTAGCAACTTTAAACTTCAACTTATAGCATCTTTGTCTAACTTGAAACAATCAAAATTAAACTTCTCCAATAACAACTTAAACAATTTAACTTAAGACAACAAGAACAAAACAAGCGTTCATTCCCTCCAAGTGCTACGTATCAGAGAAAATGACACCAAACTCGAACTAATGACAAAAACAACTACTCTCCTTGATTACCTGCACATTACCCACGTAGAGGCAAAATCACAACAGAAGGGGTGAGATATCGAATGATATAAACAGATTTATGATAATCAATATATAAGAAAGGGATCATATAATTATTCACCACTTCACAACAACAAATAATTATTATTCAACAAGCAACATAACACATGACAACCTCAAGATTACAACTCAATGTGACTCAAACTATGCAATGCATGTGGTACCGTTTGGAGCAGAAATCCTAACTTAAACAGATGACAGTTTATCGAGGCATTTCAACAAGGCATAAGCCTTCAACTTCAACGTGGTGTCATCAAGGCCAACTTAATCATGCAACATATGCGACGTTATGAATGTCATACAACAACATTAACAATCAACAACAACAACAACATCGACTTCAACAACAACTTAAGCAACAACTTAAACAACAACTTAAACAACAATTTAAACAACAACTTAAACATCCACTGGTCGTTCGACCCACCATTCAAACTTGTTCATGAATCGGGACAATTCAACGCATATGGTTGTATCTGCAAATCAACTTAATTCACATTGTTTTGACAAGACAACCCAACCAAGATCACCTACTAATAAACACAAACTACTTCGGAAATTTTCAGTTAATTCTGATTAACTAAATTTACCGCTTAAATTACTATTTTGGCTTAATCGGATTTATTTTTATTCTACTGATGCACCTAATTTCTAATACTAAATTACACGCTGCTACTTAAATCCTGCACTGATAATTCCAACTACGACCTATTAAAATCTTACTGATACTGCTATTTCTACTGGTGCTATTATTTTTCTCTTGCTGCCAATTAATATAATATTACTACTATTATTTTTCTTGCTTCCAATTAATATAATATTACTACTATTATTTTTCTTGCTTCCAATTAATTTAGTATTACTAAGGACTCATATCCTTTATTTTCAATCATGATGTCGCCTTCCAAATATTCACACGTTCTGTACTAAAATTTTCCTCTTGTACTACTGTGTTCCTCTTTCATTCAATTAATTAACATATGGTTAGTAACTATATCTTAGGTGCTTATTATAATATCAAATTTTCTAAAATTCATGTGCTTGTAATGAGTGGTAGAGAAAGAAGGAAAATAGATAAAATAAGAACAACATGGCAGGGGATTAAAGAGAGAATTTCTAATTGCGTGCGTGCGTGCATGCATACACACACACACATATATATATATATATATATATATATATATATATATATATATATATATATATATATATATCACTTATATGTGTCGATCGACACAAGCCTTATGGGGATTGTCTGCCGTTCGACAGGCTTCTCCTTTAGGATCCACCATCTTCATCCTTCAACGCATTTTTCTCAAATCGCAGGCTTAGTTAATCAGTTTCGTTCCAGATTTCTCACGCCATAGCAACACAACAATTATTTTACTGAGATTCATTACTTAGTAACTCAATTAATACTCATACTCACAATCAACAAATGCAACAAAATCAACACAACAATTATTTGTTTTCCAGAACATCAGCACAATAACAATTGCCAGCAACAAACACAATTCATTCCATACAAAAATTCAACACAAAATTCAAAACGGATAATAGAGAATTACACAAATCCAATCCTACATACTAATCGCCATACTTCCGGTTATAAAATTCAAACCCCACCCTTACCTTGGATTGAAGGCAGCTCGAATTTCTCGAACGAACTTCGAGAATCTAACCGGGCCCTAATTTTGCAACATATGAACTAATATGAATTTTATGGTTTTTAACTCAATTCATCGACATTAATTTAACACTACCTGGTATAATTTAAGACTGGTTTTTCTACCTTCAGTGGCCAAATTGCACGCTCTGGCTTTCTCCTTTATTTCACGTAGCAGGTTTTGTTTTTCTAACTTCCAACCCTTGCCACTTGATAAAGGCCACTTATAAATACTATTTGTTTGTTTTAATCTCAATCAGTCTCGTTCAATCTTCCAATGAGCCTAAAAAATAACACATCTATTTTTGCTATTTTCTACTTACAACTTAACCCAACTATTTGAATTTAATTTTAATAAAACTAATATTATTTTCTAATATTAATTTCTCCCGGATAAATCAACCATTTACCCGACTATCCAATTATCAACTCAAATAACATATTCAACGGATATTCAGAAAATACTTGAAATATTCAGTTCTGCATCCAATTGACAGTTTTTCTGGTTAGAAACAAATTCTATGTTTGTGAGCATGCGTTATCTAACGCTCTTTTGGTGCCATGGAGAATTCGTAATAGATGGCATAATTGTATTAGGGGTATATCCTCTATTAATTTTTTCCCTCCCACATTTATCGGGAAGGTAATCAGTGTGCTGACATCTTAGCTAGTTTAGGCCTAACTCTTAGGAATTATACGTGGTGGAATACTATTCACAAAGACATCATGAATGCATATATTAGAAACTTACAAGGTTTTCCTAATTTTAGATATTGTAGGTCTTGAGGTTTTGGCCTAGTCCCCCTCTTTTTTGTACCTCCCGCTTTCCATCATTTTATATATTTTCTGGGCAAGGCCCTTTTTTGAAGAGTTTTTTTTGACATGATCTTAGTATGTCATTAAAGTTTGTTCACATGTTGCGGTCAAAGTCTTTTAGGATTTTTAGCATGTTAAATTGGGCGTGTTTGTTAAGTCAAATTGTTTAAGTTATCTTGTTCTTTAAGTTAGCTTGTGTAATGGGCCTGATTTAAAAGTCCATTATTTTAGTGTGTTAGCTTTCTTATAAATAATATACTAGTCTCTTATCATTGTTTAATGAAAATCTTAATTAGGTTGAGAGAGATTATTTGTTATTGTGTAACACTTTTAATCTTGTTTTAAAGAGAGAGTAAAGAATAATCATTTATAACCAATTTCATTGTCTCCTTTTGCATCTGTAAGGTTTCTTGGTATCCAAGAATTCATGTATACTCTGTTATTGACATTATTGACGTCGTTTTTTCATAATAAATTGGTGCGGTGAATGTGAAGAAGATGCCATCAATGAAGTATGAGATTGAAAATTTCACTCAAGTGAACAATTTCAGTCTCTAAGGCTTGAAGATGAAAGCCCTACTGGTTCAATATGTTTGATTAGAAATGTTAAAGGGAGACACAACCTTGGACAATGTGTTGACGGAAAAAGAAAAAACAACTATATAGAGAAATCCCACAACACCATATTATTGGGCCTTAGTGATAAGGTTCTTCGACAGGTTTCAACGGAAACGACAACATTAGGTGTATGGACGAAACTCGAAAGTTTGTACATGACCAAATCATTGGTAAGTCGCCTCTACATAAAACAAACTCTATATTCATTCAAGATGATTGAAGACAAAATCTTGGTTGAGCAATTGGATATGTTCAACAAACTGATTCTTGATCTTTAAAATCTCGATGTCAAGATTGATGATTAAGATCAAGTGTTATTGTTGTTGTTGTTGTTGTGTGCTTTGCCCATATCACATTCTCACCTCAAACAAAAAACTCACTTGTATGGAAAAGAGTCGTTGGCCTTTAAAGAAATTCAATCAGCCTTGTATTTTAAGAATTTGAACGAACAAAAGGAGCATAAACCATTATTTGTTGGTGAAGCTTTATCCGTTAAGGAAAAATTCTTTAAAAAAAGGATGACAAATTCGACAAGAAGAAAGGTAAAAGTCAGCGGAAATCTTATGGTGGTGGTGTTTTTGGGATCCATAGTTATCATTGTAAGGAAAAACAAAATTTAATAATTTATAGGAATCAGAAACATATTTAACTCTATTTTTAAATAGCACAGATATCTTTGAGATATGTTCAAAGCATCAATAATATATGTTAAAATAAAAGAATTTTTTTAATATATTTTTTAAATTGTCTGACACATGTTATGTTTTTTTTAATAAGGTGATATATATTAAAAAGAAAATGTGGTACAAAAAGGAAAGGGGGACTAGGCTAAAACCCTCTCAAGAGGAGACGAACCGAAAGAGCGGCAAACCAAGACTATTCTTAACAAAATCAGCCCTCAAAAATCTGGTATAGAGATAAAGCTAATATAGTTAGTCACCGTAAGACCTAAGTTAGCGAGGGAATCAGCACAACTGTTCTCTTCTCTAAAGATGTGAGAAGCCACAAAAGACATATGTAAAGTGATATTAACACAATTAATCCACGTAGTACGAATACCCAAGGAACCAAAGAAGGCTGCTTGAAACTATGAATAACCGCTAAAGAGTCAGATTCTAACCAAAGATTGTGCTAACCCTTCTCATTGGAGAACTCAATTGCTGACATAACACGTTCAGTACCTATAAAAGAGGCAAAAGCACCAAGAAAACGACCTCCAAAATCCCTTTCTATACCGCCACAGGCCGAGGGATCGGGATTACCCGAAGACGCACCATCACAATTGAATTTAACCCAATTAAATAAAGGAGGTTTCCAAATAACTTCTAGGATTTTTGGACTATTTGGAGATCGAATCTTGACCCGGAAAGACTTCAAAATCTCAAAATCATGCATATTGACCAAGGAAGAAGCCTCGGAGTTTAAACCAAGACTATTCTTAACAAAATCGACCCTAAAAATATGGTATAGAGCTAAAGATAATATAGTTAGTCACCGTAAAACCTAAGATAGAGAGGGAATAAACACAATTGTTACCTTCTCTAAAGATGTGAGAAGCCACAAAAGACATATGTAAAGTGATATTAGCACAATTAATCCACCTAGTACGAATACCCAAGGAACCAAAGAAGGCTGCTTGAGACCATGAATAATCGCTAAAGAGTCAGATTCTAACCAAAGATTGTGTCAACCCTTCTCATTGGCAAACTCAATTGCTGACATAGCGCGTTCAGCAGTGAGAGAGTTGGAGGTACCTATAAAGGAGGAAAAAGCACCAAGAAAACGACCTTCAAAATCCCTTGCTATACCGCCACAGGCCGAGGGACCAGGATTACCCGAAGACGCACAATTACAATTGAATTTAACCCAATTAAATAAAGGAGGTTTCCAAATAACTTCTAGGATTTTTGGACTATTTGGAGATCGAATCTTGACCCGAAAAGACTTCAAAATCATGCATATTGACCAAGGAAGAAGCCTCAGAGTTCGAACCAGCCAAGGAAATCGCATATTGAATGAAAGAAAATAAAAGAGGAAATATGAGTGAAGTTGTCATGAAATTTGACCTGGTTATGCGCAATCCAAACCAAATTGAAAAGATAAATGAAGGCAACATTAAGACAACCTTGAACCTATCAGACCAATTCCTGAAATACATATTTCAAATATCCTTCCAACAACGAATATGGCAGCGAACCTTCAAAACCGAGGCTAACCAACTCCAAAGTCTAGAAATATAAGAACAATCAAAGGAAAGTTGTAACAAAGTTTCTTCAGAGTTTCTTGTTATGTTGATGTGATACGAATGTTGAATACCAATTTTAAAAAATGTCAACGATTTTTTTAAAAAAATTTCTTTACTTATCTCTGTCATGTGTTTGGTGGTGTTAAATGCAACCATTGATGTTCCGTTCTGTTAGGTTGTTTTCTTTTCCATTTAGAACAAATCAACATACATGTATGCATAGAGAAAACATAAGAAAGTGAAGTAGAAAGAAATGAAATAGGTAGAGAAACAGAGTACTTGGTGGGGTGGTGGTTGGTTTGGGATTTGGTTTATGTTTTTTTGTTGGTAAATTGATTATATTTGGCAAATAAATAAATTGATAAACTAGTACATATATTTATGGCTATAGTTTATAAGTTAATTTAGATAAGTAAATAAATTAATTCGTTGAGTCTGTAACTTTTAATAAAATTAAAAAGTTAAACTAATTTATTAATATAAATGATTTCCAAATATATATTTAATTTTTTAATTGAGATATAAGTGATAAAATTACATAAATCACGGTTCGATTCCGACAACTATGATCGGAGAGGATTTGACCCACTTGATGTCAAAGATATTCTCTCAAACTGAATTATATCAGTGGTGATAAGCCAAAAAAAATACAAAAAAAAATAAAATATAAATTATTTGGAATAGCTAATTAAAAAAACTTTAAATCATAATAATAATTTATAAAATCGTGAAAAATATGACAGTTACTAATAAATATTTTTTAACATAGAAACATATAAACTAATTTGTGTTAATGTCAAACTTAATTTATATTTTTTTATTTTAGATAATACTAATATGTGTTTTAAGGATACATGTTAAAATTAAATAAAAAAAATTATTTTGAAAATTACGTAATAAATTAATTACAAATACATAATTAACTTTTATTTTATTTTATTCAAGATAAATTTGTTAAATATAAATTTTTAACATGTGTTCTTAAGGAATATTAGTATTATCCTTTGTAGTGTCTCTTAAACTTCACCAAAGAGCAAAAGGTTGCTATTATCCTAGCTTTTCAAAGGAGTTTGGTGTTTGTTAAAATAATCCCTAGTGTCTCGGCTTGATGTATGCATGTGTGCATTAAAACGACATTTTCCATTTTTATTCTCTAATGTTTTTGTGATGGAAAATGAAGGCTCTATTTACTTAATTGGTAGTACACTATATTTCAATTTGATTATTTTTTCTTTGACTAATTCTTTTTGTCTTGGCTTTTCAACTCTTTTTGAAAGATGATCAGATTATCAGAGTTCAATTGGAACACAAAATAAAGGTTTATTACAAATTATTTTATTAAGGATTTATACGTAGGTTCTATTTGTCATTACATATCAGTTTCGTCCTAATTTATCTCTTAGAGAGAGAAATTCACCTTTTTTATAGAGTCGTGTTCTTTCAACCTATTCCAAAAAATCCTCAATTATCCTATATTTCTCATGTGCATCCTCTTTCATTCTCCGTGGATGAAACACATATTCAATCTCTTTTTTTTCGTAAACCTCACTACATTACATACACAAACCCTAATTTGAAAAGACCAATCAAAACATTTGTTGAAGTCATTGGTAATGTCTGCAATATATCCACAGGCCAACTTCTGATTCCTTGCGTAAGAGAAGACATGTTCTCCATCTCAATTCCAGAAAAGGAACATCCTATTGGGCTCAAAGCTTGCAAGCACAACCTTCATGGAAGAGCGTTGTGGCCAAAAGGATCCACTACATTACTTACACCCTTGATTTCACCCTTCATTCCATCTCCAAAGTTGACATAACCAGTTGAATAATTTTGAGTATTGGCCAACAAATTTTTATCTCCTGTCATATACCTTGAGCATCCACTGTCGAAATACCAATCTTCTGTGGTTCTCACTGTTGGTGACATGTGAGTTAAGAAACATGAGATGTTAGCTTTGGGGATCCATTGTTTCTTCTCAATTGGGCTAGCATAGGTCACATTTGGTTGAGGTGTAGGGTTGGGATAACCATACAGCTTGAAACAAAATGGCTTTATGTGACCATGTCTTCCACAATAATGACATCTCCAGTGCTGAGGTCTTCTGTTTGGCTGCCTATAGTTGCTTCTTCTACGATGTTGAAACATTGGATTCGACATCTTTGGTTTGACCAGGATCCCAATAGATTTTGTAGAAGAATCCTTTGTCTCAGTGTATCCTAGACCGGACATGTGTCATGCTACCCTTCCTAATTGAAGTATCTTATCCAGTGTTTCAGATCCACTGTGACAGATTTGGAGATTTTGTCACGACTAGACTTCAGCATAATCACCTCACTCTCCAGCTTATAAATAGTCTCCATATGCTCATTCTTTTTGTCTTGCAATTGTATTATGAGCTTCTCCTATTTCTCATTCTCCAGGCATACTTCAACACTTCTAACACATAATTCCTTGTATGTAGCAGCTAGTTCTTCAAATGTTAATTCATCATCACTTGAATCTCCATCGGAAATGTAAGTATCAGTCAGAGTTGTTACATATTGTGTTGATTCCTCTTCCACCTCATTTTCAGAATTCTCATTTGACCGAGATACATTCAGTCTTTTGCTTTGTCTTTTGAGAAAAGTAGAACATTCAGCTTTAATGTGACCAAAACCTCTACATTCATAACATCTTAATTCTCTGCCTTGAGTAGGTCTTTCCTCAGCTTGTGCTTTCTTCCTAGAATTATTTATTCTGCTGGTGTTATATGAGATGTTCTGGATATTTGGTCTTGAGCTTCCTTCCATCCTCCTCAACACTTTGTTGAATTGTCTTCCAAGAAAGACTATAGTGTTGGATAATACTTCCTCAATATCCAAATTATATTCCTCATCTCTTTCTTCAGTGTTTGACTTGAAAGCTATATTCTTCTGCTTCTTGTCGGATCTCTCATTGATTCCTAACTCAAATGTTTGGAGTGAACCAACAAGTTCATCCACTCTCATGTTGTTGATTTCTTGAGCTTCTTCTATGACTGTCACTTTCATGTCAAATCTCTTAGGTAGGGACCTGAGAATCTTTCTCACCAGCTTCTCCTCTGGTATCTTCTCACCTAAGGCACTACATGCATTAGCTACCTCAAGAATGTTCATATGAAATTCTTAAATGCTCTTTTCTTCTTTCATCCTTAGATTTTCAAATTTTATGGTGAGTGAGACCACCCGACTGAACATCGACTAATATAATATATCAATGAAGTCGTCATCGAACGTTCTTTATCTCGCGAGGGAGAAAGGAAAACATCGAGTAAACCTGAAAGGGAAGAAATCACGGTCTTACGATCGAGAGATCCGGGTAAGTGAGTCTGTTACGCGAGGGAAAGATATTAGCACCCCACACGCCCGTAGTACTCTATGGTACCCACTTTAACTTTCTAGCTAAGGGGTGTGTTATATCTATCTATTGCTTAATCGCTACAGTGCATGAGAAAGAAAGAGAAAATAAAGAAACACGGGGAAAAGAAGGAAGTTTTTACAAAGTGTTGCTCGATCGAGCCCCGTGACAAGATGCCTATGTATTCCCTCGTGCAATGGAAAAGTCAGAGCGCCATAGCTCAGCTCACTTGTTTTGGTGGGTTTTGTGTTTTTTACTTATGAAAAAGGTTTTAAACACAAAAGAAGCGCCCGTAGGCGAAAAAGAGTTTGCATTGGTTGGTTGTTTTTACCTTTAAGAAAGAGTTTTGAACCATTATTAGGTGTTTTAGTTTTCAAAAGAAAAAAAAAAGAAAACAAGTTTTAGTTTTAATTACATGCAAGGATGCAAAAAGAAGCAAGCAAAACAAAAGGGAGACTAACTATTACTAGCCCTAATGTTGTCATGCAAAGATTGGACCTAATATTGAGGATCAAGGGGAATCTCTACCTATGTTGACATGTAAAGGATGTATATCCTAATGTCTAGGCTCGAGAGCTATCCTAACTGAGAGGTCCAAAGGGAAAGCTATCATAATATCCGTCTTGGTTGTAGAACCAAGGGATGCAAATGGATGAAGCAATCAAGCACTTTGGCAGAAGCACACAAGCAATGCAATGCACAAACAAATGTCACACAAGCGCGGGAAAAGGAGGAAGTCTCATAGCCTACAACAGCAAGCCGAGGGTCGGAAGCAAATAGGAGCCAACACATTTGATTCCCGTGAAGGGTATCACAGCATGACATGAATTGTCAAGTGTGAAGAGCAAATGATGTGAATTCAGTTGTAAATGTGAACCCCAGGAAAGCGTGGAGAGTCAGAATAGGAGCTCTTGCCACTTGTATTATTTGACTCGATAAAGGAAGCAACATGATTTGCGTGTGCTGAGCTGACACGGACTAGAACTGTACGGGGGTCGATTGCGGACCCTTTCCGCGTGCCCATCACATCATCATCACATATATCAATAAGTACAAAGCGGGACTTTGCTTGGTGGTACCTCTCTGGGTTGCCTAATCACTCATGACCTATGCAAGAACAAAATGTAAACACTTACTGAGAATTACCTCCCTATGCACGGAAGAGAATTTTAAACAAACCAAAGACAGGTAGCACACAGAATCACACTAAACGGGTCTTTAAATAAACCAGAGGGGTTCTTAAACATGCTCCAACTACGGAAGCCCCATCATGCATCTCTATTCCTACTTCTTATGGAAGAAGAAAGCTGTAAAACCCTACTTTTCATGATATATAGGAAAGCTGTAAGAGAATGCAATAAAATGGTGTAGAAAATACCAAACAGATAACAAATCCGTAGAGCACTGCAAGCTAAGAAATACTCCGGAAAACTTCAAGTACTGCAGCCAAACAATAAGAGTAAACCGGTGATTAATGCTTGGAGGCATCAAAGCATAAGCGGAGTGCACGTTCGTACACATCTGAAACAATAAACCTGCAAAAGATAATGATCCAGACAAAGCAGACAAAGTGTTGCACGTTCGTACGCAAAATAAGTATCAAATTGTGTGCTCGTTCACATTTAATACACATACACCTGTAAGAAAGGATTAAAACCAAACAAGAAGATAATATGATGCACATTCATACGCAAACAAAGATTAGAATTTGCGTTCGTACACATTCCAATCAAAGGTACCTGCAAGAATGGAGTAAAACTAAACAAGCAGGCAATAGGATGTGCATTCATACATAACCAAAAATTAGAATGCACGTTCGTACGCATTCCAAGATCGGATAACCTGCAATAGGAAGCCCACAATAACCATACAATATAATGTACACATATGTGCACGAGCGATGGAATGCGCGTTTGTACGCATTCAAACAAAGGTAGCTGCAAGAATGGAGTAAAACCAAACAAGCAGACAATAGAACGTACATGCATTTGCACAAGCGATGGAATGCGCGTTCGTACACATTCAAACAAAAGTACCTGCAAGAATGGAGTAAAACCAAACAAGCAGACAATAGAATGTAAACGTATGTGCACAAGCGATGGAATGCACGCTCGTACACATTCAAACAATGGCACCTGCAAGAATGGAGTAAAACCAAACAAGCAGACAATAGAATGTACACGTATCTGCACAAGCGGTAGAATACACGTTCATACACATTCAAGCAATCATATAACATGCAAAAAGGTGTCAATATGAGTAAACACAAATAGTATGCGCACGCATGCGTGCAAACAAGAGATATGCGTCATACACCTCCTTAACACAAGCACCTGCACGAAATACCTCTCATACAATACTCCATGAAGTAGAAGCATATGAGATTTCAATTCGAATGACTAAAAGAAATAAAAAATTTGGTTCCAGACTGCGCTAATCCTGGTATACTGCGCTAAGCCCGATTTCTGAGTCACAAAACCCCAAAATTCAGGGAGTTTCGCGCTTAGCGGGACCCTTATGGCGCTAAGCGCGGCCTGCAGCTTTAGAATTTTCGGCTGCGAATCGAATCTTCTTTTCATGATATTTCATGCCAAAAAAACAATTCGAACAGTCAAATAACCAAGAAAAATGCTTATTCGAAAGCACTAAAACTCAAAAGCAATTATTTGTAAGAAAATGCATGGGAATGAAAGCATGAGGAATGCATCTATTCAATCTAAAACATGTGAATCTTACCATGAAAATGGGAAAATGCACAACAAAGCTTCAAATTAATTGTCAATATGCAAAGTGATTCATGAACATGTGAAAAATGCATAGAAAAACATTAAATCAAATCAAAATGAAAGAGGATTCATGAGCATGTGAAGAGTGCATAACAAAGCATTAAATCAATTGAAATGCAAGAGGATTCATGAACATGTGAAGAATGCATAACAAGGCATCAAATCAAATGAAATGCAAGATGATTCATGAGCATGTGAAGAATGCACAACAACACATTTCAAGTTTGAGAGTCAAGCTACAAACATGTAAGACTCAATTCAATGCCAATGAATATCAATGTATGAACATGTTGCCTCTAATTCAAACATTAGCACAAACACCTAGCATGCATGCGAATTGACTCATGGATATGCATTCAATTTCACATCTCGACATGTTTTTTCGAGCTCACAAATTAAACCAGTAGCATAAGAAATCAATCTAATTAATCAATGTGAGAATTATTCAATGCATGGACATGCAATTTCTAACTCAGACATTAGCACAAACACCTAGAATGCATCAATTCGTGCATGTGTTAGGCACATGGATCAAGGTTCAAACCTTAGGCTAATCACATGCAATTCAATGTTTTGAATCAACAAATCAATAACATCAACATTCAATAGCTTGAATAATCACTTTTCTAAAGAAAATCAATTAATCAAATAAGCTGCCAATCAACAGAACCTAAAATTGTGATGACACTTTTATTCATGAAACTATTACTATTTGTGCTGGAGGAATTTTTACAAACCATATTGTTGATTTTTTTTTGGCTTTTGTGGAAAATCTTAATTGTGATTCTTAGTTTCATGCGGAATTTGGAGTTGTGATCAAAGCTATGAAAATTGCTATGGATAGGGGTTGCTTAAAGCTTTAGATCAAGACCGACTCTAGTTTGGTTGTCAATGCTTTTTCCAACCATAAGTTAGTCTCATGGTGCTTTAGAAATATATGGAACTTATGTTTAAGTTCGAATAGATTTACTAATTTAATCATCACTCACATATATAGAGAAGGAAAATATTTGCGCCGACTTTTAAGAAAATTTCTCGTTTGGTATCAACACAATCACTTTATTTTTATTTCATCCCATCAAGAATTATAAATGATTTTGTAAAAAATAAATTAGACATATCGTTCTATTCTTTAGGTTCTAGTAATTCTCGAGACTAACTTGTTCACCTCTTTTATATTTATTTTTTTCTTCAATATATTGAGCCTTTTATAAAGAAAAATATTTGTCATTACATAGAGTTAATTATAATTAGTTATACGAGAAAATAGCCTTAGGATTCTCTTCATGACCCATCAATTTGAAAAGATAAATACATTTTTTTTTAAAATAATTAATGATAGTGAAACTCACTTGATTAAAAAATTAGTTTATAAAAATAATGATGACATTTTTTTTTATTTATATATTTATAATGAAGTTTTCAAATTTTTTTAACAAATTGAGAAACTTCTAACTTAAAAAACAAATCAGGTAATTATAACCATATACAAAAACCATTAACAATTCAATTTTATTTCTTAAAAGTAAATAGAAAAAATAATTTGAAATTAAATGATTTGATATGTGATATTATATCAATAAAACTTTAGGATAGATTTCTACATATTTTATTAGTGTTAAAAAAGTTGATTAATGTTGAATTGACTTATTTAGATTAAATATTAATTTTTTTATACTGTTTTAGTAAATTTATAAATTTTAGAATTTTCATATTCAGAAATCTACATATTTTATTTTATTTTTTATATTCAGAATTAAAATTTTTTATTTTTGAATAAAATTAAATATATTCAAAATTTTGATTTGAATAATTATTCTTAAAATATTATTTTAAAAATTTATCATTTTATTAAAATTTGTTAGATATTAAAATTTGTTAGATATTAAAATTAAAAAAATCACTTAAATTAAATTTGATGCTATTTCAAATAATTTTATGATAAAAAAATTATTTTTGAGATATAATTTAAATTTTTTTTACGATTTTGACTATGTTTTGAATTTCGATAATATTTGTAGGATGTGAAAATGAATTTTTATTTAAAAAGATATATAATACTTTGAAAAACATTTTTATAAAAATCTTTTTTCAAAATACATAATTTATTTTAAAATTAAAACAAACATGTCTAATCTTTTCTAACCATGTCATTTTTAAAGTAACTTTGTTTTCTTTACATATTTTTTCCAATAACATTTTCAATGTACATCTCTATGTAACCTAAACCATGTAGAAAAGAGAGATGTGCTTTTGTTTTAAAAAATGAAAACAAAAAGCAATTTGTTTTAAGACTTTCTAAAAATAAAATAAATAAATATATACTAAGCCTTTTTCAATATATTAAGCCTTTTATTACTCATCAATTTGAAAAGATAAATACAAAAAGTTTTTAAAATAATTAATGATAGTCAAATTTACTTGATTAAAAAATAAGTTTATAACAAAAATATGATGAAAATATTTTTTTGGGTGTATTTATATCTTTTACAAGCAATTTTTTAACACATTGAGAAACTCCTAACTTAAAATAAATGCAGGTAATTATTATACTCATATACAAAAATTATTAACAATTCAATTTCATTTTTTTTTTTAAAAGTAAATAGAAAGGATAATGGGGAAATAAAACGATTTGATATGTGATATTATGTCAATAAAACTTTAGGTTATAATTCTACATATTTTATTAATGTTAAAAAAGTTAATTAGTATTGAATTGACTCATATTAAATATTAATTTTTTATATTGTTTTAGTAAATTTATATATTTTAGAATTCTAGATATTCAGAATTCTACATGTTTTATATTATTTTTTATATTCAGTCTTTTTTTTTTTGAATAAAAATAAAATTGTGATTTAAATAATTATTCTTAAAATATTATTTTAAATTTTTTATTATTTTATTAAAAAAATTGATATCAAAATTGTAAAAAATTATTTAAATTTAAAACTATATCAAATAATGTTTTATAAAAAATATTTTTTAGATATAACTTTTTTAAAAAATTACGATTATGATTTTAATTTCAATAATATATATTTATCTTGTAAGATGTTAAAATTAGTTTTTTATTTAAAAATATATATAATATTTTGAAAGCCATTTCTATAAATTTATAATTTATTTTTTTTAAAATTAAAACAAACATGTCTAATCTTTTCTAATTATATCATTTTTTATAGGAATTTTGTTTTCTTTTCCATCTTTTTCCAAATAAAATATTCCATGTATATCTCTATGTAACCTAAAAGTGTTGAAAAGAGAGATATAGATTTGTTTTAAAAAAGAAAAACAAATATTAAGAAAAAAAACGAAAAACAATTCTTTTTTAAAACTTTCTCAAAATAATTAAAAAATATATATTGAAACAACCTGAGTTTGACAAGTCTTTTGTTTTTTTTCCAATTTATTTTCCTTTTCTCGGAGGTTGTTGTTTTGTTCTGTGCATAAATATGTAACTTTTTGAACACAACAAGACGAATTTTCGATTTCTTCCATTTTTCCGACGCTATAAATTCCCCTCACTCGCATCGCCTATGCCAACAACCCTCTTTTCCTCTTTTTCTTCTCTCCCTTTCATTCTCTTCTTATACTCCGTCTTCTACTTTGTTATACGCTCTCACTATTCTCTTTTTTTCATTGCATCTTCCTCGTTTTTCTCGCCAGAATCATTATATAAACAAGGTATATCGGTTTTTCTCTCTTTCATATTTATCTTTGCTTCTTTCTCTCGCCGTTTTCTTTCATTATTTGCATCTGGGGTATGCTCATTCATTTGTTTTGATGATTTTCAACTTAAAGTTTGTTTTTTTTCTCTTCTTTTTTATGTGGGTTTTCTCTTGTTTCATTGTTCTCTTTCCTATAGATCTGCAATCACTTTGTTTCGAATTGTTTGTTATATGGTTTTTTTTTTTCCTTTGGTTTCATTGATCATTCTTATAGGCAAACTAGTTTGTGTTTCTTGTGTCCTTGATTATCATGAAGTGGCTGTGGCAATACTAATGTATTGCTTTTCTGTGTTTTTTGTTTTCAAATGTTTCAGATTATGGCTACTGAAGTATGTCACCATGCTATTGGGACTTTGCAGTCTCATTCTTATCTTAGTAACTTGAATCATAGCCGAAATGTTAGGAGCGGTTCGCTAAGATTGGCGACGAATGATTTTATCTGTAGTAATATTGGTTTGTCAATTGGAAGAAGGTGCTGCTTCGGCCGGAGGAGTTGTTTTGTAATTCGGTCTTCGGCTTCTCATTCTCAGACGTCGGTTGTTGATCCAGTTTTGGCCCCTACAAGAAGCAACACCGGTGACAGTTCTAAGAAATCAAGTATGATAAATTTTCCTGTTAGTTTTGTATTTATTGCTATCATCATTCTGTGTTGAATATGTTTTTGTTTATTGGTTTTTGAAGTTGGATCGCGAGTTTTAGGTTGTTAGACATTCGAAAAGTTGAAGTTGTTATGATTGGATGTTATTGCTATCTAACTATGGTTCTATTTGTTCTGAATCAGATGAAGCAGCTTTGATCCTTATTCGACACGGTGAGTCGTTGTGGAATGAAAAGAATTTGTTCACAGGTTGTGTTGATGTACCACTTAGCAAGAAGGGTATAGATGAGGCAATTGAAGCTGGAAAAAAGATTAGTAACATTCCTGTTGATGTCATATTTACATCTGCGTTGATTCGTGCACAAATGACAGCTATGCTTGCCATGACTCAGCACCGCCGTAAGAAGGTAACAGGAATAGATAACTATCTTCAGGTCTCATAAAGTGACACAATATGTGACTGACATTTTTTTCTACAAAGCTTAGAGAATATTCAATAGTACTCAGAAAATCAGGCAATAGAAAAATTGTTAGGTTTTGTTATAATGGTTATTGCTGATTATGTACATAGTAGCGACTAAATTCCCGTCTACACATTCCTAGATTATCTTCTGCAATGTATTGAAACATCGTTTTCTATAAATTAACCATCAACTTGCCTGCAGGTACCTGTTGTTTTGCACGACGAGAGTGAGCAAGCAAAAGCATGGAGTCAAGTTTTTAGTGAAGATACAAAAAAGCAGTCCATTCCAGTCACAACAGCTTGGCAACTGAATGAAAGAATGTAATAATCATTTTCTTGGTCTTAATGTTTGCAACTCCTGCTTTACAAGGCTAAGAATAACATGGATCCATATTATTGGTGTATTCGTAATTAATTGTCGTCCTTTCAGGTATGGAGAACTACAGGGTCTCAATAAGCAAGAAACAGCAGACAGATACGGGAAAGAGCAAGTCCATGAATGGCGCCGAAGCTACGATATACCTCCTCCCAACGGTGAAAGTTTGGAAATGTGCGCTGATAGAGCCGTTGCCTATTTCAGAGACCGGGTACGTGCAAATTTAATTTGTAGTGTGCTTGTAGTTTGATACATTGTAACTTTTAAAGACAAATTTGATACAGAACTGATCCATTCGATATCAATGCTGCAGATTGAACCCAAACTTTTATCCGGAAAGAATGTTATGATTGCAGCACATGGGAATTCATTGAGATCCATTATCATGTATCTCGACAAGTTAACTTCCCAGGAGGTGATTGGAGTTGGACTACTCAGACTTATTTTTTCTCTTAATTTGCATACGAGAACTATATTATAGACATGATTGTTCCCCGATTTTTGGCAGGTCATTAGCTTAGAACTGTCAACCGGAATTCCAATGCTTTACATTTTCAAAGAGGGAAGATTCATTAGGAGGGGGAGTCCTACAGGACCAACTGAATCTGGAGTTTATGCCTATACCAAGGTATGCATTTTATACTCACTTCTATATTTCGTCCCATTTAAGACGGTTTTTTTATAGGAATATTAGAAGTTTTGATTTAAGAATCGAAGTGTTTGTCTGGAAGGTTGCACTCACAAATTTACTTGTTGGTTACAGCATTTGGCGCTTTACAGACAAAAGTTGGATGAGATGTTCCAATAATAAAAAAACTTCCACAGATGAATCACCTAAGGGGAGATTGTTCTCAGTGTTACTTACTGCTAGGTGCCTTCAATATTAGCACATATTTCTAAAGCTAGGTTGTTATGGTTGTTCTAGCATAGTTTTGAACCATTGTATTAGTAGGTAGCTTGAAACTTTTAGATACATTTATTTACCTCATGATGAGCAAGTGAATGTTTACAAGAGCCTGTTGTTGAATACATTTCAAAATGTGGAAATACTTTAATACTTTCAGTTGAGATACATTGTTATAATTGTAAAAATACGAGTTCTAATCTCGAAATACTGTAATAACTAACTATTGAAGCATTTTCAACAATAAACAAGCACATTGCTTCGTGATTGAGGGAAAATTCTGCTGAATGATAGTATGTATTCTGTCTTTTATTTTTAAAGGTAAAGTCATTTACCATTACAAATCCAAGATAAAGTTTACACCATGTCTTAAATGTAGTTTTCAAACTAGAATATCATAGCTCATACTTCAAGTGATTTCTCAGGGTTGGAAGCATCAGAATCTGCTTCTGACCCGGTTGAATCAGACGGAACATTGTGTGAGGTCCAAAAGGAGTGCATCTTGTTATCTTCCTCTTTCATTCTCTTAGCATATTTATTCATATCGAATTCTGTGGCATTGTTCCCACCAAATGCAGGTTCGAGTTGATCCATATCGAACAAACCCTCCATAATCTTCTTCGTGTTTTGGTCGTTAGGATAAACAAACTTTACCTTTTTATAACTCTCAGACTCAAGCAGAACCTTCACCATCTGCAACAATTCATTTTTTAGCAGCATGTATTTAAAATCTCACTGAAACAAAAAAGATAAGAGTGTTTTGTTATGTTTCGTTACCGCGAAGAATGGTTGGAAAATCCCAGGTGCATCATACATGATTGCCAATCCGAGGCGCTGTGGATAGTATTTTTGTAATATATGGCTAATTTCGCGTGTCATCTTGAACGATACATTTGATAAATTGAAACCATGGAAATCAACCAGCCAGATCACCTGTTCTTGAAGAGGTGGTAGATTCAAAACTGCATTCTCCATGCAGTAAACAAAATGCTTAATCTCTTCTGTTAATGACTTCGAATTCTGCAGCACAAATAGAATCCACAAACCGAATCATTCTTCAGTTTTCACTCATTCCAAACACACCTCTGCAATAAACATGATTATATATAGAATTAAAATTGATTTTCAGAAGAAACCTGGCGATTTGTTCTCATTATAATCACTGGTCTTCCATGCTTGTCACAATAATTCGCTCTATACATTTTCCCTATCTTTGCTTCATTAGAAACATCGTCCTTAACCGACAAAAAACCAATGTTAAATAACTTCATCAGAACAAAAAAAATCTAGAGTGATTGATGATAAGCCAGAAGAAGTAACTCACCCAGCGAATCTCTTCAGGTTTGTACTCCCGTCTCCATTTCAGGCTTTGCTTCAACATTTGAGACGCTTTCTTAACATTCCAATTCTGTGATTTCAAATACCTCGAAATGGATGCATCAGTACAATACACAGACTCCTTTTCTGATAATGCTCCTATCATCTTTCTCACCTCAATGATCTGAAATACAGCAAAATACTATAAGCTACCATACTATGTTTGATTTTACTTTCTGATAAAATTTTCAATATTTTCATACCTTTGCATGTTGCTCCTGTGAGATTTTGTCAAGGCCAACAATAGAACCAGTTTTCTTGAGATCCTCACTCATAGTAATAACTGTATAAAAACAATCTAAAAATGAAGAATGAACACTCGAAGAAGCTAAATTGATATATAGTTTAATTTGGTTTCTTCATTGAAACAAAGTATTCAATTTATAACCACTTTGGATATTACTATTATTGCCTTAACACAGTTAATAAGTTAGGTAAATTTTGTTAGATAGTTATTTTCATTTGAATGGTGTAAGTAATCTTAAGCTTCCCTCATACACAATTAATTTATTCAGTACATTATTTGGGCCACTCTCCCATATTTTCCAACCGTTTATTTATGTTTTGAGACAAACAACAAAAGAAACAGACAAAGATTCATTAACTTTTAGCAAATCTTGTCAGAGTAGTTGGTAAAATAGTATTAAACACATTCATATGTTATACTAAATCACTATCATAATCTTAAGATGAGATGAAAAACATGAGAGTACAGAAAATGCAAAGTAGAGATTAATGGAAAGAAAATTACTAAGATGGAAAGAAGATGGTAGGTTGAAAGGTGGACCAGAGAAAGAAGAAAAACAATTATTCAAGATTATCCTGTTACACGTCTCTCTGGTTGGATGAGGTACGATTGTGGTATTTATGGGTTTATAAGCACTTCCTCTCACTACCTATAACTCGACACAGTGTGTGATGCCAATGAATGCGTGCGTGCATGTGGAAGCCAAAATACCACTACCAGTCCTTTTCTAAGGTTTTCTACTCTCATCTCACCGCAACAAATTATAAATGGATTACTATTTATTTATTTTGTTACCAAGCTATAATAAAGAAGAAAAAAGTGCACCGAATTTTGTCATAAAATCACTACTTTAATTACATTCAAGCAAGATATCTTTTATACTTTAGATCGATAATGTATGTTTATAATACTTATTCAAAGGAGTTTTAATAAGGTTGATAAGAGATTATTAGTCTGTGTAGTAAGTAAAGTCAATAATGGTCATACATTTGGTTAGAAAGAGATCTTTGTAAATGACTCATAATACTATTTAGAGAATATCTGAAGAATCTATGACGAGTGCAGAGAAGCTACATTGTCATGTCTCAAATGAAATGCGAAAGATACCATCAAATCTAGTATGAGTTGATGTACCATTACAACTTCCATTGAAATTAATAATAATGCATGTGTAGTTTAGGGAGTTTCATGCTATATTATGAATAGCGGCCGTAGCGGCCGATATCACGGCTCGGCGCGGTAAAAACAGGCCAACTGCTTCGGGTTGTACCGATCAGCCGCGTTAGGGCGAAGCGGGCATCGCGGACGAAATATCGGGTCGGGATGCGGTTCGGGTGCGGCTGGAGCGGCCGTTTCAGACGGTAGCGGTCGGGTCCACCCAAAACCTAATTAAAATTGTCTTTTTTTCCACGTGACATCCCTGTTCCAATTTCTAACCGTTACTCCTCTTCTCCTCTTCGCTCTCACTCATCGCCGCTCTCACTCTTGCTTCTGTTTCCATTGCCACTCTCAGTCTTCTCTGTTTCCGTCGCCGCTCTCACTCTTGCTTGTTGTTTCCATCGCCACTCTCACTCTTCTCTGTTTCCGTTGCCACTGCATGCGTGATTGCTTCTTCTTGCTTGCTGCTTCAGCCATCTTCTTCTTCTTGTTTCCTTCTTCTTGTTGTTGTTTCCTTCACCGATCCCTCTACAAAACCTTTTGTTTGCTTCTTCTCTTCTAATCCTTTTTCCTGTTCTGATTTGTTCCAAAATATACCTCTGTTATGTTCTGTTATTTCTCTACCAACAGTTATGGCAACTACTCCAACAAGTGCTACTCAACCATCATCATTCGATGTTCCTTTCGTGGCTTCCTCCGCTACTAAGATATACAAACTAATCGGTGATATAGGCTGGAAATTTAACCATTTGAAAGACATGACTAATAAGAGGAAGGTGACATGTGACTTTTGTAACGAAACATTGACCGGTGGTATTTCTAGGGCTAAACAACATCAATTAGGAATAAAAGGAAATGTGAAGGCTTGCACTAAAAGACCTGAAGACGTTAAGTTGATTTTACAAGAGCACGAAGATAAGAAAATGGCAGCAAAGAAATCTATGTCAGGCGAAGCCCATGAAAATGATGATGAGGCATCGCGTATCCCAGAAATATCTAGGATTCGAGCTGGAAAAAGACTCGTTGAAGAGGGAAGTATGCCGACTGCCAAGAAGAATACAAAAGGTCCTTTGGTTGTTATTTACTATAGAAAACCTGAAGAAAGTTTGAAAAAGGGAAAGCAAACAAGTTTGAATGATGCTTGTGATAAGAAAGCAAGAGAGGAATGTTGCAAATACATAGCTCGTTTCTTTTATCGGAATGAAATTGCTTTCAATGTTGCGAATTCAAAAAGTTTTAAGTTGATGGTTGAAGCAATTGGTATGTATGGTGCACATTTGAAGCCTCCAAGCTACTATGAGTTGAGAGTTCCTTTGCTTCAAGAAGAGTTGAAACTTACTCATGAGATGTTGAGTACTAACAAGAAAGAACAAGAAAAGTATGGTTGTTCTATAATGTCGATGGTTGGACGGATACAAAGGGAAGAACTTTGATCAACTTTTGGTGAATTCTCCGTGGGCACAATGTTTGTTAAAAGTGTTGACGCTCGCTAACATGAAAATCGGACAAAGTTGTATGAACTTTGGATAGCTTTGTAGAAGAGATTGGTGAAAGCAATGTTGTGCAGCTTGTTACCGATAATGGAAGCAACTATGTCTTGGCTGGTAAGCATCTTCAAGTATCGAGGCCAAAAATATTTTAGACTCCATGTGCTGCTCATTGTCTAGACTTGGTTCTAGAAGATATCGGAAAAATTCCAAGAGTCAAGAAGGTTATAAAAAATGGAATGACTCTCACCGGTTTCATTTACAACCATTCTTTGGTTTTAAACTTAATGAGGGAGAAATTAGAAAGTGAATTGGTTAGAAGTGGAGTCACAAGGTTTGCCACAAATTTTCTTACTTTGCACAGGTTGCACACTCTAAAGTCAAAGTAATGGGACCTTACTTTGCACACTCTCCAAGTCTCATTTTGGGAGGATATTGTGTTTACTCTTAAAGCAATGGGACCTTTAGTAAAAGTACTTAGGCTTGTTGATAATGAAAAGAAGTCGGCAATGGGTAGCATCTATCATGCAATGTTGGAAGCCAAGGAGTTAATTAAAAAAAACTTCAACAACAATGAAGGCAAGTACAAAGAAGTCATTGATATTGTTGATAGAAGATGGAGTATTCAACTTCATCATCCGTTGCACGCAGCTGGGTATTATCTTAATCCAAAGTACTTTTATAGCAATCCAATGATCGAGAATGATGATAAGTTGTTGGATGGTCTTTATGCGTGCATTAGTAAGCTAGCTGAAAGTATTGTTGTTGTTGATGTCATCCATGGAGAATTATCAAAATATAAGATAGGTGACGGCCATTTTGGATTGAATGAAGCGGTTAGGCAAAGAGCCGATGTAGCTCCTGGTAAGTAACTATGCTTAATTCGCAATAATTTAATACAGTACATAATTTGTGTTTATATGTAATGCAAATAATTGTTGTATTGCAGCTGAGTGGTGGAGGAGATATGGAGCAAAAACACCAAATTTGCAGCTCCTCGCTATTAAAATATTGAGTTTGACTTGTAGTTCATCGGGTTGTGAGCGAAATTGGAGTACTTTTGAGCATGTAAGTAGTTGCTATTAAGTTATAGATTCAAATTAATAGTTTAGCAATCAATATTTATTATTTAAACTAGCATTAAAATTATAATATAGATTCACTCCAAGAAGAGAAATAGACTTGAACATCAAATGTTGCAAGACTTGGTATTTATCAAGTACAATCAAAATTTGAAAGAGCGCTTTGATAGTGATGATTTGATTGATCATGTGGTAATGGATGATGATTTTGATACCCATAACCTATGGTTATTGGGAGGTAAAGATGAAGCTGAACTTGAACCTGAAAATGATATGGTGTTTGATGGTGACGAGTTGTCTTGGCTAGATGTTGAAGCTGCAAGTGGTGCTGCTGAACCACTTGTCAACACTAGAAGCCAAGCAGCATTGCAGAAGAAGGCGATTGCACCTCCACCACCTCCACCACCTTCTTCATATAGATCTAAGGCAAAAGCAAAGGAAGTGGTAGTAGTAGATGATGAATTTGGTGATCAAGAATATATTGGAGAGGATGAAGAGGATGAAGAGGAAGAGGATGCTAGTGTCAAAGTAAGTGATGATGAAAACTTGAATTTTAATGATTCTTGAACTTTTATTAGAGTTTTCATGTTTAGTTATTTTAAGATTTAGACTAGTGCATTTTGACTTGGATTTTATTCTGTTGCTTAAGACTTGTGCATTTGAGTTGAGTTGAGATTTTATTTTGGACTCCATTTTAACTTGAGTTTTTTTTGGTATTATACTAGTATGTTTTTAGCATGTAAATGTCTATTTTTTTAGTATCCGCGTTGCTAAAAAAGCGCCCGCATCCGCATCGCTCCCTTTTTTGGGTTGACCGCGCCGCGCCGCTTTCCGAGATTAATAACATAGGTTCCATGTGATGAAATTGTTATGAATGTGCACCTTATTTGATGTTTAGTGAAGCAAATGTGAAAAGAGTCCGCCATGGATTGGACAGCCAAGAAGAGTCGATACATTGAGAATAATTTCATAAGGTATGCATGTAGAGTTCCACCTTATCCTAACTCACCATACTTTTGCAATAACGAGGTTAAGGCAGATACCATGACTCTTATTTTTTATCCAAGCATTTCTATTCTCAATCGAGAAAATATATAGATGATTAAGCCCAAGATACAAGCAATCCAAAAGAAGAACTTAATCTTTTATGAAATGCAGAGTTTCCAAATCTAGTTCCACGGTTGATAAAGCTTCGACCATACTTCCAGGGGCACACTATCCTAGTAAAAATGAACTATACCATTCATCAAGTGTGGAAGAAACCCGACCTGACAAGAAGAATGATATCTTGGTCAGTAGAGCTATCGGAATACGACATTCAATACGTTCCAAGGGGAAACATGAAGTATCAAGCCCTCGTTGACTTTGTAGTCGAGCTCAACTCACTCATCAAAGAGGATTCTCCTTCAGAGTGGGCGTTATCCATGGATGACGCCACCAACATAAAGCGGTGCAAGAATAATACTCAAAGGATCGGGCGACATAGTTATTGAACATGCGTTGAAGTTTGAATTCATCGCCAACAACAACCAAGAGGAATATGAGGCACTTATCAACGGTATGATCCTCGCCTTAGAAATGAGAGTTACTAGATTAAAGGCCAAAAACGACTCTCAGTTGGTGCCCAACTTTGTCTTGGGAAAATATCAGGCCAAGGAGTCCCTATTGATAAAATATTTGTAGAAGGTACATAACCTATCCTCGTGTTTCCTCTCCTTTGAAGTACAATATGTCCCCCGCGAACATAATTTCAGAGCAGATCTCTTGTCTAAACTAACTACCTCAAAGGTCGTGGGGTTTAACAGAATAATTATACAAGAGATTCTCGCCTCTCCCAATATCGAAGCAGATGAAACATACTCCATGGAACTCGTTCCTGAGTCTAGTTAGATGTCACCTATACTAAGCTACATGTAGTATGGAAAACTTTATCGAATGAGGGAGAAACGAGAAAGATCAGAAGAAACGCTTGCAACTATACCCCACTATCAGGGAAGCTTTACATAATAAGGAAGGTTACTCCTATGTTGAGATGCTTGCATGAGAGCGATATCACTTGAGTGCTTGCAAAGGTCCATAAGGGAGCATAGTAGTCACATCGGCGGGAAAGCTCTCAACCACAAGTTATTAAGAACAAATTATTACTGGCTCACATTGATGAAAACATCATTTGTTTCATCAAGAAGTGCGATCAAAGCCAGCGACATGTTGAACTTCACCACGCCCCTACTATGTTTCTCCAATTGATGAACTCGCCTTAGCCATTCTATCAATGGAGCATGGACATCCTAAGCTCTTTCCCTTTGGCATCGGGCCAATTAAAATTCCTAATAGTGGGAGTAGAGTACTTCACGAAGTGGATATAGGTGGAGGGAGTGCAAAAATTACAGAAGAAAAAGTCCAATGCTTTTACTAATAGAGGATTATGTGTCGATACGACCTCCCCTGCGCAATTGTCTCGGACAATGGAATCCAAATTTCCAGCATCGTCGTGGTTACTAAATTCTATAAGTATTTGGGTGTGTAAACAAAGTTCGTGTCCGTTGTACGCCTTCAAGCCAAAGAAAAAGATGAATCAACAAACAAGGTAATCCTCAAAGGAATCAAGAACAAAGTGGACGACACCAAAGGGTTGTGGGAGGAATTTCTCCACGAGATACTATGGTCGTACCGTACCATGCCACAGTTCACCACCAAGGAAACCTCATTTTCAATGGTTTATGGGGCTGATGCGATGCTTCCTATAGAAATTAAGCCGTTGTTATGGAGATGAGCCCATTCCTACGAAGAAGTAAACAAGATAGGATTGAAATGTGTGGCAAAACTTATTGATGATCTACGAGAAGTTTCCCATGTCTGAGAGTTTGCTGCCAAAACTAGAGCCGCAAGGAGATACAACTCCACGATAAAGATGAGGGAGATGTAGGAGGATGACATGATACTGAAGAAAGTAGTCATACTAGAATAGGAAGTGAAGTTACAACCTAACTAGGAAGGACCATGTCATATATACTAGAAACTTCCTCATAGAGCGTACAAATAGAAGGATCTTAAAGGATTGCTTCTATCATTAACTTGAAATACGCTCCATCTCCAAATATCTAAAATTATTTGTAACTTTCTAGTAAATTTTGTGCCAGTGTAATTTCAAACAACTATTCAAATGTTATGCTTCACCAGGGATACTTCATCTTTAAAATATCTTTTGTTGCCCCTCGTGGAAATTACACGATGGACCTTTACAGAAGGATCCTTTCCGCCCCTCATGTAAACTACACGATGGACCTGCATGGAAGGATCCTTGCCACCCCTCGTGGAAATTATATGTTAGACCTTCACAAAAGTATCCTTGTCGTCCCTCATGAGAATTATATGTTGGAACTTCACGAAATGATCCTTGCCACCTCCCGTGGCAATTATATGTTGAACCTTCACAAAAGTATCCTTCCCGCACCTCATGGAAATCACGCAACTGAACTTCCACAAGAAAATCCATGCCACTCTCCCACACTATAATCACTTGGCCAAGATAAAGCTCTCACATAAAGGAATCATTATCTCCTAGAGCGATATTTCTTCCAAAAACGATGCCTAAGGGGCACAACCTATATCAAGCCCCGAAGACTTGATGTCAAGTATTTCTAGAGGCCTCGATAGAAATCCCTCTTGAAAGGCCGAACACCCCTCCCAAGGGACTCAGTGTCTCACCAAACACACTATGAAATATAGTGATATGGAACTTAGATTCCTCGGAGTTGATTAAAATGCATCCATCAGCCAAGTTATGTGCTAGTAAGTTGGGAAAAGTCCTGAATCCTAAAATGTCAAGTAAAGACCATGCAAGGGGAAGTAGTGTCGGCCTTGGGCCAAGGCAAACAGGCCCATAGCCCAGGGCCTCAAAAATAAAGGGGCCTCAAAATTGAGTTAATGGGCTTTCTAGATTTAATATATATATATATATATATATATATATATATATATATATATATTATGAATTTCAACAATTATACAAATTGGTTAAATGGCCCAACGGGAGTGAGTTAGAATGAAGTTAATTGAAGTTTGTCACTGCTATTTTTCGGGTTCGATTCTTGCATGTATACATTATTGGCAATCTATTGTTTTTTTCCTGCCAGTATATATTATTTATTCGCAATTCTATTATTTTTTCCTGCATGTATATATTATTGGCAATTCTATTGTTTTTTCCTAAAGCGTAATTTATATTAAATTTTAAATATTTTAGATTTTTTTAGATTTAAAAAATCATTTAAATATAATGGTATTTTAAATAAATTTTACAGAATTATGTGATTTTGATTATACTATAATCTTTAATTCATTGATAAATATTTAATAATAAGATGTCAAAATTATTCTTTTAATTTATAAAAAATAATTGAAATAACATCTATGGTTTCGTTTGAAAGAATAATTTTGATAGATGAATGATCTTCTAAAGAATAATCATTTGCTAATGAAAAAGCTTCATCAAAGAAAATATATAATTCAAACAATGAAGATGATGAATAAGCTTCGACCAGCAAAATTCTTAAAAGATAAAATGATGGAGGATTTTATAAATAATGTCAAATGGAATCAAACATATGTGATTGAAAAATGCAAATTCTACCATGATCAAGCAAGTTAATCAAATTCTTATTCCATATACGCTTTTATATTTATATATAATCATTACTTAATTATTAACATTTAATGTAAAAATAGAATAAATCAAAAAATCAAAATTCAAGATTAATTAGCTCAATTGTTTATTAGGGGTCCGCTTTTATTATTTTTCTCGGGCCTCGTAAAAGTCAGGATCGGCCCTGAGGGGAAGTACTTGTTCTCGGGATACTCCCATTAACCGTAGATAAAAGAAACTCCACCCTTTTCCAAATGTCTAATGTCTGAGGAACTATGTAGTGTTATATTTGCAAACACCGTGGCTAGGGCAATATAGTATGGAGTTGTGTATGGAGAATTCAAGGAACTGTCCTTACAAGTGCAACGCTATGTACAAGTAAATAGTTGCTAAGATGTAAAGAAAATGCTAGGTTGAATGATGGACCCCATAAGGAAGAAAATAATTATTCAAGCTTATCTTGTTACATCTCTCTCTAGTTGGAGGAGAATTGTGTTGGTACTCAACTTTAACTATACATGTAACACCCTAATTTTCTAGATTAATTATTCAATTAATTAATTCAGTGTAAATATATGAGTCATTTTGGAGTGTTTGATATATGTGATATTTTTGTGTTTTATGTGAGTCACGATGTTGTTCTTTGAAGTTTTGATGAGTATGAGGTATACCATGATGTTTTGATGAGTATGATGGTCAATATGATGTATTGTGTGGTGTGTGACGGTGTAATGGGAATTAATGAAATTAAGAGGATTTTCCATAGTTAGAATAATTAGAATAATTAATTGAGATTATTTTAATTAGTAAAATAGAATAATATTGATGTAGAGGTAATAAGGGTAAGGTGGTAATTAGTGAAGAGTAATTGGGGGAATGATGGGAAGTTCGTTATTAGAGGGTCTAAGGGTTAAACAAGGAATAGAGAGAAAAAGTGATTCATTTTGTGCGATCGTGAAAAGAAGTCGACGTTGTGGAGAAAGAGAGCTAGGGCACAAAGAGGCAAGGAGATTAGGGATAGAACACCAAGGGTGTTTATCATTGTTATTATAATTGATCTAAGGTTTAGACAATTGTAGGATTGTGTTAGATTTTAGTTAATGATGATTTTGTGGTGTTTGATGATGAATTGATGAAATTGTGATGTTTAAATCGCAAATAATTGATGTATGAGAAGTATGATGTTTTAGGACGTTGTTAATTAATGAAACCATGTGAAATAGTGATGTTTGAAGACCTGTAATATGGTGAAATCACAAGAAATGGGGACTGGTTTATGCAGGAAATTGCAACAGGAAAACCCTATATGCGAAGCGTCACCGAGAAAAGGGGGAGTGTCGTCGGGCGATGATGACATCATGTGGATCGCCATATGAAAGGTTGTGTCGCAGGGAGAGTGTGGAAAGATGAAAGATACTGGAGTGTGTCGCTCCAAGCATTATCGGGAAAGACTGGACGTGAAGGAAGCGTCACCTAGCGATGGAATAGCGTCATTGGGCGATGGATGGCAGATTTGAATGGTTGTGTTGGTTTTCTTAAAAAATCCATAACTTGAGTTTTAGAACTCGGTTTAAGGTGTCGTTTGAAGCTTTAAATAGCTAACGCAATGATCATAGATTGGTGGAATAAAATGAGAAATAAAGGATAATATTAAAAGTGATGGAATTGTTGTTGTGTTCAATAATGATAGTGTCGACATGATAAGTCATTTTTTTAAGGAGCCAAATTAACCTGAGTGAGCAATAGCCTCCACATTATGCACATCAACATAATCAACGTTAGTTTGGAAAGTAAAAAGTATGGAAAAAGAATATATGTTTCAATAATGACAAAGAAAATGAGACTATGCTTCGTAACCGCTTATATCAATACTTGATAATGATTATTTTTATAAAAAATTTCAAATTTTATTTATTTATATTATTAATGAATTATTTTTATACAATATTTTATGATTTTGTATATAACATAGTTCCTCTAGTTAGTTTATAGTATATAATTGTTAGAAGTAATTCATATTCAAAAACAGTATTGTTAATCAGAAGTAGAAATTTTTGATGTTGTTGTTGCATAAGTTGTGTTTAGCTTCTGGGTGTTAATAGAAGTTAGTTATGCATGTGTGGAAATCTAAATTTGTCTTATCTCTTTTATCGTTTCCTACGCGGACGTTTAGTTTATGTATTTAAACAAGTATTGTAACTAAATTTCACAAGAAGTATCTTGACTGAATTGTTCACCATTGAGAATTTGTTACGCTTTTCTCTCTTCTCTCTCTTCTTCCATCTTCATCTTCATTTTCAACCTTGTGCTCCAACAATTTATATATAGATCCTCAGTTCGATTCACAAGGAAACACGAGTGTACGTAAGATGTGTGTGATTGATTTTATTAATTAAAATCACGTTGAATTCACAACCAGAATCATAACATAATTGCTTTTCTTGATTTTACAGAATTGCTAAACACGAGTGAAAAATGGTAAAAATGTTTTGATCAAGGATGTTTGGTATGTTCCTAGCTTGAAGAGCAATCTGACGAGTGTGGGTCGACTCAATGAGGTTTCTCGTTGACCATGAAAGTAATCTCTTGAAGTTGTATGATTCTTAACAGAAGTTGGTTATGAAATATGAGAAGGGAAGCAACAAAACTTTCAGGGTGAATGTGGAGACAACTGAAACTAAATACCTTAACTCAAAAGATGTTGAAGGTGACAGTGAAATGTGGCACAAAAGATTGGAGCATCTGAACTTCAGAAGCTTATGACATCTTAGTTCTAAAAAGCTACTACATTAAATTCCTAAGATTGTGAAGCCTATGAAGTCATATGAGATATGCATGAAAGAAAAGCAACCAAAATTGCAATTTGCATTAAACGTTTTCCCAAGAGAAAATCATGCTTTGGGAGTAGTGCATTATGATGTATGTGGACCATTTGAAGTACCTTCACTTTAAGGAAACAAGTATTCAGTGTCTTTTGAGGATGAGATCATAAAAACGATGCGGGTATCACTTCATCATATGCATTCAACGAGCGTCTAATGAAGAAGCTGAAGGAACCTATTCCTTTTTAGAAGTGGACTGGAGATAAGAAAAATTTGAGTCACTTCAGGATGTTAGGTTCAGTTTGTTACAAGTATGTTCCAATTACTACAAGAAAGAAGCTGGATGATAGAAGCAATGTAATTTTGTTCATTGGGTATCACAATATATGTTCGAATAAGCTTTATTGTCCAACCACTAATAAAGGTGAAGTCACCAGAGACGTCATTGTGAAACATTTAGAATCTTGGTATTGGAGCAAGTCTCAATCCGAATCTGGTGCATCGTTAACATCTTAGTTAATTTCTGAAGACACTTATGAATCTGAAGGGATTTCTACTTCTGAAGATGAGTTGGAGTCAGAAGAAGTCTATGAAGTTGAAGGGGACTTTAAAGATGAATGAGACTTTGAAGATGAGTTAGAGTCAGGAGATAACTCAGAAGGTGAATCTTATTTTGATATGGATTCTAATGATAATCTAGACTCTAATGGTCAGGATTCTGGGGGTCATATTTTTGAAGGTGGAACTTCTGGAGGAGGTCCAACTTCTGAAGGTTGTTGTCCAGCATTTTATATTATTCTATAATCATAAGGATATTCTAAACAAGTTCTAGGCTGTATTACTTTGATGTGTTTGTGCCTGTAGCTAGGCATGAAATAATTAGATTAGTAATTGTTATAACTGCTAATAGAAATTGGCCTATGATACAATTGGATGTGAAATCTGCATTTTTGTATGGTCCATTACAATAAGAGATATATGCGTCACAACCTCCTAGATTTCTAAAGAATAACAAGGAATGGACGGTGTACAGGTTACATAAAGCGTTGTATGGACTCAAACAAGCTCCGCAAACTTAGAATCTGGACATTGGTTCATTTTTCAAGCTGTAAGGATTCAGAAAATGTGAGATAAAATGTGGGGTTTATGTTCATCATACTTCTGAAAGCAATATGATTCTAGTATCTCTATGGAGATTTCATATTGCTAACATGGAGTTGTTCATATGAGATAGTCAAGTTCAAGAAGATGATGATAAATGGGTTTGAGATGACTGATATGGGAAATATGGTATATATTTCATAGTGATAAAGATTTTGGACTCTGAGAAGGATATAATTTTGAATCAGCTAAAGTATGAACTTGAACTTCTGAAGAGATCTAAGCTAACAAATTGCAAGACTGCAATCACACTTGCTGAGACAAATCACAAGTTAGATTCTGATGTTGAGGGTGATGATGTAGATGCTACAACTTTTAAATAGTTGGTTGGATCATTGAGATATATGTGTAACACTAGACCTGACATTTACTATGCGGTTGGATTGGTGAGTAGGTTTATAAACAAACCAAAGTAGCCATATTACCAAGTTGTAATCAGAATACTGAGGTATATTAAAGGGGCTCTAAGGTATGAGATGTTGTTCTCTTCTGGTGTTAAATCTGATTTAGAGTTGATATGCTATTCAGACTTTGATTGGTGTGGAGACAAATTTGACAAAAGAAGTACTTTTGGATATTTTTTCAAGTATCTGAGAAATATCATTTATTGGTTCTCCAAGAAGAAACATGTGGTTTCCTTGTCAAATTGTGAAGTTGAGTACATTGCAGGTGTTTTGTCTGTGTGTCAAGTTGTTTGGTTGATGAACTTATTGAAGGATCTGAAGATTAAGGTGAGAAAGCTCGTGAAGTTGATGATAAACAACAAATATGCTATAATAGAGTTCTAGAAGCAAACACATTGAAGAAGCAAACACATTGGTATGAAGTTCCATTTTTTGAGGAATCAAGTGCAGAATAGAGTGTTGGAAATTATGCACTATAACACTTAAAAGCAACTTGCATATGTTCTGACTAAAGCTATTAAGAATGAACACTTCATCCATTTGGGAGATAAAATTGGTGTTGTAGATTTTAGTTAGTTGAATATGATATAAAGGATGATGTTAGAAGTAACTCATATTCAGAAGCAGTATTGTTAGTCAGAAGCAAAAGTGTTTAATGTTGTTGTTCAAGAAGATGTGTTTAGCTTTTGGATTTTAATAGAAGTTATTTATGTCTACATGGTAGTCTAGCTTTGTTTTAGCTCGTTTAACTTTCTCTACGTGGCAGTTAGTTTGTGTATTTAAACAACTCTTGTAACTGAATTTCACAAAAATTATCATAATTGAATTTTGTGAATTTCTTAATCCACCCCATGGCGTGGAATTAAACCCCATGGAATTCTGAAAATGCCCCTCTAAAACTAAAAGTATACTTCTGGTGTGCACCACTTTCTAAAATATTTGAGTGAAAACCGGAAGTATATATTTGGTTCCATACCGGAAGTATACATTCGGTTCTAGGCATGACAGTTAGCATAAAAATAGAACTAAAACAATAAGCAATTTAACAAACTATTCAATTTATAAATCGAATTAAAGACCTACAATTTATAAATTGAATAAAATCCCAAAAATGTTATCCAAAATGCATTTCATAATAATGGTATCCAAAATACAAATTCGATACAATAAGAAATAAAAAAAACTAAAGTCAAAATACAATAAAATAGAACTACTGAGTATGGCGGACGATGAGCCAGCCTGTAACCCTCGAGGCGTCCCTCTGTTGCCTCCTATATAACAGGTCACCATGAACCTCTGCCATGATGGCCTCCAAAAATCCTCTAACATCGGATTCGTCAGGAAACAACCCTCTATCAATGCCATCCATAGAAAACTCCATGATACGATAACACCTAGGCAGCACGTCCCGAGCATGATCTCTCCTTGCCTCCTCCTCCTCTAGGATCTCCTTATGACCCGGCCTGGGTGAGTTCCCTGAAGCATCCTCTTTTCATGTATGGATGAGACACCCTGAAGAACCACAATATGTAACCGTACGGGTAACTTCATTCATCTAGAGCCACGGTACTCCTGGCCTCCTCAGGTACAAGATGATTCTCAAAATCATCAAAAAGCTCATCCATCTCCCTCCTCTTCACTGTCGGAGGAGAACATACAACAGGATGCCTAGGAATGGTCTAAGTATACCCGAACTGACGCATCACTTGCTTAGGCATATAAGGAGCAGTCTTCCGAGTATCACGGGCCAACCAACCTGTAAATAGTGAAACCTCATCAAACGGTATCGTCTCACGGTGGTCGGCGTAAGCACTAAATTGGATGTCCTTATGCACTATCTGGTCTAGGTAAACCTGATACGGCAGTTTCTCCTGATTGCTTATGAGCGGCTCGTATGCGCAGGCATGCAACATATCATTAGTATAACCCTCAGCAAGTAACCATCCAGAAATGTGGGGGGAGTGTTGTGGGATCCATCCCTGAAATATCAAAATTAAACCAGTTAATTTCAAAATCAAAATAATTAAAAAACGAAGCTAAGCGAAATAATTTATACTGTCAACAAAGACATGATGACAATGATCTACCTCGTCCTCCACTTAGTCCCCTCATCCAACTTGGTATACAAGTAAACCAAGCAGGAAGCCCCCAGTTTCACCCACTGATCGCATCAAAATCAGCAAAGAACCTAAGGTACATGATGTCAGTGTAAGTGGTATTGGTGTCCACAAATATTTGGGTGCCAACAAGATACAAGAGGTATGCTCTCATGACATACCCCCTGTGAAGGGTAACCTGCTCGGGATCACCATCAGCAGTTGTAGCAAGCGCAAGCTCATCTATAAAAACCTCCTTCAACCAGCTATATCTCACGTGGCAACCACGTGTCTTATCAACCTCCACTAGGGCCTTTTCCACGGTAACTCCCAACCTATCAACCAAAAAATTAATGGCCTCATCTTTCTCCAACTTCTGGTGATCCAGAAATCACCCTTTAATTGGCAGGTGAAGCAAACACGCGACGCCGTTGAGTGTGATCGTCATCTCTTCATGTGGTAGATGAAACGAAGACGTCTCCTCGTGCCACCTCTCTACAAAAGCGTTGATCTTCCCCCAGTTGATCATGTTATATCCACAGAGGGTCAAATCTCTCAACCCTGTAATACGTAGAAGATCATCAAACCATGACTCGAGAGGGGGATTAAGCCTGCTGATCTTTCTCACATGGCTTATGACCTTCAGTGTATCGCGATCCGACAAGAAAAAATTCATTGTTAGAATTCATAATAATATTCATAACATAATTAATAACTTTATTATAAATGTAAGTTTCATATCTCTCTATCCCATATATGTCTAGCCACATGGGTGGGAATAAAGAGCGAGCAGAGATAAGTTAGAAGGTCCCCCTTCAAAGACCTGAGGGACCTGGGGTGCCGCCTCTTTCGTCGGTGCCTCGGGTGGCACTAGTACCTAAGGTATTGGGGGTGTAGCATCAGGTATTACCTCAAATGGCCCCGCCTGTGAGGCAGATGAGGATACCGTCTCAAAAATTCGCGGTGGTGAGGATGTGTGTCTGCGGTAGGACGGAGGCAGTAAGAGATGGACTGGAGACTCCCATCTGCTATGGGAGGAAAAGGTAAAAGAGGTAGAATCAAAACCAGCAAAATGTGCATCTAACATAGCATGTCCGGATGTCGAAGGAACTTGTGGGGCCTGACTCTTCTCTCTCAGCACAGAAGCATCATGTGTAACCCGACCATGCCTCAAACGTGACAGTCTCTCAGACATATCTCCTGTAGAAGTAAGAACGAAATGTTAGCATATGGCTTACAGAGGGGAAAAATGAGGAAAAAACAATGCAGCAAGAAACCGAAAATAAACCTCCAGTTTTTTTCTTGCCTAGAAACCGGAAATAAACCTCTGGTTTCTTCTGCGAAATAGAGTTTTGTGACAGCCCACCCCAAAATCCCAAATGCGTCCAAAAACATGAATTGATCGTCAAACAAGTTTACAAATAGTGTTATAATGACTCCTAATGATATAAATTACAAAAAACAACACATTTAAAACCCTGTTTCACTAATTTCAATAGAAATTACATAAACTCTAAAAAAAAATCTTAAATCACTAACGTGATTGATTGAATATGGTTGTTGCTTGCTTGATTCTGTTAGTTGTTGTATTTATATAATGGTTGATGGTTTGTGTTGATTGTTTGAGGAAAATTTTGATTTTGAGAGAAAGAGTTGAATTGAGTGAATGAGAGAGTGTTTGTGTTGGTTTTTTAAAATTTTGGTGTTATGGGGAGGGGAAGAGGCTATGGTGCCCTTAAAGTGCGTCCAGGAACCAAAAATTTACTTACGATTAGGAATCGAAGGTATACTTCTGGTTTACACCAAACCGTTTTCAACTTTATTTGCATGATATAGGGTGCGAACCAGAAGTATATTTCCGGTTTCTAGGGGCATTATTGGAAATTCACGAGGTGAACTAGAAGACCATGGGGTGGAATAATAAATGTTGAATATTGAGTATAAGTCAAGTGCATTGTGGAGGCTTCAGAAGCTGTTTTGGAAATAGCTTAAAAAAGTAAGTTGTTCTGCCAACTGAAGCAGAAAACAGAATTTCGAAGAGGAAATCGGTTTCCAATTTTGGGGAATCCGGTTTCCAATTTTGGGAAAACCGGTTTCTGCCGCGATCTGCAGTTTTTTCAATTTGGCAGTTTTTTCTGTTTTTTGGTAGTTGGTTTATTTTGTTGTGTTTTGAGTTGACACTATAAAAAGGACTCTCGTGTAATGTTTTAGTTAATGCAATTGTGAATAATACATACAATTTTCTCCTCAATTACTCTCTCTCTCTCTCTCTCAATTTTCTCTATTTTTCTCTCTAAACTTCATCTTCTCCAATTACTCATTTTCACCATTGATTCACCTCACCAAATTATGTATGTTCCAACATCTGGCATCAAGAGCTCTGGTTCAGATCTGTTAATCCGCTGCAAACATAACAACTACCGATCGAATCCCTACCAAACTCCCAATTCTTGATTCCAAGAATTATGACAATGGTACAAACAAATGAAAATTTTCTTTGGGTATCAAGAACTCCTTGAAGTGGTGAATGATGGAGTTACACCACTTGTTGCAAAGGCTACAACTGCACAACAAGCTACATTCAAGAAAGAAAAGAAGAAATACTACAAATCCCTCTTCTTGATACATTCTTGCGTCGACAACAACAACTTTGAGAAAGTCGGTGATTGTATGTCGGGAAACCAAGCTTGGGAGATTTTAAAGAAATTGTATGAAGGTGCCGAAAAAACGAAGGTGGTGAGATTACAAACTCACAAGAGTATGTTCAAGTTGGTACAAATGGAAGAGAAGGAATCAATCAACGACTACATTACGTGTATAACACGTTTGGTGAATCAAATGAAGGCTTGCGGTGAAACCGTTATGGTGCAAAATGTAGTGGCTAAGATCTCGCGTTCTTTAACGTCATGATTCGACAACATAGTGGTAGCCATAGAAGATTCAAAGGATCTTCTCACTATGAGCAAGAAGGAGCTTCAAAGCTCATTGGAGGAACCTGAGCAAAGATTGGATGAAAGAGGAAATGACAAGGCCAAGGCGAAAATTGCGTTGCAAGCAAGGTTCAATGAGAAGAACAAGAGATCGAAAGGCAAGTGGCCTTTGAAAGGCAAAGCAAATTTCCAGAAATTTGGTGGAAAAGATCCACAAAATTCAAGGGGGTCTATGGCTCAAAGAGGAGAGAGCATCTCCAAAGGTGGTGGTCAAAGCAACAACAACAACAGGTATGATAAAAACCAATGTGAGGTGCTTTAATTGTCAAAAGTTGGGCCATTTCACAAACAATTGTAATGCGAAATCGAAGAAAAGTCATGGAGATGAGGCCAAGGTTGCAAGGCAAGAAGTAGAGGATGATGATACACTTCTTGTTATGTACACGGAGGAGAACAATGGCGGTAAAAAGTGGTTGGACAGCAACAACAGTGAGTGTCGAGGGCCGGGCAGCAACTCTTACAGTGCAAAATTTTCTAAACAAACGCGTTCGGAGCGAAACACAATGGTAACCGTTCGAGGTGGAGTCCAAAGTAGTGATGAGTGGTGCTTGGATTCATGTTGTTCAACTCATATGACGGGTATAAAGGATTGGTTTATGAAGATCAATCAAGCCACGAATAATAGAGTGAGATTCACGGATGACACCACTTTAGCGGTCGGCGGTGTGGGTGATGTTTTGATCAAGAAGTGGGATGAGAGCCATTCCTTGATCAAAGATGTGGTGTACATTCTTGGAATTAGGTGTAATCTCTTGAGCATTTGCCAATTACTCGAGAAGAATTACACAATCCGTATGAAAAACAAGGTTTTACGCATTTTTAACCGAAAAGGCATTTTAATCCTTAGAGCACCCATGGCTACAAATTGTACTTTCAAGATAGAGTTGAAATTAATGGAGCACGAGTGTCTTGCTACATCAGCAAGTCGTGATGAGTGGTTGTGGCACTACCGTCTTTGACACCTCAATTTTAGAAACCTCGACGCGTTGCAAAGGCATGGTATGGTGTTCGGGTTGCCCAAGATTAATTTTCCAGCTCAGTTGTGTGAAGAATATGTGCAAGGGAAGCAACATATGAACAATTTCAGCAAGGATATTGGTCATAGGACCAAGAAACACCTTGAGGTGGTGTATTCCGATGCGTGCGGCGGCCCGATGCAAGTCGACTCATATGGCGGAAATAGGTACTTTGTCACCTTTATTGATGATTTTAGTAGGAAGCTATGGATTTATCTCATGAAGTAGAAGGATGAGGTGTTTGATGTGTTCAAGCATTTTAAGTCCATGGTGGAGTGACAAAGTGGTCACAAGGTGAAAATTCTCAAAACGGGTGGTGGAGGTGAATATATCTCAAGTGAATTTGGGAATTATTGTGATGATGAGGATATAGTGCGTGAAGTTGTTCCACCTTATACGCCTCAACAAAATGGTATTTCCGAAAGGAGAAATCGCTCAATTATGAATATGGTTCGTAGCATGTTAAAAGGGAAGAACTTGCCGAAGGAACTATGGGGAGAAGCGGTTTCTACAACAGCCTATTTGTTGAATAGGTTCCCTACTAAGAAGCTTGACAAAGTTACACCGGAAGAGGTATAGTTTGGTCATAAACCGAATTTGACGCATTTGAAAATTTTCAGTTTAATTGCATTTCGACACATTCCGGGTCAACTTCGAAAGAAGTTGGATGATAAAGGAGAGGTAATGTTACTTTTCAGATATCACTCTACTGGAGGCTACAAGCTATTTGATGTCAGTAGCAAGAATATCGTAATTAGTCGAGATGTGGTGGTGGATAAGCTGAAGCTGTTTGACAACAGAGTTTTTCTGAAAACAGGTTCAAAAACCGATTTCCCTCACGACATTTATATACTAAAGGCTCAGGATTTGGATTTCTGGAAACAAAAATCGGTTTCCCTGATTCTGGAAACCGGTTTCCACCACAAAATGCAGAAAATCTAGAACAGAAGCAGGCTGATAAGCAGGTCCCGATTCCGATCGAAGGTGGCAATGGTGAGTCCAGTACACGACCGACAAGATGTAGAGGTCTACTTCAACGGCTCCAAGATTTTGAAGTGTTCCATGTTAATAAGATCAATAATAATGGTGATCTCATACACTTTGCGCTTATGTCCGAATCCGAATTGTGAGTACGAAAGAGGCATTGAGAAACGCAAAGTGGGTGTGTGCGATGAAAGAAGAGTTGGAATCCATTGAGAAAAATAGTACTTTGGAGTTGGTTGATTTACCGAAAAGAAAAAAGGCAATAGGAGTAAAGTGGGTCTACAAAATAAAGGCAAATCCTAAAGGCGAAATTGTCAAGCATAAGGCTCGACTCGTGGCAAAAAGATTTTTGCAGCGAGAACGTGTTGAAAAGTATATTTTCTGCAAATATTTTTATAACGTATCCACAGAGATTGGGTGATATTACCGCCGTTCTATAGTTACTATCGCTTTAAGTTTACAAATTAAAAGGTTTGTTTGTGTTTGGAAATTTATCGATCACTTTTGACATAAAATTAAAACACTAGAAATATGGTTTTTATCAATTAAAAAGACTTTGCCAAGATTGGGTTTCACTATTCCATTTCTATATATTTTCTTATAACTAGTATGTGAACTCAAGAATGTTGAACATAATCTAATATCCTCTCAATAACATTCATGTCTAAATGATATTGTGATATTCATTAAATTAACCTTTAGACAATTTCTTCATCTAAAATATTAATCTAACAATCCTTAGTAATTGATACAAAAGAAAAGAAAGAATTAAATCTATTTCTACAATCTAAATCTTACTTGAGAAAATACTTTAAGAACATAAGTTAAATTATCTTTTTCAACAATAATTTAACATAACATATTCAATATATCACAAAAGCCTTACTCTACATTCAACATAAAATTGTTCACATACAAGAGTTTACAGGAATTACATAGTGGATTTGAAATAGTTACTACCTTAATCTTGACAAAATAGGAGTTTAGTTCCTCATCACCATGGTTGATATCCAAAGAAAATCAATAATTCTTCTTCTTCTCCCACAATGTTCTCTCTCTTTATTTTTGGTAAGAATCTGATAGTGAATAATAATTTTTCAAGAATTAATCTTTTTCCCTTTATCTCTCTTTGTTTACTTTACTCCAATGTCATGATTGCAAATGATGTGACCCCTTTCATGCAACCACATATTTACCTTGACCCAAAAAGTGACTAAAAAGAAACTTTCACGCTACCCCTAAGAGAGCTGACCCCAAAGACACTTCTAATTAGTTCAAACATAAATTCTGATGACGCACAGTTCGCGGTGCCAACAAGGGACGCGTGAACTAAGCTGAATTGGGTTTGCGGCGCCAACAAGTGGACGCGACACGAATTGAGTTAATTTATGCTCCTTTGTCTTTTATTTGACCTTCCTTACTCTTGTCTTGATCTTGTCTTGACTTGGTTGCTTCTTCCACTTGCACATGCATCCAAGTAACTATTTTTCTTCTAATTTTCTACAAAACTAACAACTAAAGCGAAATATCTAATCTAATTAAAATACAAACAAGAATAATTGCATATTTATAAATTGTGTGAATAAAAGAATGGAAATTAAATAAAATTTGGTTAGAAGGACCAATAAAAATGTATGAAAATTATTTTTCCCCAACTTACCATTTTGTTTGTCCCTAAACAAAGTATTTCACCAAAGTACCCAAAGTAATAATGAAGCAAGAGAAGAAATGAGAATTCATCAAAGACACTTGATTGGTTCAAAAGTATATGGCTTTTCATGATTCACTTACCTCAATACTAGAACAAAACATGAACAAAATAATGGTTGGGTGCAAAGTACATACCAAAGAATTCAAATTAATACATGTCAAAATTGAATCAAACCTACACACATATCATAATAATGATGAATAAACATGAGGTTTTCTTTCACTCATCCGAACAATTAAGGCAACAACAACTCAAATCATGCAACCATCAAACAAATACCAAGTCATGTGAAAAATGAGAATCAAGAGGTCTTTTATGGGTTATAATGTGGTTTGGGTTACAAAGAAAGGATAATATCGAGGGAAATCAAACAAAAATACTTATCCTAAGGGAGCATTTCTATCAATTCAAACTCCATACACTTTTTCTTTTATCCAAATTTTCTTTTCTTATTTTTCAACAACACATAACCAAGAGCTCTTTTCTTGAGATTTTTCATTTTATTTGCTCCATGATTTCAAAAATGTTCACTTGTTCTTATTTCAACAAGGATCACTTATTTTCTTCTCTTTTGCAAAGTACCACTTTTTTTTTGATCAACTTTTGTTCTCTCTCCAACTTTAGTTTTCAAACCAATTATTAATACAAATAATGCTCCCTATAGGAAAAAGGCAAAATTGCAACCAAATTGGTTGAAGGTTCAAATGAAACAAAAAATTTAAGATTCATTCATTCACAAAATTTTTGCAATTATCAATTGAATGAATCCTAATACAAGCTCAAAGGGGTTGACTAAGGATCACTCCTCACAAGGTTAGTTGATTCAAAACTTTTTGGCCAAGTGGTTTTTCTCAATAACAAATAATGCCTCTATCATTTTCACAATTTTCACAAAAAATGAACTAATGTATGATTTAGCATGATAAGAACGAGTTGAAATAAAATTCGGTATCCCGCATTTAGTGCACAATGGAAGGTTACCTCACAATTGGCTAAGTTCTACTTTGATTCAACATGGACATGTATCTCAAGGAATTCATGATATGCAATTTGCACAAACCATCAACTATTCATGTTAATTCTAGAAATCGGTAAAAGTGTACCTTGAAATGTCGAGTATCAATCTTATCATCACCATCCAAGTGTCTTGCATTCCTCTCTCGAAACCCTCACTTTGTTACTTCGAGCTTAACTTAATGAACAAACAATTAAACAAAAATTTTGAAAAAATGACGTGTCCAAATTCCATAAAACAAAATCATAAACTTTTAAACCACACAATTAAACAAGCATGCAATTAACAACGAAGTTTTAACGATGAACTAGAGCCACCAAGAGTACATCATAAATCTAAACGGTGAATTAGAGCCACCAAGAGTACAATTATCAACTTGCTAAAAAAAACAATAAAAACAAAAATAAATCTACGACTATCAACTGGTCTTTAACTTTCCTCATCATCACCACCGCCCACTGGACCAATGGCTTCCTCCATTTCTTCATCCACTTTCGCAACACTAGCTTGTCCATTGCTTCCAGCACCCCCCATAAAAACTAGCCTGGCCTCAAGCCAATTAGCATAAGACAAGTACTCCGCCTGAGTAGGAAAAGTGCGATCTTCGGGTGCCAAAAAGGTGTTTTGAAACTGCTGTTGCATAGCATCAAAAAGGAATGTTTGAGACCTCCTCGAAGCCTCAAATTTTTCACAACAGTAGCTCGCAAACTCCATTTGGTCGAAGGCGGGAGCACGACGGGGTCTAGGCCTGGAGGATGAAGTACCTGCTCCTTCAGCCTTATCTAACGGTGCCTGAAAAAACCTGTTTTCAAAGTAACCATTAATAGTATTGGTTATGGTGTAATGGACCTCATTAGGAATGATCACATTTGCTTTCTTGCACATCCCCATAATTAGGCTCGGTTATATGAGAACACAAACCTTTCCACCATGTCTAGTGCCGCTTGTAGATACCTTCCGCATTTCTCCCGCAATGATGGAAGCTATATCCACAGATTTGTCAGACAAAATGTAAGATAGCAGGCAACCAACATCCAGCGGTATAGTCGTGGTATGACTACGTGGCCGACTGTTGTTCAAGATAAGGACCAAGACAGCCCGTGCTTCTAAAGTGAGATCCTCTCTCTTCCAATGTTTGGGCAGCCCTTGCTCATTAAGGAGATAGCTCCTTCCTTGGAGGCATAATTGCCTATTCACTGCATTGTAATCCCAATCTTGGGCTGCCATCTTCTCGCGATATTGGCATCGCTCTCCTTCTTGCAAAGTGAGAGGGTTTCCTAAGAAGCTATTTAGTGCATCTCTATTAAAAACAATAACCTTGCCTCTCACTTGTGTCTTATAATGATACGCTTTTCCTTCCTCCACTTATATGGCATTAGCATAAAATTCACGAACAATGTCATAATTAATCTCTCTCTCCAGTTCACACAGTTTGGTCCACTTCCTAGCCTCAATAAGTTGCACAATCTTGTTGTATTTCCCATTAGGAGCGAAGTTCACAAGCCGCTCAGCTTGAATCGTCCTTCTTACGAGTGCTTCATAATGTTCTTCGCAATCATCGCTTGAAAATCTCCTCACGCTTCTTAGAGGACTGGAACTAGTGGACTTCTAGCGCTTGGACATATGTGGAAAAACAATACCAAACCAACACAAACCATTAGCACCAGAAAACAAAATTGATTGGCTGGATTTTGCTGGGTTCTCGGCGCGTCCAGCCCTTCGCGGCGCGTCCTGGGCGAAACCTAGAAAAATCAGCAACCTGCCCCAATGAGTTTCTTCACCATTTTACAAATCCAAAACCCTATTGACAGAAAACTTTCATCATACAACCCCCCTGATCATTCTAGCAATCTCTATTCCTAATTTTCTAACACATGCAATTGAGATCCCTAACCCTAACAATCCTAATTTCTTAAATTGAAAATCAAAAAGGAAAGAGAAGTTAGAGATTTCATACCTTGATTGGGATGTGACTTAGATTAAGGATTAAGGATGTGGTGTTTTTGATTTGCTTGAGAGTAAGAAGGAGTGAGTAAGGGTGTTTTTGAAAATCTACGGTCGGTTATGTCTTTATGTTCGGAGGACCTCCAATCTCTTGGTGCTCTAGAAAGGAACCCGTGGTGGCACTCTCTTCTTGTGAGGCCGAGTATATCACAGCGTCGATGTGTGGCTAATGAATCTACTTAAGGAGTTGGACAACATTGAGGTAAAAGTTGTCACACTCTTTGTTGACAACCTCTCATATATTAACCTTGCAAGGAATCCTATAGCACATGAGAAAAGCAAGCATATAGAGATGATGTTTCATTACTTAAGGGAGCTGGTGTGTGAAGGACAACTGAAGCTAGCTCATCGTCAAAGCGAAGAACAACTTGCGGATTTGTTGACGAAGGCAGTAACAAACGAAGTGTTCAAGAGGCTTGTTAAGAAATTGAGCTTGAGGAATGTGGAGCACCTGACTTAAGGTGGTGTGTTGAGTATAGTGTGTAAGTCAAGTACAGTAGGCTTCAGAAGTTGTTTTGGAAAACAACTTAACTGGATAAGTTGTTCTGCACTGAAGCATAAAAATAGAAATTCGAAGAAACGGTTTCAGCTTTGCGGAACCGGTTTTAAAACAGTTTTAGTGCGTTTTTTTTTTCTTTGTTCGTTGTTATATTTGTGTGTTACTTTGAGATGCTTATATATAGCACCCCCTCTCATGTAATGTGTAACAACTGAATGTCATTTTGTGAATAATAAACAGTTTAGTTTTCTCTCTCTCTCTCAATTCTCTATTTTCTCTCTAAACTTCATCTTCTCCAATTACACTTTTTCACCATTGATTCACCTCATCTCAATTGTGTATGTTCCAACATTGATGAGGTGGATTCAGTACTGATGGACGAGGGAAGAAATCCACTTGTTAATCTATTGTTAATTCTTGTCGTCCAGTCAATCATCATCCCCAAATGTTCCTGCCCCGTCACTCTCTTCACGCACCATTGTTCAACACGACCGAAATAATATGAAGTGAAAGCTCTCTGCCTCAAAGCCATTGAAATAAAGCAATGTTCAAAGGGTCGGCTTCACCGTTAGTCATTTTCTCTTTCAATTTTTCTCTCAGAGAAAATGTATCACTTTTTCATGTTTGTCTTTTGGGATTTTGTCTAAGAGTTTTTCTCTATAAAACTTGAAATCTATGCAAAAAAAACTTCTTCTCACAGGGTCATTTTACATTGCCTCACCTTAAATAATTTGAACAATTTTATGCAGGGTTCTTGTTGCAGCTGCTAAGATGTCTGGACAAGACAATGGAGGCATATTCCACTGGTTCTTCAATATTTAAGCTTGCAATGGTTGTTTCACTAAATACCTGTAATTTATGATTCTGTCTCAGGTGAAATTGCTGACAAAGATGGTGCTAAAAGGGAACTCTCAATGACAGAATTGTGTGTTATGTGCCTTGAGCAGGAATATAATTCTGGTTTTGTTCCCTAAGCTATCAATTTTATCCTCTTCTCTAATTGTATTCATAATATTATATGAAGCAATGGCACTACAAGGAAGTCCCCATATTTGTGAATCTCTGCCCCGATTTTCCATCTTTCTTTGTGAGCAATGCTTTGTCTATGAGAAATCATGAAACCAACTACTTTCAAATAGGCATCTAGATGGTGACTTAAATGTTGGTTCTTTTATGCAGCTCACTTAAAACATAAAATTTCCAGCATAACATTGTAATGCCTGCTGCACCTTACAAATTCTAAATCATTATATTTGCTATTTTATTAAAATAGGACACAGTTTGTATGTTTTTCCATATGTTTCAATTCATATGCTTTGTTGCTTTATTGGCCTAAAAATTAAATTGCTATTGGGTAGAGGTGTTCAAAATCAAACTAACAGAAAATTGTAAAACTAAATCGAATCAAATAAAATTATAAAATCGCATTTGATTCGCATGTATTTGAGTCATTTTTTAACTGAACCGCACGATTCGATTTGATATGCGATTTGTATTTTGCAAATCAAACTAAACCAAATCAAACTGAATTTATTATAAAATCTTACTAACCATTATATATTTCTTTAATTTAGAGAAATCAACATGTCTTATGTATATATTTTATCATATTCTTTCTATGATATTTATTTTAATTTACATATCATAAAACATAAAATATTATTTATTTATAAATATTATTTTTACAAAATATATTTTATCGTATTCTTTGTATAATATTTATTTAAGAATACAATTTTATGTATATCATTATTTAGATTTAGATAAAATTATAATACGCACTTTTCTTATCAAATTATAGATTTATTTTGATAATTTTTTTATTTATGGTAATGTACGAACAATTATACAGAAAATTAAATTTTCTTTTATATGTTAATGCATAGCTCAATAACTTTTTTTTGTAAAACTTCAAATCAATTGAATCAATCCAAACCGAATTAGCATAGTTTAATTTTATTTTATTTTATTTTTAAAAGTCAATCGAATCACACGTTTTTTCTCTTATAGTTTCGAATAATTTTTTACTTTAAAACGTACAAATCACAGCGAACACCCCAAACATTAGATTATATGTGAATCTCCCGTCATTGTGTTATTTGTAGTTGATTGTTTGAAATGTTTTTTCTAAAGGTTGAAATCATAATTGTTATGTAGCGTACGCCAACATACATCTTTATTTTAAATAAATTGCCCTTTGATCATCTTGAATCTTATACATTATTTTTTTAATCTATATTGTCACTGTGGCGATGAGATTTTTAAACACATGAACTTATCATTCCATTCCATGTGATTTAACAATTTTATGTGTCTTTATACTACTACACTTGGTGTACTAAAAATGGTTATAGATGAAAGATCTTCGTTTTATAAGAAAAATACATTTCATTTCAATCTATTCAGTTGATATAATGATTGTGTACAATTAAATTTATCATTTCATATTTATAAACGTATTTAAATAAATTATATATCAATTAAAATTGATAGATCCATATAGATATAAGGGTTTACTATTAATTTTTTTTAATAAAAAAATTAGATATATTAAAGATTACTCTAAACGCATAAAAATCTTAAATGAAGGATACAATAACACACTAGAAAATTTAACCTTTTTTTTTTACAAGACTAGAAAATTTAACTTGATTTGCCCCTAAATCCAACAAATCGTTAGAGGCAAAAAGAATATTTAATTGATCAACTATTAATCTTAAGTATTTTTTGTTTGAATGAAAAAATTAAAAAAAAATAATTAAAATTACAAACTTTATACAATTTGAAAATGATTAACTTTTATTTATAAAAAGGACTTAGATTTAAAGTATTTTTTAATTTTAAATAATGATAGGAAGAAGTAGTTGAAGATGCATGGGATCACATAAATATAAGAATAGTTGAAATTTTCACGTTTTAAAAAAAGTTCACAATTAAGAAGAGAGGTGGCACAGATAGGTATTGTCTATTTTTGTCATGTTCATGAATCACAAACACTTTGCTCTCTCCTATAAATAAATATAGAGTCGTGTGAAATTTTCATTCACCTCTTAAAATCTTATACTTCCACCTATATATGTGCATTTAATTTGAATTGATTTTTCAACACTCAATTCTTCACTTAAAATTATATATAAAAAAAACTATTGATTTTCATTCTCATTGCTGGCCTCGTCTTTGGTCAGTCGTGTGAAAAAACTATTGAGATAAGTCAACCTTTACTTAGTTAGAGATTAGCACGACACAAATATTGCCGCATAATATTTCTTGATTTATTAAAAAAAAAAAAAAATTACTCTATTTCAAAATCTATTTATATATTAAAATAGAATCTCTTACTGTCATCTTGTCATTGTCACATGTATATTTTTGTCTAACTCAAGTATAATCTTATCTTATGTTCTTATTTCTTATTATTTTTCTTCTTTCAATTAATAACTAATAAGACTAAATTATAATTATTTTTTCTCATTTATACTTTATGTATTCTATACTTTATATTACATATGTACAACAATTATCTATCTATAAATAAGATATTATTCAAATTCTCTTGCTGAGTCAAATATTTGTTGGATATGAATTGCGATGTATAATAAGAAAGAATTATAAGATAAGAGTATGTTTCTTAAGGTTCTGAGGTATTTTACCTTATTTTCTTACATATTTTTTTATCTATAACCAATGTTTTAAAAACCGGACCGGCCGGTCGGACCGATCGAACCGGAAACCGGACCAGGTACCGGTCTGGTTTGATTACTCGATCGCCTATGATGTTAGACCGGAAGAAAACTGGCAAAATCGGACAGAACCGGAAAAAATCGGAAAACCGGTGGTTCCAGCGAACCGACGGTTTGGAAACAATTTTTTTTCTCCTCAAAACGACGTCGTTTTGAGTTTCACAATTAAAACCTAGGAAACCGAAAAAGAACGTTGTTTCTTTAATCTCTTGTTGTCCGCGAAACCGAACGGATCGCAAAAACTAGCCACTACCTCTGTAGATCTTGTTGTCCTCAAAGAAAGTTGAGGCAAAATCGCCGTACCGCCGATTGAGTATGTTATTTAGTTTTTTATTTTGATATTTGATAAAAATAGGCAAAAGTAGGTCGTCGGTGATTCTATAGAGTTTGAAATTCATATATGATTAAGCCTCGGACTTTGAGTGGATTTTTGTTTCGACAACGACGACAGTTCAATCTGCGTTGGAATCGTCTGTTACGAGTCTCATTAGGGAAGCGTAAGCCGAGTTCGGTCAAGCTCGTCAAATTTGTAACCCGCAAAATTAAGGTTCATTGTTTTACGATGAAAAAGTAACCACAAGAATCCCAATTAGTTACCTTAATATTAGGCAAGCGAGTCAATTGCAATCTGTTATCATTAAACAGATACTAAAGAATAAAGTTGTATTTCAGTGTGCGTATCAAATAAAATAAAAGATTGAATAAACGCCCATCGCTGTTAACAATCGTTATTGAGACAACAAGCCAATTTTTGCTGCAGAAAGTTTGTTATAGAATCAAACAACATAACAATATTGTCATTGACATTACACAATCATAAGAATTAAGTTGGAAAAACTTTACAAACATAAGTATGTGCTAGTGCATTTGCATGTTTGTAGGTAGAAAGAAAATACTTCTAAGAAAATACTCCATTTTTGTTTTATTTTTTATTTTGTTCTTGACAATGAGAAGAGGGAGAAAAGGATTGGTTGATATTTGATGGACTTGAAACCATGATCCGATGCTGCCTCAAGAACTATGTTTATAGATCCTGAAACAAAGTTACCATTTGATTTGAGGTGCTATTTTGAATTGGTATTGTATAGTTTTAATATATTTCTAGTTTTGAAGTCAAATTTTCTTAAAAAGTTAAACAATGGTTTTGTGTGCCAAAATTACATGTGAGATTCAAAATACATATAGGTCATGTAAACATCCCAAGAGTAACACATAAATTACTATCATGTAAGTTAGTCTTGATTCCAACCCCAAATCATACTCAAATTCACCATTGCATAGTCTTGTAAGTCCGGTAGATTAGCCAATCGGACTTGCACAACATCATGACAAGACTTAAACCATCCTTTTAATTTTTAAAATGACTAAGCTATGAACCACCGAGTTATGTACTCAATGTGTTATGAAGATTGAAGAAAAATCATCTGCAGAGTGAATGACAAAAATACAATACAAAAAGTATAAAAATGTATGATCCGCATTCATACATAAACTAATATTCATGCATTCATTAGCTTTACTTACTCGTAAAGCCATCTTCTTTAGCTTATTCATTGCGAAAAATGTTTGAGACGAGAAAGAACAGCAGGATCCATGAATATGTTCGAAAATATATTTTCTGTTTATATAGAAAGTGTATCATTTGTTAAAGATTCATGAATATGTTCGGAAAATATATTTTTTTGACCTCTCATTACTGGCTTCAAGTTTTGAAATTTGAGTAAACACACATGATTTATTATATAGAAATTTAATTGTTTTTGAAATTTGTTGTCCTTGTTTTACGGAAAATGACATCTTCGGAACACCTTCGTCAACCACAATCACAAGAAGCCTCTTCACTCAAAGTTTAGTTCAAACTAATGTTAGAGGAAAAGCTGATATAGCTTGGGCACATTACATGACATGAAAATCTCTTGTTTGTATATATTTTCACAAATCTTTTGGTGGAGGTGGAATTCATAGGGTAAAGCAACACTTATGGAATAGTAGGAAATGTTGAAATTTGTAAGAAAGTGCTGCAAATTCGTTTCGGATGAAACAAAATATCAATGAGCGGAGCAAGAAAAGAAAAACTTGATGTGGATGAAAGTGAGTCATTTTCAGAGGGCATGAATCCAAAAGAATGGCGCTCGTATTGGTACTTATTTTATACCAAGAACAACTCGGAGCTCGACCTACTATAAAAGTGTGATGCAAAGTAAAGAAGTGGTAGAAAAGTGTGATCTTGCTATTGCCAAGTGGTTTATTGATGCATCAATTCCTTTCAATCTTGCAAATTCACGTATTTTCAACCCGATTGATGCTCTTTGTTGTATGGGTCTGGATATAAAGTTCCTACCATGCATGCTCTTCGTGGTAATTTGTTAAATAAGTGGGTTGATGACGTAAAGATACGATAGAGCAATATCGTTCTATTTGGAAGGATACAGTTGTACTCTTATGGCGGATGGGTGGGTGATCGTTGTAGGAGAACTCTCATCAATTTTTAGTTTATTGCCCCAAAGGAACGATTTTCATAAAGTCTTGATGCCTCGGTGCTTCTAAAGCAGAAACATTGTTTAAGCTTTTCAAGGAAGTAGTGTTGTATGTTGGACAAGAAAATGTTGTTCAAATTATTAGATAATGCAAATTATGTCTTTGGAAAGTTGTTGGAGAAGGAGTTTCCTAAGTTGTTTTGGTCTCCTTGTGCATTGTATTAACTTGATGTTAGGATATGGGAAATTAGAGGAAGTAAGTGGAGCAGTGTCAAATGCTACAAAAATTACGAAATACATATATAACCATTGTTTTGCATTGTATTTGATGAGACAAAATACAGGTGGAAGAGAAATACTCCGTCCTGCTCCAACACGCTTTGCTACTAATTTCATTGCATTACAAAGTATTCTGTCTCATAAGGATACACTAAGAGCCATGGTAACATCCAAAGAGTGGACAACCACAACTTACTCCAAAGATATCAAAGCAAAACAATTTGTGGAACATGTCTTAGACTCAAGCTTTTGGTCTACATGTGCTGACATAGTGAAAATTACAGAACCTCTTGTACGTGTGTTGCGTATTGTTGATAGTGAAGATAAACCGGCTATGGGATATCTCTGAGCTATGTATAAAGCAAGAGATGAGATTGAGAAGAGGTTTAGAAGGAATAAGTGAAAGTGGAGCCTTATTTGAAGATCTTGGATAACCGTTGGGATGCACAACTTCGCAAAAATCTTCATCTCTTTGGTTATTGGTTAAATCCATCTTGTAGATTTGGTACGAATATGAAAAACAAGTGCACCACCCAAGGCCTTTTGGATGTCATTGAAAAGTATGCTTATGATAGTAAGGACTTGCGATCTAAATTATCTGAGATGACTTCATTCAAAAATTGTGAGTAGTTTTGGAAGGACAACGACCATAGAAAACCGAGATGAAGTTTTGCGGTAAAATTATATTTATACGATAAACTTTAATTATTTTATTACAATGTCAATATGTATTTTAAACTGTTTTTTAATTTTTTTTACATGCATTTTTTAAGATCAATGGTGGGAAACTTATGGAACCGAAGCGCCCAATTTGCAAAAGTTAGCTATTCGGATTTTGAGTCAAACATGTAGTGCTTCTGGTTGTGAAAGAAATTGGAGTGTGTTTGAGCACATCCATTCAAAAAAAAGAAATAGGTTGGAGCATCAAAAGCTTAATGATCTTGTCTTTGTTCGTTATAACTTGCGGCTACAAAATAGGTATTGCACTTATTACACTTTATATGCTATGGTTTAATAGTTAAGAAATATTGGTTTATGTTCGATACTTGATATGATATTGTTAAGAAATATTGTTTGGTTTATTAAGAATACTCTGGAGAATATATGATATTTCTTGGGTTGTTGAGAATGTATTTTATTACTTGACTTGTTGAGTTTGTTTGGTTCTATGATTGAAGTTATCGTTAATGATTTATAGAACCAAGAAGAAACAAAATTATGATCCTATCAATTTTGAAACACTTGGTGATCATTCTAATTGGGTGTTGGAGGATTCACCACTATTCTTGACCATTGAGGAGGTGGAAGCACTACGCAAAGATCTTGCTAGTATGACAATCCAACCTATTTCAAATGATATTGGTATGGTATTAGTTATTGTGATTATAATTATGTTTTATTTTATTTTATTACTATATGTCAATTGGTAAACTTTTTAAATTGATGTTGTTACAGATGAATTAAATTTGGATGACCTTGATGTTGAGGAGATGCCTTAATTCTGGAGAAAACAACCAAAGTATTAGTATCGATGATGGGGAAGATGTTGCAAATACAATTGATTTTGGTGTAGATGGTTTTGATGTTGAAGGAGATCCCAACATTGAAATAATTTTACCTCCTTGGAACTAAATTTAGTAAACATTGCAATTAGACTTTATATTTTGTAATTTGTACTATTTTGTTTGTGGTGAAACTTATGTTTAAATTTGAATTTTAATTTATGAACTAGTGAATTTATGGTATGATATTTTCCAAAAATTTAAGTGTTATTTATAATTTTTTGATATTGAATGATCCAGTTCGACCGGTTTTATACCTATATAGTCGGTTTTATACCTATATAATGACTGGTCTATAAACCGAGTTATCCGATTTAATCCGGTTTGATCATGCGGTTCGACCAGTGACCCAATGGTTCGACCGATGAACCAGTGACCCAGTACCCTTACCGGTTTGATGACCGGTCCGGTTTTTAAAACATTGTCTATAACATCATTTGATTTTATTGTGATTCAATCTTCTTCTTAAGATAAATTATTTATCCATATACAATATTTGATATCGTAAGTATCTTCATATTTATTTTAAAAATCTATTTCAATCATGTGACCAACTTTTTAGATATAACCGACGAATTATAATATATAAGTCTATGTATCTTTAACGTTCTTTTATATTTAATCTTAATTTCTTATATTTTTCTCTCTTCTTCTGGATAAATTCTTTATCCATTAAAATTTCTCTCACTAAAATGTTATATTATATATTTGTAAAAAAATATAATTAATTTTATTCAATTAATTTAATAAATTAATTTATTATTCTTGAATGTTTTTCTATCTTATAATCTATTTTTGGATGAGATTTTGTGTATATTTGTAAATTATAAACTTCTTTTTAATATCTTTGAGCCAAATCAAATAATAAAATTATTTTATTCTTTCTTCTAGTTTAAAGGATATATTATTTTTTATTCACATAATTTTTTTTTGTTTATATCTACTTTAAATACTTATAAATTATTAATATATTTAACATGTTGTAGATCATATAATTGTTTTTATAATTTATAATCACTTAAAATAAATCATGCAACTCTAAATAAAATTTAAAACTATATAAATATAAATTATGTTACATGATTTAATACCTTTAGCGTTTTAGTATAATTTTTTTAAACAAAATTTTTAATATTTATTCGTACCAAAAATTCCACTCTTAACATCTCATTTATTGAAAATTTATTGATTACTTAATTAAATAATTTATTATACATTAATTACAATTATAATATATATTTAACTGAGGTTATGATTGAACATGTTATAATTTACAGAATAATGCTATTAACCTTAATTTATTACGTATATCTCTCCCTTCTTTTATAGATAAAGTTTTATCTATTAAAAATATATATTTTTTTAAATTTTAATTTCCTTTAATTTTTCAATTGAAATTTTGTGTGTATTTATATACAAAATTTCATTTTCATTGTGTGAATCATGGACTTATTTTTAATATCTTTAAACTAAATTAAATAATAATAATATTTAATTCTATCTTTTAATTTAGAATATATATATATATATATATATATATATATATATATATATATATATATATATATTTTTATACAGAGAAAATATCAATTTCTCTGTTTATTTCCACTTAAATATTTATAAAAAATTTAATATATTTAATGTGATTATATTTGTGTACATAATATTTTTTTTAATAATTTATATACAACTAAAATAAATTATACAAGTCTAAATAAAATTTAAAAATGTATAAATATGAATTATGTTTCTTAATTTAATAACCTAATAAGTTTCAGTATATTATTTTTAGACAGCAATTTTAATATTATATTTATATATTTATTTGTAATTTCCATTTAATTGAGGTTATAACTGAAAAACAGTTTTAATATTATATATATTTATGAAATAATGAATAATTTATTATTAATTATAAACATAATTTACATTTAGTTGAGGTTACAATTGAATTTGTTATATTTTATACACATAAGTAGTTTTTTTTTTAAAACATAGACATTAATAAATATGCAATAAGTAAGAATTAAGAATTAAATTAAATTATTCATTTATATTACTGCTAAAGATATTATTAGTAAATAATACCATGTTTTTATAACTTAATATTCTAAGAACTAATTTAAATCTGATGTATGAAATTAGACAGTGAATTCTAATAATGTTTTAAAAAGTTTTATCAGTTATGTTTGATTATTTTAAGAAATAATCTTAATTTCCTTTTAACAATTACAATCACAATTGAAATTTAAGTGATATTAATATCTTAATTCGATATATTTTGCACATTGATAATAATATTTATATTTTTTACGATATCCATGAATTTTTTGTATAAAAAATAGTGAAATCATATTATTTTTCAAAATTTTATTTACTTACAAATTTAAATTAGATATTATTTATTCAATTCTCCCTATTATATATAAAACATTATCATCCAACTTAAAACAAGTACAATTCTTAGTTTATATTATTAGCAACTTAAAAAACATTTAAATTATGTTTCAAACCTTAAGTAATACCTATTAAAAATTGTGATATTTTAAAACATAAATTTTAATAATATATTTATATATTTATTTAAATCAGAATTTGTTTCACAATAATTGAAGCTACAACTACGGTGTAATACATGAGTCAACAGATAGACATATTTAGAAGGAAAAAAATTATATCAAAGCCTGCGCATTGCGCGGGTCATAATCTAGTATACATTTATTTGATAATTATTATTAAAGCGCAAGGTTGAGATAACATGAAGATAGAAGAAGATAGAAAAGAGAAAAACATAATAAATTTTCAATGAAGAAAAATTCAAGGGAATTTCTTGTTGGAACAAGCACAATTGGATGAGGTGAATCAATGGCGAAAATGAGTAATTGAAGAAGATGAAGTTTAGAGAGAAAAATAAAGAAATTGAGAGAGAGTAATTGAGAAGAAAATTGTATGTATTATTCACAATGGCATTAGCTAAAACATTACATGAGAGTCCCTTTTATAGCGGCAACTCAAAACACAACAAAATTAACCAACTAACAAAAAATAGAAAAAACTGCAGATCGCGGCAGAAATCGATTTTCCCAAAATTGGAAACCGGTTTCCTCTTCGAAATTTTGTTTTCTGCTTCAGTTGGCAGAACAACTTATTTTTTTAAGTTGTTTCCAAAACAACTTTTGAAGCCTCCACAATGCACTTGACTTATACTCAATATTCAACACACCCCCTTAAGTCAAGTGCTCCACATTCCTCAAGCTCAATTTCTTCACAAGCCTCTTGAACACTTCATTTGTTACCGCATTCGTCAACAAATCCGCAAGATGTTTTTCGCTTCGACAATTAGCTAGCTTCAACTGTCCTTCACACACCAGCTCCCTCAAGTAATGAAACCTCATCTCTATGTGCTTGCTCCTCCCATGTGCTATAGGATTTCTTGCAAGGTTGGTAGTTGAGATGTTGTCAACAAAGAGTGTGACAACTTTTACCTCAATGTTGTCCAACTCTTTAAGTAGATTCATTAGCCACACAACTTGACGTGCACACGTCGACGCTGCGATATACTCAGCCTCACAAGAAGAGAGTGCCACCATGGGTTCCTTTTTAGAGCACCAAGAGATTGGAGCTTCTCTAAATATAAAGACATAACCGGCCGTAGACTTTCGATCATCTTTATCTCCGCACCAATTGGAATCCGTATAACCGAGTAACTCACACATGTTGCACATATCAGCTGTGGGAAAGAGAATTCTGCAGCCAAGAGTACCTTTGATGTAACGAAGGATCCTCTTGACCGCTGCCAAATGAGACACCTTTGGTCTGTCCATGAATATACTAGAAATACCGACACTAAATGGAAAATTCGGTCGCGTATTGCACAAGTAGCGTAACGATCCAATCAACCTTCTATATTGAGTTGGATTAACGTCACTGTCATCCTCATTCTTGGATAGCTGCAACCTTGGTTCTATTGGTGAATTGGCAGCATTGCAATGCTCCATATCACACCTCTTTAATATCTCATGAGCATACTTTCTTTGATGCATGAGAAGTCCCAATTTTGACTTGTGGAACTCTATGCCAAGGAAGTATGTCATGATACCAAGATCGCTCATCTCAACTTCTTCCATGAGTTCACCTTTGAACTTGGAAATAAACTCCTCATTGCTGCCCGTAATCAAAAGATCGTCCACATATAAGCAAATTATAATCACACATTTGCTTGCATCCGACTTCACATAAACACCATGTTCAGATATACACTTCTTGAAGTCAACCTCAATAAGAAAAGTATTTATGCGTTTGTTACAAGTTCTAGGTGCTTGTTTCAAACCATAGAGTGCTTCCCTTAACTTGTAGACTCTTCCCTCTTGGTTCTTTATCATAAAACCGGGGGGCTGCTCTACATAGACTTCCTCCTCAAGTGGACCATTAAAAAATGCGGATTTCACATCCATTTGGCACATCCGCCAATTTTTTCTATTGGTGATACCAATAACCAACCGTATGGTTTCCAATCTAGCTACCAGAGCAAATACCTCATCATAGTCTATGTCTTCTCGCTACAAAAATCCTTTTTCCACTAGTCGAGCCTTATGCTTGACAATTTCGCCTTTAGGATTTGCCTTCACTTTGTAGACCCACTTTACTCCGATTTCCTTTTTTCTTTCCGGTAATCAACCAGCTCCCAAGTACTGTTTTTTTCAATTGATTCCAGTTCTTATTTCATCGCGCACACTGACTTTGCATTATTCAATCCCTCTTCTGTACTCACCATTTCGGATTCGGACATAAGAGCAAAGTGTATGAGATCACCATCATTATTGATCTCATTATCATGGAACACTTCACAATCTTAGAGCCGTTGAGGTAGACCTCTACGCCTTGTCGGTCGTCTACTGGATTCACCATTTCCACCTTCAATCGGAATCTGCACATTAGCCTGCTGTGTTCCAGATTTTCTGCATTTTCTGGTGGAAACCGGTTTCCAGGATCAGAGGAACCGATTTCTGCTTCCAAAAATCCCATTCCAGAACCTTCAGAATGCAGATTTCGCGAGGGAAACCGGTTTCCTTCTATTGAGAAACCGGGTTCTGCTTCTGTTCTCAGAAAAATTCTGTTGTCAAACAGCCTTAGTTCATCCACCACCACATCTCGACTAATTACGATCTTCTTGTTATTTACATTAAATAGATTGTAGCCTCCAGTAGGTTGATATCCAACAAGTAACATTACCTCTCATTTATCATTCAACTTCTTTTGAAGTGGACCCGGAATGTGCCAAAATGCAATTGAACCGAAAACTCTCAAATGCATTAAATTCGGTTTGTAGCCATACCATATCTCTTCCGGTGTAACTTTGTCAAGATTCTTAGTAGAGAACCTATTCAACAAATAGGTTGTTGTAGAAACCTATTCTCCCCATAGTTCCTTCAGAAAGTTCTTCCCTTTCAACATGCTACGGACCATGTTCATAATTGAGCGATTTCTCCTTTCGGCAATTCCATTTTGTTGAGGCGTATAAGGTGGAACAACCTCATGCACTATACCCTCATCATCACAATAGTTCCCAAATTCACTTGAGGTATATTCACCTCCACCATCCGTTTTGAGAATTTTGATCTTGTGACCACTTTGTCGCTCTGCCATAGACTTAAAACGCTTGAACACATCAAACACCTCATCCTTCCTCTTTATGAGGTAAATCCATACCTTCCTACTAAAATCATCAATGAAAGTGACAAAGTACCTATTTCCACCATATGAGTCGACTTGCATTGGGTCGCACACATCGAAATACACCACCTCAAGGTGTTTCTTGGTCATATGACCAACATCCTTGCTAAAATTGTTCTTGTGTTGCTTCCCTGGAACACACTCTTCACATAACTCAGTTGGAAAATTAATCTTGGGCAGCTCGGTCACCATACCATGCTTTTGCAACGCGTCGAGGTCTCTAAAATTGAGGTGTCCAAGACGGTAGTGCCACAACTACTCATCACGACTTTCTGCTGTAGCAAGACACTTGTGCTCCATTACTTTCAACTCTATTTTGAAAGTACGATTTGCAGCCATGGGTTCTCTAAGGATTAAAACGCCTTTTCGGTAAAAAACGCACAAAACCTGGTTTTCCATCCGAATTGTGTAATTCTTCTTAAGTAATTGGCCAATTCTCAAGAGATTACACCTAATTCCAGGAATGTACAACACATCTTTGATCAAGGAATGACTTCCATCTTTCTTCTTGGTCAAAACATCACCCACATCGTCGGCCACTAAAGTGGTGTCATCCGCAAATCTTACTCTATTCTTCGTGGCTTGATTGATTTTCACAAACCAATCCTTTCTACCCGTCATATGAGTTGAAATACCTGAATCCAAGTACCACTCATCATTACTTTGGACTCCACCTCGAACGGTTACCATTGTGTTTCGCTCAGAACGTGTTTGTGCAGAAAATTATGCACTTTTAGAGTTGTTGTCCAGCCCTCGACACACTACAAAGCTGTTGTCCAGCCCCTCTTTGCAGCCATTATTCTCCTTCGTGATCATGACAAGAAGCGTATCATCATCCTCTACCTCTTTCCTAGAAACTTTGGCCTCATCTCCATGATTTTCCTTCAATTCCGCATTACATTCTTTTGTGAAATGGCCAAACTTTTGACAATTGAAACACTTCACATTGCTTTTGTCACCTCTCTTGTAGTTGTTTCCTCGACCACCACCTTTGGAGTTGCTCTCTCCTCTTTGAGCCATGGAACCACTTGAATTTTGTGGATCTTTTCAACTAGAATTCTGAAAATTTACTTTACCCTTCGAAGGCCACTTGCCTTTCGATCTTTTGTTCTTCTCATTGAACCTTGCTTGCAATGCAATTTCCGCCTTGGCCTTGTCATTTCCTCTTTCATCCAATCTTTGCTCATGTGCCTCCAATGAGCTTTAAAGCTCCTCTTTGCTCATAGTGAGAAGATCTTTTGACTCTTCTATGGCTACCACTATGTTGTCGAATCTTGACGTTAAAGAACACAAGATCTTGGCCACTACATTTTGCACCGTAACGGTTTCACCGCAAGCCTTCATTTGATTCACCAAACGCGTTATGCGCGTAATGTATTCGTTGATCGATTCCTTCTCTTCCATTTGTACCAACTTGAACTTCCTCTTGTGAGTTTGTAACCTCACCACCTTCACTTTGTCGACACCTTCATACGTTTTCTTCAAAATCTCCCAAGCTTGCTTTGCCGACCTACAATCACCAACTTTCTCAAAGTTGTCGTTGTCGATGCAAGAATGTATCAAGAAGAGGGATTTGTAGTCTTTCTTCTTTTCTTCCTTGAATGTACCTTGTTGTGCATTTGTAGCCTCTGCAACAAGTGGTGTGACTCCATCATTCACCACTTCAAGGACTTCTTGATACCCAAACAAAACTTTCATTTATTTGCACCATTTTTCATAGTTCTTGGAATCAAGAATTGGGAGGTTTGTAGGAATTCGATCGGTGGTTGCCATGTTTGCAGCGGATTAATGGATTAGAACTAGTGCTCTTGATGCCATATATTGGAACATACACAATTGGGATGAGGTGAATCAATGGTGTAAAGTGTAATTGGAGAAGATGAAGTTTAGAGAGAAAATAGAGAATTGAGAGAGAGAGAGAGAGAGAGAGAGTAATTGAGAAAAAAACTAAAATATTTATTATTCATAAAATGACATTCAATTGTTACACATTACAAGAGAGAGAGTTCTATATATAAGCATCTCAAAGTAACACACAAACATAACAACAAACAAAGAAAACCAGAAAAATTGTTGCACCAGAAAATAGTTTTTAGTAAACCGTTTCCCAAATGAAACCGATTTCTTCTTCAATTCGTTTTCTACTTGATGCGAACAACTTATACAGTTAAGCTATTTTTCAAACATCTTATGAAGCCTACTGCACTTGACTTACACACTACATTCAACAATCAATAATAACAAAATGAAATGGCTTTGGCATATCCTCATGTAGAAGAATCTTCAATCATCCAATTGTACTCCATACCAGGGGAAAAACACAACCTTAGTTTTAGTAAGTAATATACACTACCAGCTCATCACAAGTTGTTCTCTATTTCCAGCAAGATCTCTCAAGTAACAAAGCCAAGCTCCTAATATAAGAAGGGAAGAAAAAGAACACAAGAAAGCATGCACTATCAATGAATAAATGCACGACTAAGAAGATAACAATAGTAGCTGAAAATTGTAATTACCGAATTATTCGTATATGTTATATGATGGGATCAATTGGAACTATATAATGAAAATGATGGATTAGTGAATATTATATATGAAATGGAATAGTGATTACAGTATGAAATAGAAGGAAACTTTGATAGTATAACTACCAGCCTAGCCAAATGGCTCTATCAGTAGAGAAACAACTTTGTGATCCTTTCTCTCTCCTCTAACAGAATTATCAGATGATCACTACTCTCTCCTCTCATTCCTTATATAACTAACACATGATGTGACCCTCCCATGCAACCTCCTACGCCTTCCTTGTTGCCAGCTCAGCTTACTTAATTTTCCCACATTTTTTTGTGATATACTCTCCACACTTTGGGCCTTTCCTCATTCTCATTAAGGCCCACTTCCACAACATGATCAACTAACCCATTTCTATCAATGCCACCTTCTATAAAAACATCCTTGTCCTCAAGGCTAAATTCTAGAAATTGTCCCTACATTATCGTATCATCTTCCCATGTAACATCTTCCATAGAACTGTCCTTCCATTTAATCAAACTCTGTCGAACCTCTGTGCCTTCTCTGTAAATGACCCTTTTCCAACTCTTCGGCATGGTTCCATCCCTTTCGATTATTTCTAATTCGATAGTTTCCTTCAACCTCATAGTCACCAATTGCCTTCTTGAGTTGTGAAACGTGAAAAATCGGATGTATCTTGAATTTTGACAAGCTTTGTATGTTACCTCTACCAGCTTGGCAATGACTTGAAATGACCCATAGAAACGTCTGCAAGTTTTAATTGATTCTCCTTACCACGGACTCATATGTGGTCTTAGCTTCAAAATACTCACCCCTACCTCAAATGAACAGCTCTTCTCTTCTATTTCTTCATCTTCTTGAGCTCTAACAAGGTGTGATTTGATTTGGTTCGATGCTTCATACCTTTCACTAAGTTCCAATGCCACAGCAACCACTTTAGTCTCGTTGCTAATAAACCTTGTTAGATTGGGAGGTTTTCGTCCATACACTGTCTCAAATGGCGTTGTCCATATTGTCACATGAAAGGTGGTATTATACCAGAATTCCATCGAATGAACCCACTATGCCCAATCCCTTGGTTGCTCGAATGCAAAACAACGAAGATAGCTCTCCAAACATCGACTTACCACTTCTGTTTAACCATCTATTTCCGGGTTGTAAGCCGAACTCATCAATAAGTGTGTACCTTGAATTCTAAAAATTTCTTTCCAAAAGTGACTCACAAATAACGGATCCCAGTCACTTATGATTGACCTTGGAACACCATGGAGTCATACCACTTCTCGACGAGCACTCGACTTTCTTTGTATAGTGGTGTTTCGACAACACGAAATGGTATTTAGAGAGCGGTCTACAATCACCATCACGACTTGATAACCTCTGGATTTTGGCGGTCCGTTATGAAATCAATGAAATGTCTTCCCACACCACGGGATCTGCAATGGTGAGTAACCCACCGGTGTCGTTGTTGCGCGCCTCGACATGTGTCACAAGCTTGAACAAAATCCCTAATCGTCTTCTGTATCCCTATCCAATACACATTGTCAACCAGCCTTCGGTAAGTTCGTAAAAAACCTGAGTGTCCTCCCATTGGAGTGAGTGAAACTCCTCGACAATATGGGAATGGTGGGCAAATTTCGTGACAACACTACTCTCCTTTATACATCAACACCCTTGATGTCTTTGTGAAACCAGTGCGCTTGGGTCAATTTCCACCTTTGTCACAATTTTCTGAATTTTTGGATCTTGTTTGGCTTCAATAATTATTCCTGCACCATCTAACCAGGTTGGATATGACAATAGTGCCTTCAATTCAACCTCATCTCTTCACCTCGAGAGTGCATCTCCATCCTTGTTCTCCAGTCCCGGTTTGTATTTCACCTCCATATGGTAGCCTAACAGCTTTGCTGGCCAACATTGTTAATCCGGTGAGGACACACGTTGTTGTAACAAGTGTTTCAGACTGCGATGATCCGTATAAACTACAAACTGCCTTCCAAGTAAGTAATGCCTCCAATGTTGAATCGATAGTACCAAGGCCATTAATTCTTTTTCGTAAACAGACTTATCCAAATTCCCCTCTGACAGTGCTTTACTATAATAAGCAATTGGTTGTCTGTTTTGCATAAGTACCGCGCCCCAACTGCATCACATTCCACCTCGAAAGGTAGATCAAAATTAGGCAAGGCTAATATTGGAGGTTGCGTCATAATTTTCTTTAGCTTCTCAAAGGCCTCAGCTGCTCTACCCCCAATTTAAAGTTGTCTTTCTTGGTTAACTTCGTCAATGGTTTGGCTAGCTTTCCATAATCCTTCAAAAACTTGCGATAATAACCCGTTAAGCCCAAGAATCCTCTTACCCCTTTCACTGTTTGAGGCGTAGGCCAATCTAACACACACTGAATTTTAGAAGGGTCGACTGCCACCCCTTTTCCTGATATAACATGGCCCAAGTATTCAACAATGTCCCTCTCAAAACTACACATTTTTCTATTAGCTACAAAAGAATTTCTACCAAGGATTTCCAGTACCACATACAAATGTTCACAGTGTTTCTTCCAATCTGGACTATATACTAGAATATCATCAATTAAAACTAGTATAAACTTATGCAAATATGGACGAAATAGCTCATTCATCACCGACTGAAACGTGGCTGGTGCATCGGTTAGCCCAAAGGGCATCACCAAGTATTCATAATGACCACTGTGCGTTCGAAAAGCTGTCTTGCAAATGTCAGACTCATGTACTCTTATTTGGTGATAGTCGGACTTGAGATTAATCTTTGAAAACACTTTAGCAACGAACAACTCGTCAAGTAGCTCATCCACCACTGGAATGGGATATTTATCCGGTACAGTAGCCTTGTTTAACGCCCTATAATCAACACATAATCTCCAAGATGCATATTTCTTCTTAACAAGTAAAGCAATTGAAAACGCGCTCATACTTGGTCGAATTATTCCTGCTTCCAACATCTCTTGAACCTGCCTTTCTATCTCTTCCTTTTGGTGATGCGGGTAACGGTATCGTCTCACACTCACTAGACCTTCTCTTGGCAGTAAAGTAATATGGTGCACTTGATTTCTCATTGGGGGCAACCTCAGTTTCTCTTGAAACACAGAGGGAAAACGGTTCAACACCTCCTCTATTTCTTGAAATTGATTGTTTTCCCTCTTGGGTTCTTCAAACTCATGTACCTTCCGTAAACATCCTTCCTTGCTCAAGGAATTCTCAGCTAAAAATTCATAGAGTGAAAGGATTTCACTCTCTCTTGTCACATTCCCTACTAGTTTGACCTCAAGTCCCTTATACACAAATTGCATTGACATTTCCTCCCAGTCCATCAACACCTTGCCCAATCTGCGTAACCATGTAATTCCCAGAATCAAATCCATTCCTAGCTCTAAGACAAATGCATCAATAGCGAGTTGATGGTTCCCTAACTCAACCACCATGTCTGAACACACTCCCATAGTTAACACCCTATGTCCATCACCCAATCTAATGATTTTCTAAGTAGATTGAGTCACTTCTAGACCCAAGGCACTGGACAATTCAGGTGAAACAAAATTATGTGAAGCTCCACTATCGATTAAGATTACCACCTTCACCCCTTTGATTTTCCCGACGAGTCTCATAGTGTTGTTCTGCTTCTGAGTATCGTCTATCCTTCCTAACACTCCCATCCAATTACACTCCAACTCCTCTTCCTCTTCAATTAACCCCTCTGACTCCAATATTGCTGATTCCCCTTCCGTTCCCGCCGTCTCGACATCATCCACCACCAACAGCTGTAATTGTTTCTCAGGGCATTGGTGAAGTGGTGAGAACTTATCTCCACACTTAAAGAAAATCCCTTAGCTCTCCTTTCCATTAATTCTGGGTATGAAAGTTGTTTGAATCCTCTTTGTTTCTGAGAATTTCTCGCGGTCGAAGCCATCGAAGAAGACACAAATGATTTCTGGACTGAATAGTTGGGTTTCGAATTGGGCCCTCCAGATTGGGACCGGGTTTTGTCTAGTTGGGCCGGGTTAAAAGATTTTGAGCCCAATCCAGAATAGTGAGATTTGGACCCACCCATGACCCGATAGGGCCCATTTCCCTTCACATTACGACCCGTGTCATCTCCTTCTTCATCACCCAGTAACTCTTCCTCCACATTCATGGCGATTCTCATCATCTCCATACATGATTTTGGATTGAACGTACGCACCCTCCTTCGCACCTGAGGTTTCAACCCACTCATGAAGTACCCTAGGTATTGTTCCTCCGGTAACCTCCCCACCTGAGACGAAATTTTCTCGAACGCTTCCACAAATTCCGTTACACTACCTGTTTGTTTCAACGCCGATAACTCTTCAAACGGGTTCTCCATACGTCTCCATCCGTATCGAGCAATCAGGGCTCATTTCAGCTTCGTCCATGACAAGTCATCTCCAGTTTCCATCCATAGATTAAACCAATGGATGGTGGATCCTTCCCTGCTCAATCGGGCTAATTTGAGCTTCATCTCTTCTGGTGAGTTGCGAACATCAAAGTAGATCTCGGCTCTGGTGATCCAAGCTACTGGATCGTCGCCATCGAACATAGGCAACTTCACCTTCTTCACTGTTAGCTAAGAGTCCTTCGTTGATGATGAACCACCACTGGAGTTCTCCCCTCCTAGAGACACGGTGGTTATCCTCTTCCCCACTGCCTTCCCCAACTCTGTCAAGATCGCATTTTGTTGCCAAAATTGCTCCAACAACAACTGCATTGTTCCCTTGAGTTCTCCTACGTCAGCACGCATCGTTCCCATATCGTTTTCCAGAGCTTCAATCCTCTCTCCCATCTTTGGTGGCATCTACAAACACACACAGATGCAGGGTGGTTATGATCCGGTAGGTCGAACCAATTGATGGGATCAATTGGAACTAGATAATGAAAATGATGGAATAGTGAATATTATATATGAAATGGAATAGTGATTACAGTATGAAATAGAAGGAAACTCTGATAGTATAACTACCAGCCTAGCCAAATGGCTCTATTAGCAGAGAAACAACTTTGTGATCCTTTCTCTCTTCTCTAACAGAATTATCAAATGATCATTACTCTCTCCTCTCATTCCTTATATAACTAACACATGATGTGACTCTCCCATGCAACCTCCTACGCCTTCCTTGCTGCCAGCTCAGCTTCCTTAATTTTCTCACATTTTCTGTGATATACTCTCCACACTTTGGGCCTTTCCTCATTCTCATTACGGCCCACTTCCACAGCATGATCAGCTAACCCATTTCTATCATTATATCACATCTATAGCTGAATCTCCGCTCTGCAGAATTCATCCCCCTCTGTGCATGCAAACATTAAATAAAAATTAGTATTCAAATATATCTCCTGGGGGTTCGATATCTTTTACTACTTCGCATTGTCGTGCACTTGCAGCTTGCATCACTATCGAACTTAAGAATGGCAGGTAATGCAAACTTGGAGGATTCTCCCATTTATGAGTCTTGAGGAAAGACACAGAGGAGAAGATGAAGATAACCGTCGTAATAACTTTCTCGCTTAACCCCACAGATCCCAGGTTGGACCTGATAGCACTTGTTAGGATATAATGGAATATCATGGGCTTATCAGTGATAGAAAATACCTTTATATATGCTTTATTACAAAGGTAAGTTGTTACTTGCTAAGCAAGTAACTGAACTTAGCTTCACTAAACTAGTTAAGCCTGACAAAAGTAATGTAAAGAACTTGAAAAAGAAGCACATCCATCATCTAAACATCATATACATATTACATTATAGTACATTTTATGGTCTAGTATTCTTGAAAAAATCATGTTTCATAAACAGGTTCATGATATTAGCTTCACCCTGTTGAACTTGAAGAATAAATAGGTAGCATCAAACAATGGCATCTATTAGGTATTCTTCATCTCCTACAAGCAAAAAATGAGACCCTTCTTCTATGATCTTTAAACCAGCCTCGTTCGCTCGACTAAGATGCTCACAAGGATTAAGCTCAAATCCAACATGGCTCATTTCCCCGGCATCTAACAACAAACTATGAAAACCAACCAATTGTTTCCTAGGACTTCCAATTCTCTGTTTTCGCGGTCTCGTAAACAGCAATATAGGATGCCTCCCCACCATGTTTCCATGGTTTTTGACACCAACTGTGACCGAGACTGACATGCTCTTGCAGGTTTCTTCACTCAGCTCTTGAACTAATTTGTACCTTATGGTTTCTGAATTTTCAACCGTCAAATGAGTGGAGGATAGATTAAAATGAAGTTTGTCGCGTGTAACAGAAACAAACTCGTAGGAATATTTTGTGTAGCTTAGTCCGTGGCCAAATTTGTAGACCGTAGGACCCTTGTAAAATCTGTAAGTTCTTCCCGGGTAGCCGGTTGAAGGATCAGCTCTCATCCTCATGTCTGTCATTGGCACTTTTATGTAATCTTTTGGGTACCAAGTAATTGGTAGTCTTCCTCCTGCATTGCATTGATGACTAAAATTGAGTAATAAAATTGTAAATCTATAAACAATCTTGCATTTTGTAATCTAAGGATTTAGCAAAAATCAGAACTATGTACTTTCAATATAAAACTTTTTTGCAGTCATCTAATCAGATCTCACCATAACAACACTTTGTATATTATTTATATGTTTGTTCAATAGTTCACGTGTGCAAATTTTATGGAAGAAAGTTCACCTGGATTGTGATCACCAAAGATAATCTGTGCAAGCGCAATGCCTCCAAGTTCACCAGGATAACCAGCCCAAATGATACCTCCAATTTTATTGTCATATTTGGCTGAACTAATATCTATAGGTCCTCCACAGAGGAGCACCAAAATAACCGGTCGCTTAGAAGCTTTGGCAACACTTTTAATGAGTTCAAGTTGCTTGCCTGGCAAGTCAAGGTGGACACGATCGCGTTCTTCCCTCTCTTCACTTTGATCCAATCCCATAACCAAAATCACATAATCAACTTTCTTTGCAACTTCCACTGCTTGGTCTATTTGCGCTGAAGCACACTTTGGTCCACCATCACAGCCAGGATGAAAAACAGCGTCCTTAACATAATGTTGAAACCCTTGGAGTATGGTGATAGATTTACAAGGAGGACCGGCATAGTTTCCTAGAAGAGTTAAAGGTGAAGCATTGGCATTAGGACCTATCACTCCTAAGGAAATTCTAGTTTTTGGAAGTGGAAGAAGTGAAGCAGTGTTCTTTAAAAGGACAATGCCGTTTCTTGCAGCTTCAAGAGCTAGATATAAGTGATTTTCGGAACAGACGTGGTTGGAACCAATCATTCCAAATGGAAGCTTGGTTGGATTTCCACCAAATAAGCCTAGCCTTATTCTTATTGAAAATAGATTATGAAGGGCAAGGTCTATTTGATGTATAGGTAACTTCTTCTGCTGCACTGCTGATTTTGCATGATCTGTCAAATAACTTCCACATTCCAAATCCATCCCTGCAAAATTTCAAAGCACATTCATTATGATTCATCTAAATAATTACAATGACAATCCTATAGTAAAGTAATTCAAAGTAAACATAGTTAGACATATTCGTGTAATTTATCGTTTAACACTATATAAGGGCGTAACTGTCATTATTTAATAATAATAATAATAGTAATAATAAATATAGTCCAGAGAAATAGAAACAAATGATCATTATTGTTATTTATTTTTTGAAGAAAAATAGATTCAAAGGGTTAGTTGAGACTGAGAAACACATGGCTAATGTAGTGGTGTAGTACAACAGGTGGGCCAAAATCATATGGCTATTATGCATATACTATGAATTTATAATTATCATGTCGATGATATTCAAAGCCATACAAACAGACAAAAGATAAGTGACAATTGCTTCATGAGTAAGCATCAAAGCTTACAGGGTAGGTAATTACCCTTTACACTCTGTGATTTCATTTCACTCATCATAACCAAGATTTACATGTATTGTTATTATTATTAGCATTATGACATAATAAAGCAAAGCAAGAAAACAATGATAACAATCTAAAAAGATGGTTAGGTTCCAAAATATATACCAGCTTGCATAACATCGGCTACGGCATCTTCTGCTGATTTTGCATATCCTTGCTGGTCATGTATGATACCAACAGCTCCACAATCTGATGCAATATACCTGATTAATTCACCCCAAAATGATACACTTGATTAACACTTAACTTAACCAACCATTCATTGATTCAAATAGATAAGGTAAGAGATGAAATGATTAATCACCCGTGGAATCCCCATTGTTGTCTAACTGTTTTAGTTAAGAGATTGTAATCAGCACAACTTGGAACACCATTTACACGGTTATAAGCACACATTATCCCACTAGCTCGTCCTTGCTCAACACAACTACGAAATGGTGGCTGATATGTGTCCGCTAAATCTTGCAAACTCACCTGAATCATAGAAGTCAGGACAATTCAGTAACAATTCAATTAAATGTCTGTGAGGGATCAGTGCTCAATGGTAAGAGTTTGACTTTGTAATATCAAGAGACGAACATACTTTAGCATCGAAGTGAAAGCGATTGACACCCTTCCAATTATCCAAATCATAGGCAGTGAAATGTTTGCAACAAGCAGAAGCTTGAAGGTGTCCCCTCAATTTACCACCTTGAAAGGAATCACCTTGAACTCCTCTAACATAAGAAACAGCATAGGTAGAAGTCATCATAGGATCTTCACCAGCTGTTTCTTGTCCTCTCCCCCATCTTGGATCCCTAAATATGTTTATGTTTGGTGCCCAAAATGTCATCCCCATTGCTTGCCCTCCATTGTACATTGCTCTAGCTTCAACCCCAATTACCTATTTCATTCCCACATTAACTCAAAAACATTAAAACACTTTGCTAAGTGGATCCTTAGTATGCAAGTTAGTTCTATAACTAAACATAGAATCAAATAGTTTCCATAAATTCCCAACTAGCATAACAATCTTATAGTACCTGACCAATTCGGTACCAAAGGTGGGAATCAAAAGTAGCTGCGGTGAGGATAACTTGAGGGAAGCTAGTTGCAGAAGTGATAGTGCCATTGAAGAAGATACCAGGTCCAACATTGCCAACTCCATGAAGTGCTTCACTCCACCACTGGTAACCAGGGATGCCGAGCCGGGGAATGGGAGGAGCTGAGTTAACGAGTTGAGCTAGTTTCTCATCCAATGTGAGTCTGGAAACAAGGTCTCTGGTACGTTGTGTGATGGGGAGCTTTGGGTTGCAGAATGGGTAGGATCTGGTGGATGGATTTGAAGTGTCACAAGCAAATGGAGGTAGCTGAGTGAGGGTGAGGTTGGGAGTGAGTGAGGAAAAGGAAGATGATGGTGAGAAAGGTAAAGGTGGTAGATGAGAGGAGGGTCATAGTGTGAACTGTGAAGTGAAGTGAAGTGAAAATTGTTCTTGTTATAGAGAGACAAGACTGGTTTCTATACTAGGTAATCACTACTTACTTTATGTTATTTTATTTGCCAATTGTAGATGTGCCCCACAAGTAAAACTTTCTATTCAACCACTCCACTTACTTTAGAATTGAGTTTACAAGGAAAAATATTCAAGGAATTAAGCTTCATTAGAAATGAAGGTTTGCAAGTTGATTTTTGAAGGAATTTGTTATTCAACAAAATATCAATATCAATAACAAAACTATATTGTGTTTGCGACTCAAAACACATTTTGATGGAAATCAATTGAAGGTGTTTTTGAGTGTTTATTATCTATATTATATCTCAATCGATTCAAGTGAATTAAATTATGTTTTACTCAGAATCGATTCAACTTGCGTCAAGTTCATGGAATGTCATTTGAATCTTAATAAAAAAATTGAAAGTCATTGAATTTATTCTATTCAATAAGGGTGAAAAATACCTATGTAATTTCGAAAATGTTCCTGAAAAATTAAAAATATATTTTTTGTTAACACTCTCACCATTTATAATTCATTCTTCAAAAAACAACATAATGGAATCAGAAATGCACTTCCGGTACAAATCAAAAATACATTTCTAATTTTCAACAAAGAAAAGCTATGCACCACAAATAGCTCATGTCACTTCTGATGTTATGGCAACAAATTTACTTTTATTAAAAATCAAAATTATATTTTTAATTTATATCACAAATGCATTTTTGATTTTTCTTAAATGCAATTTTAAAAACAGTGCGCACTAGAAATATATTTCTGATTCTTATGAGTATTATAGATTTTCTCATCTTTATTCATATGAATCAATACATTTGTTCATTTCAATCGAATTAAGTTTGGTTAAACTCATATTTAGTTGGTTTGTCTAATTTAAACCATCCACTTATAAGAATTAATTCAAATGGTATTTTTGATTGTTTCTTTTGGGACGTCTATAAGTTTTTAAGGATCATTATTATTTTCAAGGATTTAGAAACTTGATTTTTCTCAAACTCTTGTAAAAAAAATCTAATAGTTTTGTTTTTCATGCAAGAGTGTCCTTGGAAGGGATTCATTAGGTTCGTGTAATAGTAAGCTGTCTAAATATAAAGGAGTTCAAGTGGATTTGAATCTTCAATGCAAAAGAAGAAAAAGTTCATTTCCTCCCAAGTGTGCAGAGTATTCTTAATTAAGAAACTTTTGGAAGGGTTTTGAATGAGCTTAATCATGAACATATCTAGGAATAAGATGTTGGGTGGATGATCATAAATTGAAGGAAAGAAGGAAGATCTTAAGATATGAAAAGTCTTGATTATTCTAGAGCAAGCATCATAGTCCAATATTCGTTCAAGTTGGGTCTTAGAGGAATAGGTAGTTTTTAAGTAGCAAAATTACTAGTAGATTAGCAATTTCACTCTTGTAGAACCTAATAAACATGCAGTTGAAGACAATTTTTTTTTTTATAATTTACCATTAGAGAAGTGCATGAAATAGCTCATATCAAACAAATCTCAATAAAGATAAGAGTTGTCGAGATATAATTCATGAATTACATCAAGAGAGATGGAAAAAAGAAGTACGAGAAAAATTATCTCATGGCAAATGCAAGTTAGAAGAAACAAATCTAAATTATGTTCTCAAGATGTGGAACTTCTTAGGTTTAATAGTGTTAGAAAAAAAATTTTACACCAAATAGAGTTGAGTTTTTGAGTCACTACCTTCACGCGATTTAACGTAAAAAATTCATTTTTTTAGAAAATTGATTATGAATTAAAATTTAATCGTGTCAATTCATTAAAAAACCCTAAATTTATTATTTTTCTATTTTATTTAATTTATTTTTCATTTTTATATTTTCGTAAAAAATTGTAGGTGTTTAATTTAATTTAATTTAATTTAATTTGATTTTTAATTGTATTTTTAAATTTTTATAATAGAGTAAAATTTGAATATGTATATCCAAAACCATTTTTTAGAAAAAATGAGATGTATTCGGAGATACATATCCAAAAACACTTTTTCATAAATTTTTATGAAACATGTGCGTTCGAATATGCATATCTAAATTCTGAGGGTGTTTGAATGTGTCGTCAAAGATCTGAAATAATATTACTAGGTGTAAAGAGAAATTTTCAAAAACATTTTGATCTCACAACAAGCCTTAAAAGCCCATTTCTTTTAATTTTATTTTTGCTGAATAAACAACCCTGGGCATCAACCCAATCTGAGCCCATCTGAATTCCAAATACACCATCCTTGCTTATCTTGGAAAACTTTACTTTGTACCCCCACATTTAATCCTGTACCCCCACATTTTTTTAAAAATGACATTTTTACCCTAACTATAATTTAATTATTTTACTATTTGATTTTTACCATTTACGAAAAAGACAAATTTTTTAGTCGAAAAACACTTAACACTTTCGAAGTATTATGTAAAACACAAACCGAAGCAGTTTAAAAAGTGTTCGGATTTCTAAAACCATTAGGAACACTTTGTGCAAGTGTTAGGAATGAATCTTGTTAACAAACCGGAACACTTTCAGAAAGTGTTCCGGTTTGTAAATAGTGTAAACCGGAACAGTTTCTTAAAGTGTTCCGGAACGCTTTTTTTTTTTTTTTAATTTTTTTTTTTTTTTTTCGGTATGGAAATTCAAAAACGAATCCTCCATAGATCGACGGATGTATTCACTACAATGAAACATTCGCTACGAGAAAATGTTATTAGTTGGATCAAAGAAGTTGGATTAAGAAATAAAATTACCGTTATTATTAAGCGTTCGGACAAGCAAGAGAGGAAGGAGGAATAAGATAATTTTGGGTGTGATAGGCGGAAAATACAAGGATAAAAGTGGAACTCGATAACTAAGAGATGTGGATGTCCGTTCAAAATAAGATCTCCGTCAAAAGATGGGTTGGGATGGAAGGTAGATGTAAAGTGTGGAGTTCATAATCATGGATTACCTGATAGGCTTGAAGGGCATGCGTTTGTTGGCAAATTGACCTCAGATGAAAAACAACATGTTTTTGATTTAACAAAGAGACATGTTCCTCCTAGACACATTTTGACTTCCGCAAGAGAGAAAATCGAAAATATCACTCGGATCACTCAAATTTATAAGCGTAAGAGTGTGATAAAAAAGAGATAAGGGTCCAAGATCCGAGATACAACATTTGCTAAAGCTAATTGAGGATGCGGATATGTCTTGGAGTAGAAAAAGAGATGATTCAGATATTGTGAGAGATATTTTTTGGGCGCATCCAGAGTCCGTCAAGTTGCTGAATATCTTTCTCATTGTCTTAGTTATGGATAACACATATAAGACAAACAAATATAGGCAACCTCTCTTTGAAATTGTTGGCATGACATCGACGGAGTTGACTTTTGCTGTTGCATTTGCTTATATGGAGTCTGAGCAGACAGATAGTTTTTGTTGGGTCTTGGAGAAGCTGAAGGAATTGTTTGTGCAGAAAGATCTGCGTCCAAAAGTGATTTTGACGGATAGAGATCTAGCATTGATGAAAAGTGGAAATTGTGTTCCTACTACACAAAATTTGCTATGTCGTTTTCATATTAACAAAAATGTTGGGATGCGATGCAAGCAATATGTGGTGAAAGAAATGCGAGAGACCATTGACACATTATGGGAGGAAGTTGTGTGGGCTAGTGACGAGGTTGAGTATGCTCAAAGTTGGAACAACTTGAGCAAGCCTGTTTAATTGTCTTGACTTTATTGATTATGTGAAAGACACATGGTTGATTCCACATAGACATAGATTCGTTGGAGCATGGATTGATCGAGTACTTCATTTGGGCAACACCACGACTAACCGGTATATATTTTATTTTATTTTATTGTTATTATTATATTATGCATGAATATTATTTATATATATTATGCATTAATATTATTATATATTAATATTATATATATTATGCATTAATATTATTTATATATTAATATTTTATATAATATTATTATATATATTATGCATTTATATATATTATGCATTTAACATCATGTTATATATTTGTTATGCATTCATTTTAGGGTTGAATCCGCTCATTGGAAGCTAAAGCGGATGTTGGGAAATAGTCTAGGTGACATGGTCAATTGTTGGGAAGCTATGAACAACAACCCGAGGATCTGAATAGGCAACATTAGGTGCTTCGTTTCAAAAAAGTTTTTATGAATGTGAGCATGCACATGTTAGTCCATTATATGGTAAGCTGCGTAGTTTTGTTTCTAGAGCTGCTCTGAGACGCATTGCAGAAGAGTTAAAGAGAGTTGATTATGTTGGAACTTCTAGAGAAATATGTAGGTGTACTCATAGAACAAATTATGGGTTACCTTGTGCTTGTGAGTAAGGTAGATATGTGCTTAGTGGTGTACCTATACCTATTGAGAGTGTTTATTATTATATTATGTATGTATAATGCACTAATATTTATATTATGTATGTATAATGCATTAATATTCATAGTGTTGATTATTTTATGTTTATTATTATATTATGTATGTATAATGCACTAATATTTATAATGTTAATTTCTTAGATCATATATTCAGGAGATTGTGGATGTTGAATCAGATGGTAATTGTGGATTTAGAGTCATTGCATCGTTGCATGGGTATAGTCAGGATGGTTAGGCAATGGTCCGTCGAGAGTTGGACATGGAAATAAGAGACAAGAAGAGTTTGTATGAGAAGTTATTCGGAGATAGACTATCAGCAGTGAGGAGCGGGTTGATGATACAGTCCACTGGTATTCAACCAAAGGAGAAATGGTTGACACTACCAGAAATGGGTTACTTGATAGCGAACCGCTATAATGTCATTCTTGTTCATTTAGGCAATCCTTGCTTGACATTTTTCCCTTTGACATCATCACCTCCACATAATCCTACTATTTGGTGTATAGGTTTAGTCAACGGTAACCATTGGGTGCAGGTAATAATTTATATATCTGATTATAGTATTTTCAATTATTATTTTCTATACAAAGTGTTGGATTAATTGTTTTTTATACTCAGGTAAACATGAAAGATGGATTCCCCTTACCCCCGGTGCCTACAGATTGGAAGAAGTTTCGTCACACGGATGCAACTGCATGGATGATATCATTAGCGGGACGATTGCAACTATGGCTACATCTTTCGCCAGTTTTACCTTCTTATATTTGCTTAGAATAATCCTATTTTGTGTAATATAGAACTAAATTGTTATGAAATGTAACAAAGCATTACAACAGACGCTTTTTTTATTCATCCAAATATTCGAATGACTTCAATGATAAATTAATGATAACATACACTAAAGAGAAATAACACATAAAATCATAAATATTTAAAGAGTTACTAGAGAGTTACTAAAAATAAGTCACAAATATTTACAAAGTTACTAAAAATTACACAAATATTTAAAAAGTTACTAAAAATTACTAAATCATAAAATCACTCTTCATTACATAAATGTAGCGCGGTAAATAAATCCGCAAACTGCGGATCATCCTCTTCAGCAGCAAATTTTTGTAGATGATGATGAATTAATGCGGAGATACGAGCCAACTTAGGATCGGATGGCCTGGTAAATTAGAACGCACTGTCTTGGTTCATCAACCGGCGGTGGTACCAATCGAGGGTGTGACACCCGATAATACCAGTCCAGATAATTTTCCACAGTCTCGGAGGGAAATGTGACAGCAGTTGTGTGACCAACTACGTCTACAACACTTTGGTCGTAACCAATCCAGTTAACATCCACATCTGCCTCAATAATATCGGTGGGTGAACGTGGTATATACTGAATAAGACCAAACTGACGTAAACATCTGTCAGCCAAATATAATACATAAGTACCTCCCCAACAGAGTCCTCCTCTAAAATAAGCAAGCTCGTCGAACGCACGAAACTGCCTATGATCCTCAAAAGGACGCCACACCACGTCAACCGGTGTCAATCTATCGAGGACAGCTCGCAATGCATCCACCTTCAACGCTCCTTGCTTGTATGCCCATCTCATCGATGTCTTGGTTCATCAACCGGCGGTGGTACCAATCGAGGGTGTGACACCCGATAATACCAGTCCAGATAATTTTCCACGGTCTCGGAGGAAATGTGCGATTGTGTGACCAACTACGTCTACAACACTTTGGTCGTAACCAATCCGATTAACATCCACATACGCCTCAATAATATCGGTGGGTGAGCGTGGTATATCTTGAATAAGACCAAACCGGCGTAAACATCACCAAATATAATACATAAGTACCTCCCAACGAGTCCTCCTCTAAAATAAGCAAGCTCGTCGAAGCACAAGCGCCTATGATCCTCAAAGGACGCCACACCACGTCAACGGTGTCAATCTATCGAGGACAGCAATGCATCCACCTTCAACGCTCCTTGCTTGTATGCCCATCTCATCGCTCTCGGCATTCCAACGTTCTCACTTGAATGCGGTTTTCCCGACTCTTCTAATTCCGGAAAATACTCATGGATCCGACCGTGTCCATAAAATTAATAAACAATTAATAATAATTAAAAATGATCTAAACAATAAATAATAAATAAAAATTATCTAAACAATAAATAATAAATAAAAATTATCTAAACAATAAATAATAAATAATAAATGAATTACCTGAAGAAGAGTCGGATAACCAGCAAGTTGTTTGGTGCCAAACATACATGCATCTCCAAGTGAAGCATGCAGTGTCACCAATGCAACTGCCCCAACTATATCTTCCAGCACCCTCCAAGTCCGCAAAGAGAGATATATATTTTGCTTCGACAAGCGTAAACGTCTTGTCGGCAAAAATAGTGCAACCTACTAACATCATCAAGCACGCCCTGGTCGCATATGCCCAATTATTAAGACCTCTATGGGCAACAAAGGTATCATACAACCATTCCAACTTATAGTAGGCACCTCTGTTGCCACGAACTTGAGCCGTGGCTTCTCTACGTGACACTCCTAAATATGTCACAGCAAGCTCAAGACATCATCTTCAGTGACATGGCGGGGAGTCCAGAAAATACCTCTAATAGGGAGGTGGAGAATACAAGATACGTCATCGAGAGTAATCGTCATCTCACCAAATGGCATGTGAAATGACGACGTCTCGGAATGCCACCTCTCTACAAAAGCAGTGATTAAATTCGGATCTACCTTTGTCATACTAGATCTTTGCAAATGTGCAATGTAACACCCCCTTCTATTTACTCGCGTTTTATAAATAATAATCAGAGTATTTAATCATAATCAAGAAGGCGTCACAATTTAAATCATAAAAATTTGACCAAACAGCATCATGCTCTCACTGAAGAATATTCATTAAATAAATCATACCCAAAATTATGTTTAACAGCGGAAATGAAACATAATGCAATCCTGAATACATTAATCAATAGTCATTCCAGGACATTTAATCAAAACACAATTCAAACTATCCAACTATCCGTTAAAGGATTTCAAGCAATCGTTTTTCCCCAGTGTTACATCTACCAGAGCACGACACAGACACGCGGACTAGATTAACTAAACTCGACATCTAGAGCTATCCTCACCAACTCCAAGCAGCTAATCACTTCGGATCTGAAATTGTTAAAGTAAGGGTGAGATTTCAATTCAATATAATATGTATTATACGTTCTTAGATCCAACAGATTAATTGAATATATTAGTTCATCAACCAACACCAGATCATAAACAATACAGAAACAATTCACACAATGATCATGTATAAATATCAAACGATGGCAATTGTAACACCGAAACCATCCTAACATGTTACAATTCCATATGCAATGCGAACTCTATGCATGTGGTACCAATCGTGAACCGCGTTCACCTTTGCCCGTTTACTCGTGGAAAGACAGTGTAATCCATGATTCGCCCACCCATTGGGTCAAGAATCTAGCCTCACTACCTCTAACCAGGTCAGTCTATTGGCTCTGCAAGCTCACTTCCGCACAATGGGAATGAACCAATTAACAAATGTTCATGCATGCAATCATATAAGCATGCAACATTATTCCACTGATCATAATAAATCAACATAATCACACGATGTCATTTCACCAATACATCACATTCAAATCACAATGGACATCAAAATATAACATGGTATGCATTAGTTCCCATCCGGTACTCAGACCATTCGCATTGATTACCATCTTCCGTATTTAAATCCACATTTTCAAAATCGGGGACTCGGCTCTTTTTAAAATAATTTTCAATAAAATAATATTTTTCTTTTCCAGGAGGTAGAACTTTAAATTTAAGAAATAACGCCGAAAACGGCACTCGAATCGGAGTTACGGTTTAGAAAATATGCATTTTTGAAAATTTAGAAGTTTTGAAAAAATACACAGTGGTAACCGGTTCCTCACTGGGAGAACCCGGTTCCCACAATCTTTGAAAAACACGCTCCTGGAAAATTGTATGGGGAACCCGGTTCCTCCCCACGGGGAACCGGTTCCCAGGTTTTCAAAATAGAGTCCCCCTGGATTTTTGTATGGGGAACCCGGTTCCTCCCCACAGGGAACCGGTTCCCATGTACAAAAATGCCAAAATATTGAATTTTAACGCTGGAACCCGGTTCCTCCCCACAGGGAACCGGTTTCCACGACCTGTAACAACAATATTTATCATTTTTGACAGCTTTATGCATCCATAACCATTTCCCAAACTTTCAAACACGAATTATAATATCATGAACACCATTCTAACACCATTTCACACCATTTTGACATCAACTAACATATTTTACCCGTTCCTAATTATCATCTGACACACTAGTGATCAATTTTCCATCCACTGACACAAATAGGGTTTCATACTATAATCTACCATTCCAATTCCTAACCTACCCAATCATCCCATTGGTTCCCAAAACCCATAAGACATATTAACCGAATAAAATCACCCCTTACCTCGCGATGATTCTTGAATTCCTCGGCGTCGGCTGTTTCCTCTCTTCTCTTCTTTCTCCAACTCTACGTGAAATGATTTCCAAAACCTTCTCTTTTCCTTTCTTTTCCTTTTATATTTCCTTCTAATATTCCAATAAAATAATTAATCAATATTATTAATTAGTAGAGTGATTTACTCTTACACCCACCATTTACTCTGCACACCTCCAGGCCTTTCCTCATTAAATGATCCGATTAATCCAGATGAATTAAATATTTAAGACTTTAAATCAATTAAATAATTAATTCTCACTTATTTAATATTGAATTAAATCGGGGTGTCACAACTCTCCCCCACTAAAAGAGTTTTCGTCCTCGAAAACATACCTTAGACGAAAAGTTCGGGATATGAGTCCTTCATCTGACTCTCCAGCTCCCAAGTCACATTTCCTTCAGCTGGTCCTCCCCAAGCTACTCGTACCAGAGCTATCTCTTTACCTCGCAATTGCTTCACTTTTCGATCCTCAATTCTTGCAGGCACTGCCTCCACAGTCAAATTATCCCGCACCTGAACATCATCTACCTGAATTTCATGAGACGGATCCGCGATATACCTCCTCAACTGGGATACATGGAAAACATCATGCAAATTCGCAAGTGACGGCGGTAAAGCAATCTGATACGCAACTTTCCCAACTCTCTTGGTAATCTGAAACAGACCAATAAAGCGCGGAGTCAACTTCCTTGACTTCAAAGCTCGACCAATACCAGTCATCGGAGTAACTCTCATAAACACATGATCTCCTTCATCAAACTCAAGATCCTTCCTCCTCTTATCGTGATAACTCTTCTGACGACTCTGAGAAGTCTTCATCTTCTCCTGAATCATCTTAATCTTTTCTGAAGTTTGCTGAACAATTTCTGGTCCGATCACAGCACTTTCTCCAGATTCGTACCAACACAACGGTGTCCGACATCTCCTACCATACAATGCCTCAAACGGAGCCATACCAATGCTCGAATGAAAACTATTGTTGTAGGTAAACTCTATTAATGGCAAATAGCTATCCCAAGCTCCACCTTTCTCTAACACACAAGCTCTTAACAAATCCTCTAACGACTGAATCGTCCTCTCCGTCTGACCATCTGTCTGCGGATGATACGCGGAACTCAATCGTAACTTAGTACCCAGAGCCTCTTGCAATCCTGTCCAGAACTTAGAAGTAAACCTCGGATCTCTATCCGACACAATGCTAGACGGAATACCATGCAAACTTACAACTTTCTCAACATACAATTCTGCCAACCTCTCCATCGGATAATCCATTCTTATCGGAATAAAGTGAGACTTCGTCGATCGATCGACAATCACCCGATAGAATCACAGTTCTTACTGTTCTAGGCAATCCAGACACAAAATCCATAGAAATGCCATCCCATTTCCATTCCGGAACGAATAACGGTTCCATCAGTCCTGACGGCTTCTGATGCTCAATCTTTGATTTCTGACAAACCAAACATGCATACACAAACTCGGCGATTTCCTTCTTCATTCCTGGCCACCAAAATAACTTCTTCAAGTCATGGTACATCTTAGTAGCACCGGGATGAATACTCAATCCACTTCGATGTCCTTCCTCCAAGATACTCTTTCTGATCTCAGCAACATCCGGAACACACACTCTATCACCAAATTTCATAACACCATTCTCGTCAATTCGGAACTCACCTCCTTGACCTTGGTTAATCAATGTCAGCTTGTCCACTAAACCAACATCAGACTTCTGCCCATTTCGAATCTCTTCCAAAATACCACTATTCAGTTTCAACATGCCCAACTTTACACTATTCGGAGTGGTCTCACATACCAAACTCAAATCTCTGAACTGCTCCACTAAATCCAATTCCCGAACCATCAACATCGACATATGCAAGGATTTCCTACTCAACGCATCTACTACGACGTTTGCCTTACCAGGATGGTAGTTCAAACCAAAATCGTAATCCTTGAGAAATTCCAACCATCTCCTCTGTCTCATATTCAACTCCTTCTAATCAAAGAGATACTTCAGGCTCTTATGATCGCTGAAAACTTCAAACCGTGAACCATACAGATAATGCCTCCATAGTTTCAACACAAACACAACGGCCGTCAACTCTAAATCATGAGTCGGGTAATTCCTTTCATAAGTCTTTAACTGTCTCGAAGCATAAGCCACAACCTGCTTATCTTGCATCAAAACACCTCCCAAACCCATCAAAGACGCATCACAATACACCACAAAAGATTCTTCCGGATTTGGCAAAATCAAAATTGGAGCACTAGTCAACCTCTTCTTCAATTCTTGGAATCCTTTCTCACAATCTGCATCCCAAATAAACGCTTGACCTTTTCTCGTCAACTTAGTCAATGGCAACGCTAACTTAGAAAACCCCTCAATGAACTTCCTGTAGTAACCTGCCAGACCAAGAAAACTACGAATCTCTGAAGCATTCTTCGGCACTTCCCACTGAGATACCGCTTCTACTTTTGTAGGATCAACAGCAATACCATTCTTGGATATCACATGACCCAGAAAACTCACTTCGCTTAACCAAAACTCACAATTTGACAATTTTGCATAAAGTTTCTTTTCCTTCAGCACTTCCAATACAATTCTGAGATGCTTTGCATGCTCCTCATCATCCTTTGAGTAGATCAGAATGTCGTCAATAAACACCACCACAAACTTGTCAAGATACGGATGAAATATCCTGTTCATATACTCCATAAACACACCAGGTGCATTAGTAACTCCAAATGGCATAACAGAATATTCATAATGCTCATACCTCGTTCTGAACGCAGTCTTCTGAATATCTTCCGCCTTAACACGAATCTGATGATATCCAGACCTCAGATCAATCTTGCTAAACACACAAGCTCCAACCAACTGATCCATCAAGTCATCAATCCTCGGCAGTGGATACCGATTCTTGATCGTCACTTTATTCAAGCGTAGTCAACACACGTCTCATCGCACCTTCCTTCTTTTTAACCAACAACAGGCGCACCACGGCGAAACACTAGGCGAATAAATTTCTTTTCCAATAACTCTTCCAACTGTTTCTTGATTCGGACAACTCGATGCCGACATACGATAAGGCGCCATCGATTGGACTAGTTCCAGGAATCAAATCTATAGTAAACTCCACTTCTCGTTCAGGTGGTAACTCGTTAACATCCTCTGGAAACACCTCTGGAAATTCATTCACAACAGGTAACTCACCACTCTTAGCCTTCCCTTTCACTTCCGTCAAAGAACATAACATGAACACCACAGCACCCTCTCTGACAGCTGAACTCATCTGCTTAACTGACATGATCGCATCTTCAACTTTGGCTACTTCAGGAAATATAATCGTCTTCTCAAAACAATTGATATGAACCTGGTTGAAGACCAACCAGTTCATTCCAAGGATAATATCAAGTTGTTCTAACGGTAGGCACACTAAATCCATACCGAACCCTCTATCGAAAATAACGATAGGATAATTTCTACACACATAAGTAGTCATGAACGGCAGGAGTGTCAATAACCATACTTCCATCCAAATTAGAAATTTCTAGATTCAATCTCTTAGCACGTCAAAGAAATAAAAGAGTGTGTCGCCTGTCAATAATTGCAATTAAAGGTATGCCATTAATAAAACATGTACCTTTAATCAACCGGTCATCAGGCTTAACATCTGATCCTGACAAAGCGAACACCTTTCCACCAGCTTGCTCTTTCTTTGGCTTAGTACACTGCGGACGAGTGTGTCCTTCTTCACCACAGTTGTAACAAGTTATCCTTCGGGATCTACACTCGACTAAATGACCGACTCTCCCACAATTGTTGCACTTTCTCGCATCAGCCTTGCATTCAAGAGCTCGGTGACCCAATTCACCACATCTGTAGCACTTTACGGAAGAACCAGAAGAACCAGAGTCTCCCCCACTAGGCTTCTTCCAACCTCCAGATCTATGATTATTCCTATCATAAGGCTTACCGCGATCCATCTGTCTCTTACCCTTACGGTCAGCATAATTAGCGTTAGCCTTAGTACTAGTAAGATCTTCCTCCGAATCCTACTACATCAACCAAATCGAGAACCTTCTAATGCGATACTTGATACCCGCTTGATCTCATCACGATCCATTCTCAAACTTGATACATTTGGAAAATTCTCCATCTGCATCGTTAGGATAATTAGCATAATACTTTGCTAACTCAGTAAACTTGGTCGCGTACTCACTCACAGACTTGTTGCCTTGCTTGAGCTCCAGAAATTCTATCTCTTTCTTACCCCGAATATCTTCAGGAAAATACCTTCTCAGAAAAGCTCTCCGAACACCCAAGTCAATGCAACCCGTCTTCTTCCAATTCGGTGGTAGCAACCCAACGATCGTCCTTCCTCTGCCAACATGTGAGTACCATACCTCACCTTCAGCCCCTCAGCACAATCAATAACTCTGAAGATCCTCTCGATCTCCTTCAGCCACTTCTGAGCACCCTCGGGATCATGTGCACCTTTGAACAACGGAGGATTATTCCTCTGAAAATTCCCCAATTGTCTATCAGCACCAATAGCAGCTCCCTGCTGATTCCCTCCGAGCACTCCAGCTAACATTCCCAAAGCCTCAGCAATAGCATCATCATTCCTTCCGTTACCTCTTCCAGCCATTGTTCTGTAACATTACAAAACAATCTACATCAGCACACAAGTATCGACAGTGTTACTTACACTAGTCGCATACTAAAGGGATAACGACACTAAGACAAGACCGACTATGCTCTGATACCACTATTGTAACACCCCCTTCTATTTACCCGCGTTTTATAAATAATAATCAGAGTATTTAATCATAATCAAGAAGGCGTCACAATTTAAATCATAAAAATTTGACCAAACAGCATCATGCTCTCACTGAAGAATATTCATTAAATAAATCATACCCAAAATTATGTTTAACAGCGGAAATGAAACATAATGCAATCCTGAATACATTAATCAATAGTCATTCCAGGACATTTAATCAAAACACAATTCAAACTATCCAACTATCCGTTAAAGGATTTCAAGCAATCGTTTTTCCCCAGTGTTACATCTACCAGAGCACGACACAGACACGCGGACTAGATTAACTAAACTCGACATCTAGAGCTATCCTCACCAACTCCAAGCAGCTAATCACTTCGGATCTGAAATTGTTAAAGTAAGGGTGAGATTTCAATTCAATATAATATGTATTATACGTTCTTAGATCCAACAGATTAATTGAATATATTAGTTCATCAACCAACACGAGATCATAAACAATACAGAAACAATTCACACAATGATCATGTATAAATATCAAGCGATGGCAATTGTAACACCGAAACCATCCTAACATGTTACAATTCCATATGCAATGCAGACTCTATGCATGTGGTACCAATCGTGAACCACGTTCACCCACTGCTCCGTTTACTCGTGGAAAGACAGTGTAATCCATGATTCGCCCACCCATTGGGTCAAGAATCTAGCCTCACTACCTCTAACCGGTCGGTCTATTGGCTCGCAAGCTCACTTCCGCACAATGGGAATGAACCAATTAACAAATGTTCATGCATGCAATCATATAAGCATGCAACATTATTCCACTGATCATAATAAATCAACATAATCACACGATGTCATTTCACCAATACATCACATTCAAATCACAATGGACATCAAAATATAACATGGTATGCATTAGTTCCCATCCGGTACTCAGACCATTCGCATTGATTACCATCTTCCGTATTTAAATCCACATTTTCAAAATCGGGGACTCGGCTCTTTTTAAAATAATTTTCAATAAAATAATATTTTTCTTTTCCAGGAGGTAGAACTTTAAATTTAAGAAATAACGCCGAAAACGGCACTCGAATCGGAGTTACGGTTTAGAAAATATGCATTTTTGAAAATTTAGAAGTTTTGGAAAAATACACAGTGGTAACCGGTTCCTCACTGGGAGAACCCGGTTCCCACAATCTTTGAAAAACACGCTCCTGGAAAATTGTATGAGGAACCCGGTTCCTCCCCACGGGGAACCGGTTCCCAGGTTTTCAAAATAGAGTCCCCCTGGATTTTTGTATGGGGAACCCGGTTCCTCCCCACAGGGAACCGGTTCCCATGTACAAAAATGCCAAAATATTGAATTTTAACGCTGGAACCCGGTTCCTCCCCACAGGGAACCGGTTTCCACGACCTGTAACAGCAATATTTATCATTTTTGACAGCTTTATGCATCCATAACCATTTCCAAACTTTCAAACACGAATTATAATATCATGAACACCATTCTAACACCATTTCACACCATTTTGACATCAACTAACATATTTTACCCGTTCCTAATTATCATCTGACACACTAGTGATCAATTTTTCATCCACTGACACAAATAGGGTTTCATACTATAATCTACCATTCCAATTCCTAACCTACCCAATCATCCCATTGGTTCCCAAAACCCATAAGACATATTAACCGAATAAAATCACCCCTTACCTCGCGATGATTCTTGAATTCCTCGGCGTCGGCTGTTTCCTCTCTTCTCTTCTTTCTCCAACTCTACGTGAAATGATTTCCAAAACCTTCTCTTTTCCTTTCTTTTCCTTTTATATTTCCTTCTAATATTCCAATAAAATAATTAATCAATATTATTAATTAGTAGAGTGATTTACTCTTACACCCACCATTTACTCTGCACACCTCCAGGCCTTTCCTCATTAAATGATCCGATTAATCCAGATGAATTAAATATTTAAGACTTTAAATCAATTAAATAATTAATTCTCACTTATTTAATATTGAATTAAATCGGGGTGTCGCATGCAAGACCCGAATTTGTCACCAATCTTTCCATCTCTCTAGGGAGTTGCAAGGGAACCCATTCTTTGAGTTTTTGACCGTGTGCAGCACATTTTAATTGTTTTTTCGGTCCTCTTTCCTGAAGAAAAAAAATGTTGAAAAAACTTTAACATATTAATAAACTATGCCAAAAATTAACTTAATTCATTTCAGATTAAATTTTCATTTACTTACCTCTCCGTACCACAAATGTCGAGCACAGTGCTGCTCGTATCTAACTAACAGTGATAAATCAGATGGTCCACCCGGGAATCCCCTAGGCACCTCCGGAGGATGTGATCCAGATGCACCATCATTTCTCCGAGCACAAGGTCGTCCGTTAGGGCCTAATCGTCGAGGCATTCTGAAAAAAATAATAACATCAAAATATGGAAAAGAAAAAAAATAGAGAAAAACTCAAACCGGAACACTTAGGGGAGAGTGTTCCGGAATGAATTTCGGAACACTTTTAGAAAGTGTTCCGGAATGCAATTTTGCAAACCGGAACACTTTCTAAAAGTGTTCCGAAAAAAGACAAAAAAAAAAATTAAACCGGAACACTTCCCAAAAGTGTTCTGGTTTGGAAAAAATTTCGGAACACTTACATGATGTGTTCCGGAGTGCTTTTTTGTGTACCGAAAGACTTTCCCAAACTGTTCCGGAATGCAATAGGTTTTGAGAGATTTCGGAACACTTTTAGAAGAGATGTGAAAAATATTTTTTTTTTAAAATCTTATGCTTTTTATATGAGGGTATTTTCGTCAAAAAATTTCTGTAGCGGGGGTATAGGTTAAAAGGTTGGAGTACAAAGTAAAATTTTCCTTATCTTGCCTTGTTTTCAAATGAATGGCAATTGGGCTTCATCCAACTACAAGCCAAGACCGAGTTGCTGCAGTATACCCCATATTTCTATTTAGCATCACCCTTTCCATTTTTTTTTTGTAATAATAATAATTAGTTTAAGTTTTAATTATTTAATTTTAGCTTTTAAAAATCAATTACTAGAAAAAAATTTAGATTATCTAGATAATTTTTATTATTAGTTTAATTTTTAAGTTCAACTTAGTAACTTTTGAGCTTTTAATTTTGTTTTGGTTAACTATTTTATTATATTGTTTAGTTAAATAATTTGTCAACATGTATGCGTGATTTTTTTTCCTCTAACTAAATTTCTTATAGTTTACTTTGCTATTAATTTTAGTTTGCTTACTTTTTATAATTTTTCTTTTTATAATTATACATATGTTGATATTATTGTTAATTTTCTTTCAATTAATTTTCTTTTCAAAGCTTACTCTTGGATTTTCTTACAGTGAGTTGTTTCACTTGTTTACTTGAGACCTTGGTTGATTTGGGGGATCTTTTGAAGACTTGGATTTCATAATTCCCTTGATTTGGACTTCTAGGCTTGGATTTCTTATTTCTTGTGGATCCTTGATTGCTTATTCATACGAGGCTTTGTTATTCTTATGATTATTATACTTGCTTGTTTATTTGCTTACATCCAAAGGAAAGGAAATTCTTGTGACTTATTGTCAAGTGTGAGTTCAATGTGGTTAGACCTTTTTATTGGTCTTTTACTTTCATGTGCATAGGATATTCCCTTCACCTTGTCTCGTGTCGTTTTCAAAACCTTCTTGTTTTCAATAAACTTGACCACTTTTATAATAAACCTTGACTTTATCAAGTGACTTTTTAAACTTTATTTTTTTAATAAATGGTAAACCACATAAACACTTGAGTACTAGAGGCGTTCTTAAACCATCCCTCACGTTGGTGCGTCAATCCTCTTTCTCATACTTTGTGGGCGATTAAGTGAATCTTCTCTCTAAAAATGATAACTTATCTCTTCATATAAAATCAATCAAAACACACAAGATTGTTCTTTTTTAGAAGAACTACGTGGTTCTGATTTCACTATTACACATTGGTGGTATGTAGACACACAACTCTCGAAGTCTTGTCTCCGTTTCAAAATAAATATCGTTTTAATAAATAAAATTTGGTTTAAATAACTGTCATTCTTACTTTTCAATATAAAAATCACTATTATTTTTTTAGTTGTGTCCTTCATTTAGTTTTTACTTTATACACTTCTTCCAATACATTAATAAGGTTAATTTGATAAAAATAAAATACTTTATGACAACATCATTATATTTTTTTAATCTGTGTACGAAAATCTTAAACGACGATCTTTTTGAAACGGAAGGAGTATCAAATTATCAAGATGAAATGACGAAATATACGTCATTCAATGGATAACAATATAAAATTATTCTTTTTACATCATTAGTGTATTACCTATTTTCCCAAACTTTAAATCCACAACAAACAAAGAAAAAAGATCTTACTTTTAAAAATAAATAAATTTTAAATTAAACATTTGTTTGTTTCCCTTTTAGAATTATGATGTTTCAACTTCAACATTTTATTTTATTAACTTTTAATAAAGATAACTTATTAAATAAAAAACAAAAACAAAATAAACAAAATTTATCTTAAACAAATTTTTTATTTTAGTTAAGAGGTCGATACATACTAAAATAAATACATAGAGAGATATGGTAATTCAAATTCAAATATAAAAAAAAAATTAAATAGAATATTTCAACAATTAAACATTGTATTTAAGGACATGGAAAATATTTTAATTTGTTGTGAACTTTGTTGTTAATTAAGACAAAATTCAATATAAATTTGTGAGGTCAAAAAATAGTAGCAACTAAAATAAATGGTCTTCAACAATAATAATTCGTACACGAATAATATAAGAGAATAAGGCGACAAAAGGACAAATGTTTGTTTACTCAGTTCGATCAAACGAACTACTCTGGAAGAGAGAGTAGTTCTCCAATTCACTATACTCAAAAAGTTGTTACAAGAGATTACAGATGAGTTAAAAGAAAATAGTTTTTGCCTTCATGTTTCCAAGAACAATCCTAAAGGTAATATATGAATAACTCAAACCCAAAGTGTAAACAAGTGTTTCTCAATTCCCAATAACTTTAGATAACCCCAAAGTTTCCAAAACCTTTGCCTTTCTATTATTTTCCTTGAGAATAGCCAAAACCCTATGTTATGCCTTTAAACCCTTGTTATTCGTGTAAGCTCTAAGATTGTCACACCTGCAAGCATATAAGAGATACATATTTATAATAGAAAATTCCCAATAAACAAAGTCCAAAATCATAATCCAATTATACATGGATCCATGGACCGAACCTAAAAAGCTAAAAACTCAAAATGGTTGGAAATCCACCAAAACCTATGATGAATTTCTATCAATCTTGATGAATAAGATTGATATCACCACACAATGACAATGAAAAATATAAAATATAGAAAGAAGAGCAATGATTTTTTGCAGAGTAACTCTCTGCCCACAAACTTATTCACTTTGCAACTGCAAAATACTGTGAATGAATTGATTACAAAAAATAGGGGTTACTCCCTCTATTTATATATTTAGGTTAGATAATGCCCAAAAATATAAAAGCGCAAAATACATATTTTGGAGTTAAATCAAATTTATTATATTTTAGATCTAAATAAAATCTATCTAAATCGAAAACAAATATGTGACTAACAAACTGTTTCCACACTCCTAAAACAAATCAAATCAAATCTTTTCGACACAAGGAATTACTTTCAACACACCACCTAATTCATTGTGTCTAAACTATATATATATATATATATATATATATATTCATCATAGCTCTTAGCCTCCTGAATACTTCGACTTGCACACCCTTCGTCGTGATATTTGCAATCTGATTCTCAAATTTGTAGTGTTCCAAGTTCATCTTCCCATCTGCTACAAGCTCTCGAAGATAGTGGAACCTCATTTTGATATGCTTGCTTCGACCATGTGCTATAGGGTTACTCGCTAGGTTGATACTTGGTATGTTGTCGGTCTTCATGGTAATTGCTCCATGATCTTTACCTGTGATTTCTTTGACCAAGTTCACCATCCATGTTGCTTGACATACACAAAGAGAAGCAGCTACGTATTCTACTTCGCATGATGATAATGCCACTACTAGTTCCTTTCTTGAATGCCAAGCAACTAGTGGACCACCTAACATGAACACATATCCTGTTGTGGATTTTTTATCCTTAGCATCACTACACCAACTCAAATATATGTACCCCACTAACTTACATTCTTTTCCTTTATCTGCTGCTAGAAATAAAATGTCATAGTCGAGAGTTCCTTTTAGTTACCTCAATATCCTCTTCGTTGCTGCTAGGTGTGACACCTTTGACTTTTGCATGAATCTGCTTACCATACCCACATTGTATGCTAAGTCAGGCCTAGTATGACAAATGTATCTTAATAACCCAAAAGTCTTATATATTAGGTTGGGTCGACATCATCTTCTTCCGAGTCTTTCGACAGTTGTTGTCTTGGTTCTGCAGGTGTTGAAGTCGAATTGCATTCTTTCATCTTAAATCTCTTGAGAATTTCTCCTGTATATCTTCTTTGATGGATCATCAAACCTCTACTAGTCTTGTAGAATTCAATGCCAAGGAAATATGAAATATCACCCAAATCAAAAATTTCAAATTCCTTGCTAATATCATCTTTGATGTCTTATATCTCCTTCTTGCAACTACCTATTATTAACAAGTCATCGACATAGAGACATAGTATAAGCAATTCACTATTTCTTCTTCTTACGTATACTCCATGTTCAGTTGGGCAGTTCACAAATTTCTTCTCCCATAGAAATCTTCTTATTCCAAGCTCTTGGAGCTTGTTTTAAACCATACAGGGCTTTATGAAGCTTGTACTCCTTTATCTCTTTGTCATGTTTCTCAAACCCAACTGGTTTTTTAACATAAACTTCTTCGTCTAAGGGTTCATTTAGGAATGCACACTTTACATCCATCTGATATATGTGCCAACTGTTTATTTATGTTAGACCAACAACCAACCAGATTGTTTTGATTCTAGCCATAGGTGCAAAAACTTCATCGAAGTCAATCCCTTATTTCTAGAGAAATATTTTCTCCACTAGCCTTGCTTTGTGTCGAGTTAATTTTCCTTTGGGATTCATCTTCACTTTGTATACCCACTTAACATCAATTTCCTTCTTGCCTTGAGAAAATTCGACAAGTGACCAAGTGTTGTTGTCTTCGATGGACTTCACTTCTTTGTTCATTGCTTTCACCCACTTCGAATCTTTCAATACTTCAGCTGTATTGACAAGTTTGACATCTGCATAGAAAGTATAATGTACCAGCTCACCTTCATTATCAACCACATCATCTGATGTAACCACACAATCTTGCAATCTTGCAAGCATGCGTCTTGTTCTCTGAGGTATGCTTGTACTTGTACTTGGTTGATCTATAATTGTTGGTTCCTCTTGTCGAACTCATCTTTCGACTTGAGTTTCTAGTTCTTCGAGTAAAATTCTCACCGAATCTTTATTCACATTTTAAGTCCAATCCCATTATTTCAGCTCATCTATGATCATGTCTCTGCTGATCATAATATGTTTGTTCACTGGGTCGAACAACTTGTAACCTCCTGTTGAATGATATCCAACTAGAATCATTTGACTCAACTTGTCATCAAGTTTTCTTCTCAACTGATTTGGCACATGTCTATGCGCAATAGATCTAAATAACTTCAGATGGCTCAAGCTAGGCTTCACAATAGACCAACATTCTTTTGGATTAATTCCTTCTGCATTCTTTGTTGGACATATGTTCAAAATATATGTTACAGTAGACACAACTTCACCCCAAAACTCTTTTGGTAAATTCTTATCTTTCAACATACTCCAAACCATATTCATGATGATTCGATTCTTCCTTTCTGTATTCCTATTTTGCTGTGGAGTGTATGGTGGCACCACCTCATGCAAAATCCCTTCTTTTTCACATAACTTGTCGAAGTCTTTCGACACATACTCTCCACCACCATCAGTTCTCAAAACTTTGAGCTTTCGAACACCTTGTCTTTCGAACACCTTGTCTTTCGACCATAGACTTAAACTTTGAAAATATCTCAATCACTTCACTTTTCTTCTTGATCAGGTAAGTCCATAATTTTCGAATGAAATCATCTATAAGCGTGACAAAGTATTTGTTACCTCTAAACGAATCCACCTGGATTGGTCCATATACATCAAAGTATAAGACTTCGAGAATAGCCTTCGACTTGCTTCCTGCATCCTTGCTGAAGATATTCTTGTGTTGCTTTACTTGCACACATTCCTCACACACTTTGTTTGGAATGTCAATTTCTAGAAATCCTGAAACCATATGCTTCCTCTTTAAATCTCTTATGTCTCTGAAGTTAAGATGGCGTAGTCGATAGTCCATATCTATTCGTCTCTGCTAGCTGCAGTCGAAAGGCACTGATGCTCCATCACATTAAGTTCGATCTTGAAGGTTCTATTCTGAGACATAGGGGCCTTCAAGATTAATCTTCCATTCTTGTCGACGACTCTCATCATCTTGTCTTTGATTGTCACTTTTTAATTCTTTTCGACCAACTACCTTATGCTAAGCAAGTTTCTCTTCATGCCTGGAATGTATAACACTTTCAAAATTATTGACCTTTTGCCATCTTTCTTCATAATCAAAACATCTCCAATACCTTAAGCTTCTAGAGTATTGTCATTAGCAAATTTCACCATGTTCTTAATTGAGGGTTTTAGATTGACAAACCAATATTTCCTTCCAAACATGTATGATGAACATCTTGAATCCAAGTACCATTGATCCTTGAATTTTTCTTCATCTTTTGTTGTGACCATCAACAACATCTCTTCTTCATACTTAGCGAACTTTGCATCACTTTCTTGATTCTTTCGCTTCTCTGGAAAATCACTCGAATCATGACTGTTAGACGGTGTGGCAAGTGATCGAGAGGGGGGTGAATAGATCACCTTCTTTTTCTTTATGGATTAAAGAATTTTATCAGAGTTTCAATCAAACGTGCGAAAACTACAAATGGTCCTGAATTGACTTTCGTCTATTCTGAATCGGCTACAAGAAAACCGGACATGCAATAGATTGTTGGGTTTTAATTGAGATGAGAATGATGAAATAACACACCACTTAATATGGATAAATGCACTGATCACAAAAACTCTTTCCAATGAAATAAACTTGAGCTAATACTTTTATCAAACAATTGGTAGATGCTAAGCGATGATCAAAGGCAATGGAATTTATGTAAAGATTATCTTCCAGCCTTGTATCAATGCACAGAAAGGTTGATCACCAATTGAATCACAAACGTATTGTAAACGTAAAGAGATAGAGATAAAGAATACGATACTCAGAGCGATTTGGTAAGGAAGTTCCCCACGATCGTCCTCGCGTGTGGGTACGTCTCCCTCTCAATTTCCAAATTGGAATTGAGAACTTCTATATCAATATGTTGAAAAATGTTTACAAGGTTGCAATACAAAGACAAAAAAACGAATCCTGCATATTTTCTTCTTCTTGTATCAACCTCCTCTTGATTTGAGAAGATCAAGAACACTCTTGCAAAAATCACAAACAATTCACCACTTCCACGACCCGTTTGCGAAATCACCCCGATCTCTAAACCCTACGCTATGGCTGAATCTGCTATGTGCAATTGTGACTAACAAACCTACAAGACACCTTCGTTCTTGTTGGACAAACCAACTAGTTTTTCCTCGAAACCCCCTTCGAATCTTCAACTCAGCTAGATCACAGATCGTACCGCTGAACGTTATCTCTTTGATCTCTTGATGCAACAAACAATGATGATTATGTGTCAGTGTTCTTGAAACAAAATGATTGAGAAGATGATGAGGATGAAGTCTCTTTCAGATTTCTATGCTCAGAGAATATTTGGATGCTCATAAAACTACTTGTTGTAACAACCTATGTTTTTGTAAAACTGCAAAACTGTCTTATATATGGAAACATCAAAAATTAGTTGAAAAACAAACTTATGCGTCAATACAAAATCTTATGCATCGACACAAGTGACTTGATACATTGATACAAGTGGTTTTGTATTGATGCATATTGTGTTGAAATTAATTCCAGAGAGTTAAATTGAGTATGAGTCGATGCAAATTTCGTATGCATCGATACAAGTCCATTCATGTATTGATACAAGTCAATTTGCATCAATGCATACTCTAATAGAATGGTTTCCAGAAGGTTGAGTTGCGTATGCGTCGATGCAAACTACTTATGTGTCGATACATGACACTTATGTATTGATACAAAGGATTATGCATCAATACATACTGTTATTTAAAATGATTCCAGAAAACTAATTAAAACATGAGTCGATGCATGACACGGATGAGTCGATGCATGTGAGTTATGTATTGATACAAGCACTTATGTATTGATGCAAGATCAAATATCCAGAGCCTCAATTCTTACATGATTCGATGCAAAACACGTATGCATCGATGCATACAATGTAAAATTTTATTTTCCATAAATAAGAATTGGTTTGCATCGACACAAATGATTTTGTATTGATGCAAGCAACAAACAGAACTGAATCCCAATTTTTGATATATATATGTGTGTGTGTGTGTGTGTGTGTGTGTGTCAATGCAAAACATTATGAGTCGACTCATATTGATGGAAAGTTGTTTTATGTATTGATGCATTGATTTTTGTATTGACTCAAAAGGTTATGCATTGATGCATGCCTTCTTGTATTGACTCAAAAACTCAAAAGGTTATGTATTGATGCATGCTATCATGTCAAGGCAAGCACACATGTATATTGATACAATTAGACAATCAAGCATATATATTTGTTATCATTCAAAGCAATATTGCTCACAATGACCATACTTCTGACAATTGTAACATTATATGTGACTTTTGTCAAGCTTTTGACCACCACCACTTTCTCTATTGCAACACCACCTCTTTGGGTGCCTTGGTATTGTAGTCTTCTTTGATTCGATGCGTTTTATTTTTTCTGGTTTCATCTACTAATCCATTTGCTGTAGCCACCTCTATCTTTGTTGTCTAACCACTTTCAATTTCCTTTCTTGTGTTTTGCTGATTGAACCTGTAGAGCCACATCACTCTTTGATTTTACCTGCAGCTCTTTTAGCCATCCTTTTGTTTACTGTGGAAAATGGTAAACAATCGTTGGTTCTCCCAAAGTCCCAAAACTAAGGGTTACTCGCAAGATCGACCGGTTGATCTTAAGACATGTGCTGAGGTTTTTGAAATTATACTAGTTCTGTTGAAATCCTTATCTAAGAAACGGTTTTCTAAGACTAAGGGAACAAGTATAACGACTTTCCACACTATGATTAGACTCGACTGACTGGTGACTCGTGACAGACAGAAAGAGCCTGAATGAAATAACTAACAATCTAATTGGTCACAATATGATTTGACCAACTATGGTGACTCGTGACCGATAAAAGGTTGTGAACTTCAGACTTGTTCTAAATGAAGTAAGTGTCAACTGACTCCTTTGTTAACTTGAAACTTGTAACGAAAAGAGAATCAACATAAACGATAATGCAAAGAGATTGCTGAAAAGTAAATAAAATGCAAGTAAAAGTTTCAAAAGAGATGACTGAAATATAAAGGTTTTGCATTGAAATAAAGATGGTGATTCACATACATCAAGCACTTCACAACTCCTTGTTTCCTGACGCTCAGAATAGACAGAGTTTTAGTAAGTGATTTGAGTATACAAGTGAACACACAGAAATTACATTGAAACTACTTATTTATAGTATTTACAAAGTAACTGCCTCGATATAATCGACGAATGACATTTGAAATCTAAGGCAACTACTTCACTAGATGTTGCCACCTGTTTGAGGCTTAAATGAGTTACAAACTGCTGGCAACTGCTTAAAGATTTTGAATTTTGAATCTTCCCGCTCCTGCCTAAAAATCAACCGATTTTGGCTTGCTTCGACATGCTCCTCTTTGATAAAAGAAAAACAACGAAATTCTTCTAAGTCTAGAATCCTCTATGATCGACAAGACCGCATTCGACCGTTCCCTTCACTTTACATGCCTTGGTCGATTCGACCAATTTCCATATTTTAACTTGTTCTCCTTCTGGTCGTCATGACTCCACTTCGACATTTTGGCTTAATATTCTCCTTAATCATTGATTTCTTTAATTTTCTAAAACCAAACTTTCAAACACTTTGCTCTCAATTTCTGAAGGTCCTTATTTCAGAAAGTCATCCTTAGCTTATGGGAACATCCCCATTTAATACACGTGCTTGAATACCTTGATATTTTTCAAGGTAACACCTTTATTCATGAGATTCAAGCGTCCCTTGAAGCTCTTCCTTCGACAAGGTTGACATGTCCTTCTAATCTTCTATAGTAACTACCACATTGTCGAAATTCGAAGCCAGGGATCAAGATCTTCGAAACAACAACTCTTGTTGTTAACGTCTCTCCACAAGTCTTGATTTGGTTCACTAGTCTTGTAACCCTAGTGAAGAAATCAGATATGCTTTCGCTATCTTCCATCTTAAGCAATTCGTACGTTCTTTTGTGATTTTGTAACCTCGTCTCTTTCACTTTCTTAGTGCCTCCAAACGATTTCTTAAGAATCTCCCAAACTTCTTTTGTAGATTCTACATTACTAACCTTTTCAAAATTATCTAGGCTGACACATTGATGAATTATAAAGAAAGCTTTATAATTCTTCTTCTTCAATTCTTTGTATTCCGCTTCTGAAGCTCTTTCATCAAGTGGTTCTACTCCATATTTCACAAGATCCCAAAGATTTTGTTAATCAAATATAACATTCATCTGTTTGCATCAATTCTCATAGTTATCTCCTTTAAGAATTGGGAGACTTGATGAAAAATTTCCGTTAGCGGAATTCATCGTCATTGATTTTCTTCTTCTTCTCTTGATCGCTTAACCGGAGCTCTTGATACCAGATGTTAGAAATCCACCAAAACCTATGAAGAGTTTCTATCAATCTTGATGAACAAGATTGATATCATCACACAATGACAATGAAAAATATAAAAGAAAGAAAGAAGAACAATGATTTTTTGCAGAGTAACTCTCTGCTCACAAACTGTGGAAAATTTTATTATTCATTTTGCAACTGCAAAATACTGTGAATGAATTGATTAAAAAAATAGGGGTTACTCCCTCTATTTATAGATTTAGATTAACCAATGCCCAAAAATATAAAAGCCCTAAATACCTATTTTGGAGCTAAATCAAATCTATTCTATTTTATATCTAAATCAAATCTATCTAAATCTAAAATAAATATGTGAACAAATTGTTTTCACGCTCCTAAAACAAATCAAATCTTTTCGATATAAGGAATAACTTTCAACAGAAATCACTATTCACCATTTGAATAACACTATTCATCCGTACGGACGGTACTATTCGCTGATCAATTTTTTTGTTTCAACTTTTCGTTTGATTTTTTAAAACTTCTAATTTTTGTGGTAAATATAATCTACAAAATATATTTTCTTTCTGTTCATCAACAAAAATTTTAAGATACATTTTACCATTTAAATTTTATTTATGCATAGTTTATATTTAATTGTAGTTTATATATTAATTGATGGATGAATGAAGTAATTCAAATAATATGTGTTACTTATAGACCAATCATTTTTAGAGAAAAAAATTATTTATCAATATAGAGATTTTGATGAAATAAAACTAAAAAATTATACGATAAAAATAAAATACCTTAAATAATAAAATTTTAGAATTCATAAGAATTAAAATATATATCGATTAATATCAGAAGAAAAATATCTTGCCGACATCCTCTAGACAAGACTTTGATGACTTGCTGTCAGTTTCAAGTCCTCTAACAAAAAGACTTTTTTCAAACAATTCCATTCAAATTGCAAACCAAAAAATGACACAATTCTCGTTTAAATAGTATTATACAATCCTAATCCGATATAAAGCAAAACACTAAGAACAAATCGATGGAACCAGAAGGAGCACTTTATTACATATTCAAACAATCGAACTAGTTTAAGAAAGTTGCGTCTAATATAACATCTCTAAACTAACCTATTATTCAAAATTATCTGCTTGAAAATCATATAATTAGTTGAAACACAAATACCTTAATCAAGAAGCTACATACGCAAAGTGCAATGTGTCCATCAACGCTTAATTAATCTAGTTATCTTGTCTAATGAACGTCTTTTTCATTATAATTACAAATTATTATTACTATTAGTATTATATAGGAATAGACACAAAAAATTGACTAGTATGAATCTCTGTACCACAAAGTTCATCAAATTCATACGTGCACCACCTACGCGTTTGATATGATGCCTTGGTGGTGATTTGGATATTGTTTTATATATTAAAATATATAAAAGAAAAGTGTATATGAAAAAGTTGTAATTAGCTAACATTAATAGAATAAGCGTGGTTCTACTTTTTTTGGACTAGAATCAACTCTATGTAAAATATAAAATTTATTTTGAATAGTTTTGAGTTGTTTGGTTTTTTAAAAATAGAATTGATTTTAATCTTAAAATTGATTTATTTTAAATCACAATTTGTAGCTTTTCAAGGAAATCAAGAAGAAATTTTTTTATCCCCTCGTATCAAAGTAACAAAAAGAGAATTTTTTAAGTCACACCAATTAAATCCTATGCATTTTTCATAATGTCTATCTAAAATTGAAAATGTATTTTCAGTACGCATTATTTTTTATAATATTTATGTTAAAATTAGATGTATATTTCTGATTCTAAATCGAAGATATATTTCTGGTTCTGCGCATGACAATAATCTAAATATGTTTCAAACATACAAAAGAGACATTATAGACAAAAACAATAATTGAAAACATTATACAAATCAGAAATTGAACAAAAGATCAAAAATGCTATCCAAAATGCATATAAATATAATCCAAGTAATACGAATAGTAATACAAATACGATACAATACAAGATCAAAAAACTAAAATCAAAATACAAGTGCATCATCAACATAAACTACTGCATATGATAGATGATGAGTCGGCCTGTCACCCTCGAGGCGTCCCTCCGCTGCCTCCTGTATGACAAGGTACCCTGAGCCTCCACCATGATGACCTCCAAAACACCTCTAACATCGGATCCGTCAAGAAACAACCCTCTGCCGATGCCATCCCGCGCAAGCTCCATGATACGACGACACCTAGGCAGGACGTCATGAGCATGATCCCTCCTCGCATGCCTCTCCTCTAGGATTTCCTGATGAACTGACCCTGGTAGGTTCCCTGGAGCATCCTCTATCATGTATGAATGGGACACCCTGAAAAACCATATCATGTAATTGTACTCGTAAATTCAGTCGTCTGGAGCCACAATACTCCTGGCCTCATCAAGTACAAGATGATTCTCAAAATCATCAAACAAAGCATCCATGTCCCCCATCTTCACTATCGGAGGAGCATATACATTAAGATCCCGGAGAATGATTTGGGTAACCTAAATTGACACATCACCCACTTAGGCATATAAGGAGCCGTCTTGTGAGTCACGCAGGCCAATCAACTTGTAAACAGCGAAACCTCATGAAACGGTATCGTCTCACAGTGGTCGACGTAAGAACTGAAGTGAATGTCCTCATGCACTAGCCGATACAAGTAAACACATAACAACTTTATCGTCTGGTTCCCGCTGAGCGGCTCGTATGCACAGGCACACAGCTTATCTTCAGCATAACCCAGAGCAAGTGACCATCTTGAGATGCATGGGAAGTACTTTAGGATCCATCCCTGAAATAACAAAATTAAATAGTTAGTTTCAGAATCAGAATAATTAATAAAGGCCACTAAGAGAAAGAATTTATACCATCATGAGTGACATGTTATCGGTCATCTGACTCATATTCCACTTAATCCCCTCATCCAACTTGCTATACAAGTAAAGCAACCAGACAGGCCCCCAATTCCACCCACTGATTACCTCAAAATCAGTAAAGTACCTAAGGTACATGATGTCGTTGTAAGTGGAACTAGTGTCCACAAAGATCTATGTGCCAACAAGATACAAGAGGTATGCTCTCATGGCATACCCCCTGTGAAGGGTAACTTGCTCAGAATCACCAACAGCTGCTTGTGCACATGCAATTTCATCCCTTAAAACATCCACTAAGTAGCTATACGTCACGTGGAAACCACGTGTCTTATCAACCTCTTCCGGGGAGCTATCAAGGGTAACTCCCAGCCTCTCAACCAACAAAGTTATGGCCTCCTCTTTGTCCATCTTCTGATGATCCAGGAAAGCCCCTCTAATAGGTAAATAAAGTAGACGTGCAACGTCATAGAGTGTGATTGTCATCTCACCATGTGGTAGATGAAACAACAACGTCTCATGGTGCCACCTCTCAACAAAAGCGTTGATCATCCCACACTTGACCATGCTATATCCATAGGGGGTCAAATCTTGCAACCCTGTAAGACATAGAAGCTCATCAAACCATGGCTCGAGAGGGGTAACAAGTTTGCTGATCTTCCACCCATGGTTGATGACCTTTAGTGTATCACGCTCCTGCAAAATAAAATTCACAATTAGAACTCATAATAAAATTCATAGTTGAAATTCATAAGAAAATTCATAATAGTAATAAAAATGTAAGTTTCATATTTGTCCATCCCATATATATCTAGCCACATGGTTGGGATAAAGAGGCAGTAGTGATAAATTAGAAGGTCCTCCTCCAAAGACCTATGTTATATGTATCTAGTACTTGATGATTTGTGTTGATTTTTTGAGAAAAAATTTGGTTTTGGTGAGAAAGGTTTTAAAGAGTTTAAGAGTGTTTCTGTTTTGTTTTTTTGAAATGCTGTAATAAGAGGGGAAGAGGCATGACGCCTTTAACTGCGTCCAGGATTCAGAAGTATACTTACAGTTTGGAACCATAAATATACTTTCAGTTTACACTCAATCCTTTCAACGTATTTTACATAAGATAGGGTGCAAACCGGAAGTATACTTCCAGTTTTGAGGGCATTTATGGAATTTCACGTGGTGCCTAAGAAAAGCATGAGGTGGATTAAGAAATTCCCAATAAAAAAGGTGGTGTTGCAAATAGAGAAAAAGATGGTGGTCGAAAACCTGACAAAATCGCATTTTGTGTTTTTATTTACAGAAGTATGACCACAATTCTAGTGATTGTATTGAAAAAATAGAAGAATTAAGACAATGATGCAAAGTTTGTAAAATATGAAGAGGAATAGATGATGTTGATGGTCATGAAAAAAGATGAAGAGAAATTGAAGGACTAATGGTACTTGGACTCATGATGCTCATCACACATGTTTGAAATGAAATATTGGTTTGTTAACATAAAACCCTCATTGAAGAACATGTTGAAATTTGCCAATGACAATACTCTAGCAGCTGAAGGTATTAGTGATGTTTTGATTATGATGAAATATGGCAAAAGGTCAGAGATTGAAGACCGGGCATGAAAAGTACTTTGCTAAGTATAGGAGAGTTGGTCGAAAAGAACTAGAATATGTCGATTGAAGACAAGTTGATGAAAGTTCTCGACTCAAAAGAAAGGTTAATCTCGAAGTCTCCTATGTGTTAGAATAGAATCTTCAAGTTTGAACTTAATGTGACAGAGCACAAGTGTCTTGCGACTACAGCTAGTAGGGATGAATGGATATGGCAGTATCGACTTGGACATCTCAAATTCAAAGACATCAAAGATTTGAAAACGAGAAATATGGTTTCAGGATTTTCAAAAATCAAAATTTCAAACGAAGTGTGTGAGGAATGTGTGCAGGCAAAGCAACACAAGAACAACTTTAGCAAGGAAGCAAGAAACAAGTAGAAGGCAATCTTGAAATCATATACTCTAATATATGTGGTCTTATCCAAGTGCATTTGATTCGAGGTAACATGTACTTTGACATATTCATAAATGATTTCAGTTAAAAGTTATGCACTTACATGATTAGAAGAAAAATGAAGTAATCGAGGTACTTTCCAAGTTTAAATCTATGGTCGAAAGACAAAGTGATCGAAAGCTCAAGATTCTGAAAATTGATGGTGGTGGAGAATATGTGTCAAAAAACTTCAACATATTATGTGAGAAAAAAAGGATTGTACATGAAGTAGTGCTACCCTACACTCTTCAACAAAATAGAATTGTATAAAGAAATAATAGAATTATCATGAATATGATGAGATGTATCATGAAAGGCAAGCATTTATCTAAAGAAATTTGGGGTGAAGTTGTGTCGAATGCAACATACATTTTGAATAGATGTTTGACGAAGAAGTTAGAACAGTAGAATGTTGGTCTGTTGTTAAACCGAACTTGAGTCATCTAAATATATTTGGATTAACACATATACACGTGCTAGATCGGTTAAGAAGAAAACTTGATGACAAGTCGAGTCAAATGATCCTAATAGGATATCATTTGACTGTGGATACAAGTTATTCGACTCAGTGAACAAGTAATTAGTGATCAGCATGGACGTGATCATAGATGAGTTTAAGGAATGAGATTACACTAAAAATGTATAGAAATATTCAGTGAGAATCTTATGTGAAAAAACAACAAGTGAAGTCGAAAGAGAAGTTCGACAAGAAGAAGTCAAAGGTCAAGCAGACCTCAAAGAACAAGACACTTTTCTACAAGGTTGCATGAATGTGTGATTACATCAAATGATGTGGTCGGTAATGAATGTGAGATGATATAATATGCTTTCTATGCACATGTTGAACTAGATAATGAAACAAAGGCATTGAAGGATTTGAAGTGGATGAAAGCTATGAATGAGGAATTGGAGTCCATCAAAGTCAATAACACTTGGTCACATGTCGAATTGTCCCAAGGCAAGAAGGCAAATGATATAAAGTGGGTATACAAGGTGAAGTTGAATCCCAAAAGGGAAGTAACTTGACACAAGGCTAGACTTGTGGCCAAAAGATTTCTTCAGAAAGAAGGAATCGACTTCGATGAAGTCTTTGCACCTGTTGATAGCATCGAAACAATCAAATTGGTTGTTGGTCTAGCAAACATGAACAACTAGCACATATGTCAGATGGAAGTGAAATGTGTATTCCTGAATGGCCCCTTAGATGAAAAAATTTATGTTACACAACCACTTGGGGTTGTGAAATAAGGCAAATAAAGAAAGGTATATAGTTTGCATAAAGCCTTGTATGGACTTAAACAAGATCCAAGAGCTTGGAATAAGAAGATTGTCAGTTTCCTAAGGAATAAGGAATTTGTGAAGTGCACAACTAAGCATGGAGTATATGTAAGAAGAAGCAATAGTGAATTGTTTATACTATGTTTCTACGTCGATGTCTTGTTCATAACAGGTAACTGCAAGAAAGAGATCAAAGACTTCAAATGTGAACTTAGCAAGGAATTCAAAATGTTTGATTTGGGCGATATTTCATACTTCTTTGGCATCCTACAAGAGTATTAGAGGGTTGATGATGCAACATAAAAGATATACAAGCGAAATACTCAAAAAAATTGAGATGAAAGACTGCAATGCAACTTCGACACCTGCTTAACCTAGACTACAACTTTTGAAAGACTTTGATGAAGATGATATCGATATAACACAATATAGAAGACTTATTGGGTCATTATGATACCTTGGTCACACAAGACCTAATCTAGCATATAATGTGGGTATGGTGAGTAGATTCATGCAGAAGCCAAATGTATCACATCTAGCAGCAACAAAGAGGACACTAAGGTATCTCAAAGGGAGTCTTGACTATGACATTTTATTTCCTGCAACTGACGAAGGAAAATAATGCAAGCTAGTGGATTACACTGACTAAAGTTGGTGTAGTGATGTTCAGGATCAAAAATCCACAACTGGTTATATGTTTACGCTAGGTGGTGCACCAATTGCTCAAATTTCGAGAAAATAGTCAATAGTAGCACTATCATCGTGTGAAGAATAATACATAACTGCTTCTCTTCGTGTATACCAAGTAACATGAATGATGAATTAGGTTAAAGAAATTACAAGGAGGATCATGGAGAAATTACCATGAAGATCGACAACATGTCAGCTACCAATCTGGCAAAGAATCTGATAGCACATGGTCGAAGAAAGCACATCAAAATGAGGCTGCATTATCTTTGAAAGCATGTAGCGAATGGGAAGCTGAACTTGGAACACTGTAGAACAGAGAATCAAATTGCGGTCATCATGACGAAATGAGTGCAGGTCGAAGTGTTCAAGAAATTAAGATTTATGATGAATGTAGATAGCTTAGACACAATGAATTAAGTGGCATGTTGAAATTGTAATGCATTGTGTCGAAGGAGGTTGCTCGACAGAAGCAACGGTGTATCAAAATAGCCTAGTGTGTGTCATATTTGTGTAGTTGTCGAAATGTTGAAACAAGTTGCTCAACAGAAATTTCGACTTAGGCCTAATTTTGTAGTGTTAGCATAATTTGGTATTTTGGGCTTTTCTATTTTGGACTTTACTTAAGGATCAAGAAAATCTAAAATCTATAAATAGGGAGTAACCCCTATCGTTGTATATAGGACTTGCAATTGCAAAGAATAAAATCACAGTTTGTGAGTAGAGAGAAAATTTGCATAAATATTCATCTTCTTCTCCTATTTTCATTGAAACCCTAATTCACTTTTCTGCCTTATTTCATATTTTCTTTCTTCTTCCATTAACAATTGTGTAGCAGAATCGTGATTTACTCGAGTGAAGAGTGAAAAACAAGAGAGAATTTGATCGGTTGATTGATTCGAAATTCTCCATATATTATGCAAATTCAATAAATATATAACTTGAACACATCCTTAAAAATGAGAGCAATCTTTACCTTAAAATCAACTTTATAAAAATGAGTTAGGCTGAATCACACTTTTGAATAACTAATTTCATTCTAAATGTTTAGATTCAACACATAATTCAATTTTTTTTAGATCTTTAACCTTTTAATTTTTTGGTTTAATACTATTTTACTCCTTCCATGTAATGAAGTTGTCTATATGACAGGAGAGGAAATTGATATTACCTCTCATTTTTTAAGAAAAGACATATATTGAATTACAATAAAAGCTATCCTAAACATAAGCAGTGTTTAATGAATAGTCAACAATATAAAATATCACTATAGATGAAATTTAGCTTATTTCGTTGAATTAATAAACCAAATTAAAAAAGGTAAATTGTCAAGTTGAGTTTTAAATTATGTTTGAATTAGGTCAATTGATTATAAACCCTAATTGCATATTATTTTAATATTAAGAATAAATTCCTCTAAATAGAACAATCAATATTCATGTTAATAATTAGAAGGATGTATCAAAAATATTATTCATGTCAATGTATTTGGTAAATAATTTATTTTTTAAAATAATTTTTAGAAATAAATAAATAATAACATGAAAAAAAGAAGGTATAAGTAATTATTTTTTATTCTCGTAAAAATGTAATATATTTTAATATGAAAAAAATAAAATAAAAGAGTGAGTATGTATTATGCATAAATTCTTTTCACATGAAAACTAGAGAATTAGTAGAGATGTTTTTTTTAAGGGTTAGCCCAGTGAACAGATACTTGATTTTGAGATGTATTCCTCTTAAAATTTTGAAAATTCTGCTAAGTGTTAATAATATTTGCGTTGATCAGTCCATACAAAATTTTGTTCTAATTTTAAATGAAACTCCCACAAATAAACGGTAAAATTGATTCCACTTAAATTAATCGGTTGCAAGATCGAATATTTAAAAAAAATAGAGATGTTTGTTGGAGGTGTTAACAATTCAACACATGAAAGAAACCTGTGTTTGTTTGCATGTGAAACAACTTAATCATGGTTAAATAAACGGCGTTAATTATAAGGTGCTAGCTGTGTTAGTATGTGTCGCAGTTATAGTGCAAAGCCACGTGGTGGAACCGCTGAGTGCCAGGCTTTGTGAACTATACTCTCTACCGAACACGTGGATGTGCCGATAACAATTGCTGGACTGTATTTGTCTAGCGGAAAACCATTGGCTCAATGGGGACCTCTCATTTCAATCCTTGTGGTCACTCTATTTCTTGAACTGCATAATTTGTAACGTCATAGTCTCCTTTCATGCATGCTCACTTCAATCCTTGTTCACGTTTAGGTAAAATGGCTACAAAAATTATGAAATTTGGCAAAATTTTAAAGATCACAAATTTATAGTGGAAGATGGTTTCATTCCTATTTCATTCGCGAGCTCAAATAGTAGAATAAAATTGATCTAAAATTTCACTTTTTATTTTGATTTCTCACTAACTATATATATATATATATATATATATATATATATATATATATATATATATATATATATATATATATATATATATATATATGAATGATCAAATTACACTCGAAGAATTACACCATGAGTTACACTCGCTCAAAAACGTCACTTCGGATTAATACTTTTTTAAATCAACCATTGAATTGAAACATACTATGATATAGATCATACCTATAAAGTTTGAGATTAATCTACAATGATTTACTATATGATCAAGATATCCAAAGATTAACGTCAAAATGGACTTTCATATAACGTCACTTCGGATTAATACTTTTTTAAATCAACCATTGGATTGAAACATACTATCATATAGATCATACCTATAAAGTTTGAGATTAATCTACAATGATTTACTATATGATCAAGATATCCAAAGATTAACGTCAAAATGGACTTTCATATAACGTTAATTTTGATGTAGTTCAATGACATAGTAAATCATTATAGATTAATCTCAAACTTTATAGGTACGATCTATATGATGGTATGTTTTAATCCAACGGTTGATTTTAAAAAATATTAATCCGAAGTAACGTTTTTGAGTGAGTGTAACTCATGGTGTAACTCTTCGGATGTAATTGATCCTCCTCATATATATATATATATATATATATATATATATATATATATATATATATATATATATATATATATATATATATATATATATATATATATATATATATATATATATTTAAAGGATTCAGAGGTTCAAGTGAAATGACTTGAGCTCCAAACGATGTGTCTTGCTTACCTTCATCTGGGAGCTCTATTTATAGAGATGCGTGGACCTTTGTCAGTGATCAATATCTGTAATAGTTGTGACCTTCCATATTATGTATCTGGGTTGCCTTTAAGGCATGCAACATTTGTCGCCGTCAATGATGGCTAATAATATAACTTGTGTCGTCATGCTTAACTAAGCAATTATGCCCTTGAAGGGACGACCTCGCCGTAACGCACTCATAATGGTCGAGCTCTATGTAACCCCTAGATCTGGAACATGAACTCAATTGCTAACTCTTCATCTTCTTTTAGGCTTAATCGTCGGTGATTCCGACCTCGGAGGTCGACCTACCTCAGGGCCCGAGGTATATACCCGACAGAGGATCCTTGTCTTTCCCTGACCGATTAATCATGCTTCTCTTTTATCTCTTATAGCCCGGACATTAAATTTTATACAAGAACTATATATATATATATATATATATATATATATATATATATATATATATATATATATAGAGAGAGAGAGAGAGAGAGATACACGAAGAGTTACACCATGAAAACATCACTTGATTAATATTTTTAAATTCAACCGTTGGATTGAAACATACCATCATATAGATCATACCTATAAAGTTTGAGATTAATCTATAATGATTTACTATACGATCAAGATATCCAAAGATTAACGTCAAAATGGACTTTCATATAACATTAATTTTGATGTAATTCAATGACATAGTAAATCATTATAGATTAATCTCAAACGTTATAGGTATGATCTATATGATGGTATGTTTCAATCCAACGGTTAATTTAAAAAAATATTAATCCGAACTGACGTTTTTGAGCGAGTGTAACTCATGGTGTAACTCTTCGAGTGTAATTGATCCCTCTATATATATATATATATATATATATATATATATATATATATATATATATATATATATATATATAAACAAATAGTTAAATATATTTATTAACATAAGAAATTAAAAACTAAGTTTTTTGAATCAAACATAGCAGATATATTATTTATTCTAATTTTAAATATTGTTAAGAAATGTGGTTAAGGCTAACTCAATCCTACAAAATCGGTTAGTAGGGTGAGTATTGTCTTCACTTATAAACACATGTTCAGATCATATATTTTTTTTAATGTGAGACTCTTAACATACCCCTCATGCTCAAGAATGAATATTTGGAGCGTGAAAATAAATGGTGGGTGGTCCAATAGCAGAAACCATATAGTAGTTGGCTCACCGGATCTTAAATGAGACTTTGATACCACGTTAAGAAATGTGTTCGAGTCTAACTCAACCATACGGTTAGTACCATGATTTTGTGGATTGACAACATTTTGCTAAAACATGGTTCTGATCAGATATCAAACACAATGTCATAACATATTATTCTGTAATGCAGTAGACAGGCGCTGCTGATTTTAAATCTTGATAGATTTGATTTGTTTCTGTTTTATTTACTTTGGATATATTTCAGGGATCTTCACAGGTAAAGAAGATTTGTTTTGGAACATATCTCAAGCTATACAAAAGATATTAAATTGGACGTTGAGACAATTTAGGAAACTTTGTATCATGTGTTTCAAGATTGAAGAAGATTGGCTACACAATTGGTGCATCACTCAACTTATGGATCAAGAAACTTTTGGATTTAGAATATCGAAGCCCATGGACTGCATATGTATATTTAAAAGGGAATCCTAACCTAATGTAATTTAAGTTTTCAACAATTGTAAAATTTGGGGAAGCATAAGTCTTGGGTTTTGAGAGTCTCTTGTGTAGTTTGTGTGTCACCTGTGTATCATTTGATATTATGTGGTAGACTGTGTGTTACTTGAATGTTAGTCAAGTTATTGTCCTCACTCAGAAACCTTTAGGTAATGAGTTGAATGGTGTTCTCACTAGAAGCTTTTAAGCAAGAGTTTGGGTTTTTGTAATAGAAGTATGATCTTCTCTTTAAGTCGTATTTGTTTCAGTCAATGGGATTGAGACTGCTAGATATCACTGAGGTGATTTAGGAAGTGATATGGTGATTTCTCATTTAGGAACCGATCAATAAAAATCTCTCATGCGACATGTCATATTAGTTTTTTTGAGAATTTTTTAATCCATTCTATGGTTTTCTTAGACATCACGTGAAAATTCCATAAATGTCCCTAAAAACCGAAAGTATACTTTCGGTTTGCACCTTATATTATGCAAAACAAGTTGAAAGGGTTAGGTGTAAACCGAGAGTATACTTCCGGTTCTTGGACGCACTTAAATGCGCCAAGAACTCTTCCCATTATAGCAACTTTTTCAAAAACAAACTCTCAAATTCTCTTTAAAATTCTTCTCATCAAAATCAATTTTTTTCTTAAACAGTCAACACAGATCATCAAGCATTGGATACATATAACATCTAACAGAATCAAGCAAGCAACAATCACTACTAATCAATCAAGTAAGTGATTTAAGCTATTTTTAGAGTTTACATGATTTCTACTCAAATTAGTGAAATAGGGTTCAAAATGTATTGTTTTATGTAGTTTACATCATTAGAACTAATTAGAAAATACTTTGTAAACTTTATTTGATGATCAATGATTTTTTTTGGACACATTTTGGTATTGGGATGCTGAGTTTCGTGGCTATTTTTTGACATGATATGGTTCTTCATGGTGTCACATCCATACATGGTAGATGATGCTCCAGGAAACCCACCGAAGCCAATTCATCAAGAGATCCTAGAGGAGGAGCAAGCGAGGAGGGATCATGCTCATGACATGATGCCTAGGTGTCGCTGTATCATGGAGCTTGCACAGGATGACATTGAATGAGGGTTGTTTCCTGACGGATATGATGTCAAAGGTGTTTTGGAGGCCATCATGGCGGAGGCTCAGGGTGCCCTGTCATACAGGAGGCATCAGAAGCACGCCTCGAGGGAGACAGGTCAACTCATCATCCACCATACTCAGTAGTTTAGGTTGATCATACACTTGTATTTTGATTTTAGTTTTTTGATTTTGTATTGTATCAAATTTGTATTACCATTCGTATTACTAGGATAACGTTACTTGGGTTATATTAAAATGCATTTTAGATAATATTTTTGGTCTTTTGTTCAATTTATAATTTGTATAATTTGTTCAATTTCTAATTTGTATAATTTTTCTTATTATTGTTTTTGTTTATTTTTCTGCTACAGTCATGCCCAGAACCGGATTTATACTTCCGATATAGAATCAAAAATATACATTCAATTTTAACACAATTATTTTAAAATATGGTGCGCATCGAAATATACTTCTGATTTTAAATGGGCATTATAGAAAATACATAAGATATAATTAGCCATTATGGAGTGGCTTAAAAAATCCACTTTCTTTTAACTGACATTAACGTGATAGATTGAAAGTGTGGATAAAAAATATTTTAAAAAAATATTATTTAAATTTTTTTGAAAAACTAAAATTAAATTAAAGTCCACCAAAAGTATACTGAATTATTTCATTAATTTACATTAGCATTGGATTAAATAATATATCAAATCTTTAAAATAAATTAAATATTTGTATTTTAAGCAAATAGATTAAAACTAATTAACTGACTACTTTTTTAACATGAGATGAAATAAACTAATACATATATAAATTAGATGATGATTGATCCAAACTGTCAGCTAAGGCTTCTACCTTCCAAGCTATGGTTTTTTTTTTTTCTTCATAATATACGTGTCATAACATTACGAAATGTGGTTTTGTAGAATTTAAATTAGATTTATATGTTAAATAATACTCTTCTTGTTACTATGTGTTTGATTTGATGAGAATAATAATAATTAATGTAAACGGCAGAACAAAAGAGCCGTAAAATAACGGACGGTTAGATGGGCCCAGAAATCTGATTCCCGGATTTCATTTTCTCACTCTTTTCTCTATAAGTACAACACTACCGGTAACTCTTTTCTTTGCTCTCTTTGTTCAATTTTTCATTCCTCTCTGTTAATCAACAACACTCGCAATGGAGCAATTCAGCAACGACGATCTCGAATACGTAAACGACACCTACTTCGAATTCTCTGATTTCGAAGACGACGAAACCTTCTCCACCAATCTTCCTCCATCTAACATAGATTCCGCTACTCCAGACTCAGACTCGGAAGACGATTTTGATACGGTACAGTTTCTTTCTTCAGTTGAATTTTTGATTCTTTGTATGTACTTCAATTGAGATAACGAACTGAGAAAACTTCAAATTTGATTTGAAACAATAGAGCAATGCGAAGACCGATACTTCTGCTTCGGAAGCAAGAAACGGGAAGGATATTCAAGGGATTCCATGGGAGATGCTTAATTATACTAGAGATGAGTACCGTGAGACGCGTTTGAAACAGTATAAGAATTACGAGAGCCTCACGCGCTCTCATGAGGAACTTGATAAGGTTAGTTTCGGTTTAAAAGTTACTGTTATTAATTTTGTTGTGTTTTTCATTTTTGTAAAGTTTATTTATTTATTTATTTATTTTTTTTGGTTATCAGGAATGTTTGGAAGTGCAGAAAGGGAAATCTTACTATGATTTTCAGTTCAATACCAGACTGGTCAAATCAACAATTGTGCACTTTCAGGTGGAGATTTTGTTCATTTTATTCTTAGTTGAATTTGAATTTGATTGTTATTCATGTGTTTTACTTTTAATTCACCGCTATATTTTAGATTTATTTTGATTTTTATTTGTGTGAATTACTTTATCTGATTAGTGGATTATTTTATTTGCTTTATACTACATCCAGCTAGTGCTTTAGTTCTAACTGTTGTTTGGAGTCATACTTATGAGTTATTATTATGACTATAACAAATTTTTCATTGCATAATTTTGGTATTCTAGATTTGGAGGATTTTTGATGAACAACTTAAAATTAAACACTTAATTGTATAAGTGTTTATGTATAAGCTATTGTATTATTTCTATAACAAAATATAAAATAAATTCAAAATACTTTATATAACTTATAAGCTATTTTTATAGGCTATCTTGAAAGCTTAAGAAAATAAGCAGAAGTTCATAGGCTGAAAACATCTTGTGGATATATTGGATAAACTGTTTGCACAAGTTCTCTAAAAACGTCTCACAATTCAAAGGGTCTCAGAAATGCCTTTATACTTAAACAAGATCAAATAAGTCACTCTGAACATGTCTTTAAATCAAATACATTTCTCAGAGATTATTATATCCTGCTAGTACGCTCAAATTTACCTTCAAAGTTCTTTCTTAAAACAAGACGTTTTCATGCCCATTGATGGATATGGATGCGTCCAGACTATGCTATGACTTGCATGCTTAAAATTTGAGTGATTTCCTGGGAAGCAAAAAAGTCATTTTCTTACGTTCAACATAATGACTGTGCACACACAGTCACTTATCCACGCCCACATACAACACTTGAGATCAAACGAGAGCTTTATGGACTTTATGCCATCCCTTTCCTGTCAATTAAGATTCAGTACACATGAGTTGTACTTGTATTAAGATTCAATAACCCTTTTATGTGGAAAGATTAAATTCGGTGTATATAACTTATGACAACGTAATTAGCTTTCGTAGTTGGAACTTGTGGCACAAAGATAAATTCTATACTTGCATAGTTTCAGATTAGCCACTGAAACAGCAACATCAACAGTTAATAGTACTAATTTTTAAGCATACAGTTTTCTGCACTAATATATAGTTCTATGGTTGTTTGCCATTATTACATCTGCTACTTCATATACATGATTATTCCCTTATGCATTTGTCCTCCTTTTAATTGATTTATGTTCATATAATGATTGCAGCATTATTTATGCTATATACTGTAGTTTATTCCTTAACCAGTTTATGCATTTAGGCCTCTTCTATCTCTCTCTTTAAAGCAGGTGGAAAGTGAGCAGCTTGGGAGGACATAATTTTATGGTATGATAGGAAAATATCTGACAACATTTGAGAGGGCTCTACAAATATCTGATATTAGTAGTTACTGATTGATTTTGTTTTGTCAAAAGAAGCCTCACGTCATGATGTTTGGCCGTATATTTATAGGATCTTCATGTGTATACAATATTTGAGTAGTTATTGTTTCATTCTGCTGCTATAGATATTGTTTCATTCTGCATTTATAGTCATCAAACCATGTTTTAGATTTATGTATTAACTCTCTGGTAGTATTTCATTAAAAAAATTACTAATTTCACATTTTTCTAAATTCTCTCGTATTTTATAAGAATCACCAATTTTACCGTTTCCATAATTGAAGATATCATAACTCTTTCCATACATTAGTAATTTTTGATTTCCATGATGTTGTGTGATTGATTGTGCAGTGACTACTCTGACAATTATAACTGATTATAATTTATAACCTTATCATTCTCTCATTTCTGTCGGTCTCTACAAAAATCGCTGTCTTCATCTGTAGCCTGGCCACTCAAACCTGATGTTCATCATTTTTTACACTCCTATCTGTTGGACTCTATCTTTCTTTTTTTCAAGAGACGGATAGAGAAGGAAAAAAGACTTTTTTAATCTTTTATCATTCTATCTTTTAAGACCATTATCTTCCAGAAATGCAATTCCTGTCAATTGCATATAAGAAAAGTAGGATTGAAGTTACTTAGGAATGCAAAATTTAGTAGAGGTGACTCATTATGGAATATATCTAGTGTTGACATTTTAGGAGCTAATAAGGAAATGGAAAAAAGAGGTTTTTCTGTACATAATTCTGGCAGATATCTCTATTTACCCGAATAACATAAGGCCAAGTACGAAGCTGTATTGCATCAAACTTGATTCAGTAACAATCGTATGTACCAACACATTAACATAACACAAATGCCCTCTAACATTTAGAGCAGCTGTTGTTATTCATAGATGCTTTTCTAATTAAGGGTCATGTTCAATGCTTGAATGTGGTGCCATATTTGCTAGAGTGATATTAATTTCTTGTTTTATAATCATATATATCTCTGAGTGTTGATATTGATGTTATCGACGTGTCTTGCAGCTGAGGAATCTGTTGTGGGCAACATCGAAGCATGATGTATACCTTATGCAAAACTACTCCGTGATGCATTGGTCCTCATTACTACGAAGGAGTAAAGAAGTGCTTAATGTGTCCAAACCGATTATTCCAACCCTTGTACGTAGCTACTTAGCCGATCAAATGAAATCTGTTTCATTTATTCTCAACGTCATCTTATTTTAATGTCCTTATGTTCATTAGCAGAAGCATTCTGGATTAGCCCACCCTATCTCGCGAGTGCAAATTAGCACCATGGCTGTTAAGGAAAACCTGATGGTGGCAGGTGGTTTCCACGGCGAGCTTATTTGCAAGGTATGGATGGGCATTGGGCACATCATAATTTCTTTCAATTGAATAATCACAACTTATGAAGGTCCCCTTTTTAACGGTTTTGAATTATTTTTTACCAGAATTTGAATCATTCTGGAGTTGCATTCTGCAGTAAAATAACTACAGATGATAATGCTATAACCAATGCTGTGGATATCTTCCGCAACCCCAGGTAAGCATCTAAGCTTATGGTTTATTATTTTAACTTGGTTGGTTTTTAACTCAACTGTCTCTTTGCAGTGGGTCATTGAGGGTCATTGCAGCAAATAATGATTCCCAAATTCGGGTTTTTGATTCTGAGAATTTTGTTTCTCTTGGTTGTTTCAAGTATGATTGGTCTGTCAATGTGAGTGTCATCAACTGATATTTTAATTTTCACTTCACCTCTAAGAAATAAGAACACTTTTCTATAACAATTTGTGACTTTTGTAGAATGCTTCCGTTAGTCCGGATGGAAAGTTATTAGCTGTTCTTGGGGACAGTACTGAGGGCTTGATAGCCGATGCTAACACGGGGAAGGTAGTTTAATTTGCAAATGCTTTTAGGTATCACACTGTCCTTGGTGTTTTATTTATATTCTGATTTTACATGCACAACTTTATGGTATCTCTCAGATCACTGGAAACCTAAAAGGGCACTTGGACTATTCTTTCTCATCTGCTTGGCACCCAAACGGACAAATATTGGCTACTGGGAATCAGGACAGAACATGCAGGTTGTGGGACATAAGAAATCTTTCACAGTCCTTAGCAGTATTAAAGGGGAGAATAGGTGCAATAAGGGGCTTAAGATTCACATCAGATGGACGGTTTTTGGCCATGGCCGAACCAGCCGACTTCGTTCATATTTTTGATTCACAATCTGGTTACACACATAGTCAAGAGATAGACATATTTGGTGAGATTGCTGGGATATCTTTTAGCCCTGACACAGAGGCTCTGTTTGTTGGCGTCGCTGATCGAATGTACGGTAGCTTGTTAGAGTTCACAAGAAAACATAATTATCAGTATCTAGACTCAATGCTTTAATCTTAAGCGGAATGCCTTCAATATGTACACAGGAAGATTTCTAAAATAGGTTTATAGTAATTTGCTTTTGCAAGAAGTTCTTTTTTTTTTTGAAATTGCCGAACTTGGTGCTGCAAATAGCAAATTTTGCTCTAGAGAGCTAATCCAGTTAAGGTTTTTCCTTGTTTTAGGGCTTGAATATTGTATATTTGAAACAATATAATTAAGCATATTATTATTATATTGCTTTGAACTTAATTTTCCAATCCACTCTAAGAATTTGGCAGAACGGTAGTTCCACACTTGAGGCCACATTTATGGTGGTTAGGGCCTTAAGGACCTGCGGTTAGAGGTCCCATCAACACGCAAATATGATGTGTGTATATTACTATATAACTTTTACTAATCCATAGAGAATGGCCTAATTGTAAACACATAAAATACAAAACAGAGTTTACTGGAAAACACTATGATGCTACATATACAAATTTATTCTGCATCCTTGATAATGACCTACAAAAGCTCTGCACGCAATTGTGTAGTTATGCCCAATTCTATACGCAGCCTAGTAGTCTTTTTCTTTTTTCTACGACCAAATCCAAATGTATTGTTATTAAATAAAAATACAAAATTCTCTTAAAGATCAGAGATCATTTAGAATAGATTGAATTAAGAATTGAGTAACTCCCTTTGAAAGAAAAGGTGGCAAAATTCTTCAACTCGGAATAATTCGTCCTTAGTTGATGCTGTCTTAGGACTAGAGTCCCAAGTGCACATAGTTAGATACTTGTAATTTGTAAACCGGTAATGCTATCATCACATTTATATTTACACCAAACACATACGCTAAAATACTGTTTATGATGAACAGAAATATATTATTATTTTTTTAAAAGAAATATATTATTATTTTAAAAAATATATTATTATTTTTAAATAAAATATTTTATCTTTTAAATTTAATTTAAATATAAATCTAAGGTTGTAGCATTAACCAATTTCATCATTGTGTTAACAAAAAATATAGATGTAATTAACCACTTATTTTACTTATAATTTATTAATTAATTTTACTATCTCATTAACCAATAAAATACATATTATTAATTGCATGCTGACATTAAATTATAAATGTAATAACCAATCTTTATACATAATTAAACAACTTTGTAAAAAAAAATTATGATTGAAAATTTATTAACCAAATTATAAACTAGATTAAACAACTTTATATATATATATCATTAACCAAATCTTTTTTATCGCGTAAGATTATTTTTTAATGTCAGAATACTCAATAATCAAATTATAAACTATATTAATCAAATTATAATATTCAATTAATGAACTTTATTTTTTCACTTAAAATTACATTTTAATGTCAAGATACCTATTAACCAAACTACAAACTGCATTAATCAAATTTTTACACACTATTAACCAAAGTTGTTTTGGAAAAAATAATATAAAAAAAAAATCAAAATTATGTATGTTACTGTTCATCGTATTTATAAGCAGTAAGCAGTGATATATGATGTAGTGTTAAAATGAATGTGATATATGATGTTGTGTTAAAATGAATGGCAAAATACCATTTCTCTTTGAATATATTATAAAGAGAAATGCTAAAATTACACCAAAAAGCTACAATCACACCGTATTTGTATACTATTATACATACTTTTATTTTTCTAATAATTTCTTTTTTTATATTGGTTTTTGTGTCACATTGAATATAATTTAAAATGGCTACGGTATAAATACGGTATAGGTTATTTCAGTGTACACGTAACATTGCTGTATTATAAATGGTGATCTATTAGTTTAGAGATTTGCTAACACCAAAATCATACACCATTCATTACACCGTATAAAATACATCGCATAAGTATGTGTTCTTTTTATGTCAGAACAAAAAAATAATGATAATTAAATATTTCAAAAAGCAAAACCGTATATTACTGCCGTGTAAATGTCAAGTTAAGTGTACGCATAATATTTTCCATTAGTTTATTGCCTTAAATGCTAGAAGTATCCTTCAATAAACCAACGATTACTATCTATAGTTGTTATTTTTTTAAAGCCAATAATATTAAATTAAAGATAAAGTGTAGGACATAATGTACTCAACTTCTGTTATTGATAATGTAATTGTTGATTGCTTTTTGTTGGTTCATAAGATTAGATTGTCACATAGAAACTGACAATTTTTAATTGTGTTTTTTCTTTTAAGTCTATCTAACATAATCAACATCACAATATTGTACTAACTTGTAACTTTTAATTTCTTATAAATTAAACCAAATTTAGTATTACCGTTTAGATATTTAAAGATTCTCTTAACAATTATTAAGTGAAATTTGTTAGGATTTGATTGGAATCTAACACATAAGTATACACTAAATAAGAAATTGGATTTAAAAGCAGTTAAGTATAAGAGAGAATCAACCATACTTCTGTGTACATTTTGTTCTACCTTTTTACTTCCCATAACCTTTACCAGAGTTCAAGTTGGATGCATTGGAGTCTTGACTGATTTGCTATCAGTCGTGTGCTCGTGTCGAACTTTTTCAGAAGCTCTTTTGTATACTTGTTTTAGTGGGTATAGGTTCCTTCTAGACCTTGATTGATAGGAGTTTCCAGAAAGTATTTCAATTCTTCTGTCATACTCATTTCAAATTCAACATGCATAGTAGAGATGTGAATATGCTGGGCTGAACTTGACTTTGTCAAACTTGAGTCTGACATTCTAAAAAGTTCAAAGCCTAAGTATGGTCTGAGGCCTATCATAGGTTTATTTTCTAGCCTGAGTTCGGCCTTTTTGAAAGTATGATTAGCCTATTAGCCAACTTAAAAAACCTATATCATTTGAACATATGTAAATAAGAAATTCAACTAATGTTTAAATATACTAGAGAATAAAAAATACAATGTGACTAAATGTTTGTTTATATTGACTTATTTGAGCTTACATAGTAGCATAAGTTTTGTGAGCTTACATAGTATCAAAAACAACTTATGACATTATTCATAAGTTTTTTTTCAACTTATTTTCACAAGTTCTTCAAGATAACTAAGCTTTACTTTTGTATTTTAATATAAAGTACAATATACAATATAAAAATAATAATAAACTTATTCATATTTATCAAACTAGGCCGGTCTGGTAGGCTTAAAAGGCTTGACCTAGCCTATTTAACAAAATAGGTTTATAAAAAAGCCTAGTTTTTTCTATTTAAAAAAAAGTTTGGCATGACCTTAACATGTGCAGGCAAAGATCGTAGATCCCTATTAGTTGGCCTGACATATTCTTACCCTTACTGCATAGTCTTAGAGAATTCTTGACAGAGAGAAGCATTAGCAGAACCGAATATAATATCATCCACATACATCTAGACTATTAAAATGTCATTTTTGTATGATTTACTAAACAAAGTTTTGTCAACCTTTCCTCTTGTAATACCATTTTTAAAAAATTGTTGCTAAGTCTTTCATACCAAACTCTGAGAGCTTGTTTCAAACTATACAATGATTTCTGAAGTTTCTAAACAAAATTAGGGCTTTTATGATTTTCAAATCCTAGAGGTGGATGAACATACACTTCTTTTGTTATGTATTCATTTAGAAATTCACTTTTAAAAATAAGAGAAGATTTTGTTGCTGCATGATAAATTTATAAGAGGATAATCCTCTATTTTAGTTTCTAAAATTATAATATATGGTTATATTAGTCTCATACGAATATTTAAAAAATCATTTGTTATTCATTTCGTTATTCTCAATATTAAGAGGAGCGTTAACTTGGTTCTAAAAGAATTTTATAGAAATAACTTTTATTTTTACTTAAATGAGTTCTTACTTGTTTTCTTTTGGCACATATCACACAATTGATCATTTTCAAACAAAAGGTTAGTAGACATATTACTAATTTCTTACACACCAATTTATATTAATGGTCCACGTTAATATGTGTTCTTCTCTTATGTTATAGTCACAATTCATCCTCTTTATGTATCAGACATACATAATTTGAAGGTAATTTATTAAAATTAACAATATAAGTATTTTTACTTCTATGACTCATAAATATATTTTGTTTAGTTTTCAGATTATATGACCTTGCAGATAGATGAATCAAATGTTACTTTGTTATATTTATCATATAATTGACTAATGAAAAGTAAAATATGGTTTAAAACATCTTCAATCGTTGAATTGAGATGTTGAAATGAGATACTTACCAACGGTAATAAAAGGGTTGCAAATCACGATCCTATGTCTGAAAGGTAGACATTCAGATGAATTACATTAATAGTTACAACCACACCATTAAGAAAAAATATACTCACTAACTTAAATAAATAACAGCACTCGCACAAGGAGATGTGCCCACCTAAAAGTACACACAAATCTATGAGTTAAGACAAAGTTAAGTTTAAAATAATCAATTAAGAATAAAATACCATCCAAACCAATTTCATTTATGTATAGATTTTTCATCTTTTTTCATCAGTGTTTGACTTAATTGATAAAAAATAATTACGATAGTATAGTTATAATATGCGATCTATTATATATGTGTTTTCTCTAAAAACATGTGTATAAATGAAGATGCATCTCCGAACTAAATTATGTCAGAATGAAGATATCTCAATTAAGAATGGATGGGGGTGCATATAGGATAAATATGAAAATACATCCCAAGACTAATGTCTAGCAAAAATAGAGTAGTGACTCATTTACGTATGAATTTGGTGTAAATGGATGCGTCAGAAAATATATTTCAGATTCGTAGGGGCATTTTTAGAATTTCTATAGGATGCTTTTCCACCACTTAGGGTGGGATAAATAATTACCTAAAACTTAATATTTTTGGGTTGCAAACAACAAATTGTCAATATGTCCGAGTGGTTAAGGAGACAGACTCGAAATCTGTTGGGCTATGCTTGCACAGGTTTGAATCCTGCTGTTGACGATTTTGCACAATGCTTACATGTTTAGCATGTGTATGTCCAGTCTTTTGCGTCACTTTCTTAATCCAATGGTAAAAATGTTTAGCATGTGTGTGTGAGGTTTTGAATTTGCAAGAGCGGTCACTTTGGTGGATGAACTCATCATATACTCTAATCATTACAAGTCTTTGCATCAGAGACATACCATTAAAAGGATTATAAAACTAGCAATGAATGTTATTTATGTAGTTATTTATTAAGAGCTATGGTAAAACTAAATTCTAATTCACATGGCTTAAAAATAAATGACCTGAATATTTACTACGAAAGTTATTAACATCTGGCAATGAATGGCATTTTAGCCAATGAAAAAGAAGAAAATAATTCACTATTTACTGAATATCTTACAATCAAAGGAAAAATACAAAAGCTTATATAGGAAGCTGATATTCATAAAAGTAGAATAGTTTATAGAGTGGTGGGTTACAGGGTAAGCTCCCCAGTTAGAGTCAGAGAAACCCGTGAGAATCAAACCCGAGTTGCTTTTAAAGTGTAATCCTAGAGCTGGTGCGACCTTGATGTAGCAAAAAATTCTTAAAGCAGTTTGAATGTATAATTATGTTGGCGCAAAAAGAGGTTAGCTAAGCATGCAAATAGAAAAACTAATATTAGGGCACGAGTGGGTGAAATAAATAAGCTTACCGATGAGGCTCTTGAATTTTTTATGATCATAGAGAAAGAAAAGAGTCAAAATGTAAGTTATGGTGAGGGCATTGGTGAAGCCAAAGCCAGGCTAGGCTGGGCACCTGCCCAGGCTCTTCCGTGTGTATAACCTCAAGCCTAACCTCAAGTATACGCTCGAATTCTCTCTCACAATAGTAAAAATTATTTGGACTCTGTCATACCCCAATTTTTGACCTAAGATACCACCTCACATATGCATCACTGCATCACTAACAATTTCAGAATAGAATAGATCGTGTGTGGTTTCTAGAAGTAAAAATCAGGGTTTCTTCAAAATTTCATCTGTTCAAGATATGATCAATTAGGGTTTGAGTTTCCACTCACCTCAGATGATCTATCTTAAATCAATCATCAACATTTGATCTTGATTCCCAATTTTTTCCCATGATCTATCATGAATCGACCAATTAGGGTTTTTATCGAGGATAGTGAATCATTGACTTTCTGCTTAATGGATGACCTATTTGCTTGGAGATTGGTCTTAACATCTTCAATGCAACATCTTGACCTAATTTCTTGATTCAAAACATTTCAAAAGTCCATGTTTCTTTATCAGATAAATTCTGAATCATCTGATGAAAATTCATCTGCTCAAAAAAGTCAAACTTTGACTTTTGGTCAACTTTTTCAAGACCAAACTTTTTCAATCATAAAAACATTTCAAATAATCCATCATGATCATAAAAAATCAAGAAATGTGAAAAAGTCAACAAAAAGTCAAGATTTGAAAAATTTCTAACACTTAGAAATTTTTTCAAGTGTTAAGAAACATGGTTTTTTCCCACTTTCTAGGCCATTTTTCACCTAGATCCATTTGGATTCAGAAAAAACTCAAAACATGAAAGTTGTAGCCCTTGTTACAAGCTTTCCAAAATATCCAAGAATTTGCAAAAACACTTTGTCTCGCTATACTTTTGATTTTGAAACATAGAGCTCCAAAACCATGGATTTCAAGTTCATGCTTCAAAATTACAAGTCATTTTTTGCAACTTCTCCTTCTAGAAGCCTTGTCATCACTTAGAGGTGGATTAGAAATGATAAATATCAGTTGTGAATGATTGAGAAGGGATTGGATCAAGGAGAAAAACTTAACCATGGTTAAGAAAGTTACTTTTGCATTAAATGCAAAAGATTTCATTTTACCTCTTAACCAAGTTGCAAGTTTCCTTCAATGATATCTTTGCCAAATCATTCAGAATTCTTGGCCTATAAATAGAGGTCATTTCCTCATTTCCAAACCACACCAAAGTTATCATAATCAAGCTTTCACTCTTTCTTTCTTGAATTCTAAGTTTCAAAGTTCAAAGTGAGGAATTTTTGCAATCTTCAAGCATTGAAAAATCTGAGAGAAATTAGGTTTCTAACATGTTCTAAACATCAATTAGAACTTGTCTAAAACTTAAAAACATCACAAGAACTGCCCAAACTCAGAATCATACTCAAAAAACCAAGAGCTTGCAATTTGTGCCATAACATCCAAACTTAAAATCCACTCGTGCGTTTTCAGTTTTTATCATTCAAACATCATCCATACACTTCATGGAGATGATCCAAACCCTTAGAATATTGTTGTAAACACAGAATCATCATCTTCATATTCAACTTGCTCGAGCTGCAGTTGGACTTGGTCAGAGTGATCCAGGCCATTTCAAAGCAAGCATAGCATTCAAACACCTTCCATAAGGTTCAGTGGTGCTGTAGCAATCATTAAACAACAACTGGAAACACTCTAAATAGGATTTCAATTTCAGTTTGAAGAGGTAAGTTGTTCAACTTGGAACTCTTTGATTTATGAATTACAGTTCAAAAGTTACCATGCCATCATGTTTCTGCACCTTTAAGGATCATAAATCCTAAATCAATTATTTGATTTGTTGCACAAACACAATTTCATGTTGATTTTCAAAATTAGGGTTCATCTGGTCACGTTTAAAATTAATCATTTTAAGCTCAAAATAAATAAAATTAAACATCACCATCATGTTCCTGGGTTTAAAACAAGCAACTTTGATGTTTACATTTTCCAATTTCATTGAGAAATGAAGAAACCATGGATTGATGAAGGTTGAGGAAGACGAAGATGGAGATACGCGCGTTTTCTTGTTTTCAGAAATTCAAATAGTTTGTTTAAAATATAATAACATGGAAGTAAATAAAACAATGGATGTATAGCCACCCTAGTGGTAGTCAGCACGCTTCTCATGTCACTTGCCTTGCCAAAGGTCTAGGGTTTGAATCCCCCTGGAACCTTTTTTTTATTAAAAGGAAACACGCCTTCTGGACTTGTTCTCCAGAAGCATTTCTGAACTTCTGCCCCCAGAAGTTCCCCAATAACACTATCTCCAGAAGTATTTCTAGTACTTCTGTCCTTAGAAACTTGAAGTTTCTAATGCTTCTAGCCCAAAAGCATGCTTTCTCAAGCAGCCAGAAGCTTTCTCATGCCCAGAAGTTGCTAGCAAAGCTCCCCAGAAGCAAGCCAGAAGCCTCACATGCTCCAGAAGCTGCAAGCTTCTAGGTTCTCCTTCTCACATGCTCCAGAAGCCAATGCTTCTAACCCTTCTAGAAGCAAGCAGCTTCTGAACCCCTTTCTTTTCTCCAACTTTTGGACCTTTTTTTCAAAACAACTTTTAAATGTTTTTTTCAAACTTTTTTCAAAACAACTTCTGATCCTCCAGAAATTTAACTTCTGAACCCTTCAGAAGTCAAGTTTCTGGACATTTTTCAAACTTCTTTTCTTTAATTTTCCTTCTAAACAAGGTAATTAAATGACAAGTTTAATAAATGGCTCATTGGAAAATCTTCATTTCTAAGCCAAATGTCCAAGGTTCAAACCTCCTTAGGACCAAAAAAACTCTTTTTTTCTCAAGTTTCTAGCAAACTTAAATATTTTCAAAAACCATTCAAAACTTCTCATTTTGAGATGATTTTTTGCACACTTGTCATTCAATATATCTATTTTATGATTATGTCAAAAAATCCAAAAATATGTTCTTTTGATTATATTTTTATTAAGTCAAAAATGAGACATTTTAAAGTATTTCTTAATTCTTTTCAAAGATGTTTTCTTTCAAACTTTCAAAACTCAAATCTTTTCAAAACTTCTTGTGAATATACTTCACTTTTCAAAATCATTTTCAAAACCTTTTCAAAAACATTTCAACAAACTTACACACCTTTTTTCCATGATCGACTCGATTTGAAGATAAACCGAACCAGTTTTTTCCTCGAATTTCTTAATTGATCATGGGCCTCCCTCACGGTGTAAGTCCCAATCCTTTTTATGTACATATTAAATTTTCCTTGTACATATACAATCATCTTCAAAAATATCCAAGCATAAATAAACTTCTTTCGTTTGTTTTCATTTGCTTGTTTATACACCAAATCCATTGGTATTAAGAGAAGAATCATTCCCGGTGAAACTCCTCTCAAACCAATGGGCCTCCCTCACGGTGTAAGTCCCAACCCTCCTATGTACATATTCATTTCCTTGTACATAATCACCCCTTCGTGTACATATTCATTCCCTTGTACACATTCAAACTTGTAAATAATCAAGTTACACTAGCATTAAATGCTCGTTTTATACACTTGTTTATATTTCCTTCATAAACTCCTGTGAATACACATCACACACTTGTTCATATAACTGTTCAGTTATAACATAACAATTAGCATAACAACTAGGTTCCCCTATAGCCTCCTCTTAGGCTTCATATAAGATAACTCATTTATTGAGTTAGCCTCCTCTTAGGCTTCATATAAGAAAACTCATTTACTGAGTTTAGCCTCCGCTTAGGCTTCATATAAGACAACACTCCCCTGCTGAGTCAGCCTCCTCCTGGGCTTCGTTCAAAAGAACTCCTCATTGAGTTTAGCCTTCTCTTGGGCATCAAACAAGAAAGAGACCTGGAAATCTCTTAACAGCCTCCTATTGGGCTTCCAATACAAAGAATCACCCACGCTAGGATATAACAATAAGAGGATGATTTCCCGGTAAAATCACTCTTGAAATCCTAAGAGGATGGTTTCCCGGTGAAACCACTCTTAAAGCCAAAGCCAGCCATACCCTATAGCTTCCTCTTGAGCTTCATACAAGGACCCTCGATGACCCTCGGAATGCCTTCTCTTGGGCTCACAATACAAGGACCCTCGATGACCCTCGGAATGCCTCCTCTTGGGTTTACAATACAAGGACCCATGGGCTTCTTAAAAGCATCCCCCTAATCCATAATCAATTTCTCCTCGAGATTTAGACATTTATCATCTCTATGGAAGAAGTATCTCATCTATCACATCACATACAATCAAACTCTTTTCAAACTCATTTTTTCAAACAAAAACATCTTTTAACTGTAAGTGGTAACGCTTGTACACTCAAGCAAAACAACCAATACTTACAATTAAAGATTTAATCATCTTTCAAACATCTTTCTTAAACTCGTAAGTGGTAACGCTTGTACACTCAAGCAAAACACCTATAACTTACGATGAAAGATTTAATTAAACCTTCAAAATGTATGTGATGAAGTAGATTAGATATATTTTTCATTAAGATGACATTTGTCTTTGTCTGTTAATAACATCCAGTTGCTTCCACTAGCATAAGTGGGAACTACGATTGCTCTGACTTTCTCAACCTCCCTTTGAGAATACGTAGGCACAAGGTCTCATCCTTGGCGAGCAAACTTCTTTCTCCCTCAAACCAAACAAAACCATAGCTCCCTTTAGATCCGAGCTACAAATGCTCTGATTCCCATTAAGGGATATGTATGCAGAAGATCCCAATGACCTTTGCGAGTACAATAATAACAAAACCTAGGATCCCACATAATCTATCCTTTCTTAAAATTCAAAGGAGAAACTTTCCCAACAATAGAAATAGCAATTAAAACACACAAACATATCAAACATATTCATATATAAAGCTATAGATAACTATATATATTTAGGGTGCCACATCTATTCCCTTTATATAACAAACCCTCTTGCCCTGAATCTCCCCAATGCGTTGCGTCTAGTTCGCGCTAGTCGTAATGCATATCATATCAATTGAGGGTATTGCAGCTTTCCCCTTTTTCATAATCATTTTTCTTGTGTTGGAAAAAATAAAGCTTGATGCTCGCGGAATCTTTATAAACAAATCAAAAGAGTAAATCGTTTCGAGCCAGAGAATTCGAATTTAGATTCGATTCCCTCGCGCGTCACTTTTTAACGCGAACAGACTCTCCTTTGGATTTGCGCACAGTTTTGGTTCAACCATGATTTTTACGAAGTGTTCGACGAAATGCCTCCACTTGTTTCTTCTCTTCTCTTTTCTTCTGCTTTTGTTTTGATTTTCTTGTGATGGGATGTTTAATTTTATATATTCACAAATACATAGACAAATAAAAAATCATGCAAAAAATTAAGCCAAAAGGAGTTGATTTGGTCATATAAAATCAAGTTGGAAATTTGAAAAAAAGAACAAAATAAAACAAAATCCTACTTAGAAACCGGTTACCCAATTTTGGGGATCCAATTTCCTCTTTGATACATCCAAAAACAGAAACAAAATTTATCCTTGCAAAATGGTTACTCTGTTTTGGGAAACCGATTTTTGATGCGAAAAATCAATGTTTTCTAGTTTTCCAGCAACACAAACCTCAAGCTCAAACTTCCAAAAAAAATTGGTAACTCTTTCATTTCTCAACCAAATGCAAAAGTGTAAAGATCCAAGTTGCTTATAATTTTACAAGGATTTAAAAAATATAAACATCACAAATTAATATGAGTTATAGCTCATGAATTTTTTATAAAACCAGAAAAAAGCTAAAACTTTAAAATGAATTTTTTCATAGTGCTTCAAATCACACCAATCATATGAACATTAATGGATCAACAATGAATGCAAATGATAGCCTAAAATATGAGTTCATAGTTCAAATTGTTTACCAAATGAAGTGAGTCTGTAGCCCCTTAAATGATGTTCCAGCAGTAAAGTGATGATCCTACTAGCTTCCTTGAACCTCCCTGGAGCTAATGATGTGCTTACTATGCTTTGAAGTGTACCAAAACTCTCTACCCAAGTCAATTTGCAAGCTTCAAATTTTGGAAATGATTGTGGTGCTGAAGTGGTTATGGATATTAAAAGAGGTTATGGATGAGTTATATTTGATATATAATTTTTTGTGATGATTTGTTTGCAAATAAATTGCAAGGGTTGAGAATTTGGTGATTGAGGTTGAAGGATGCAACAATGGTGATTTTTGTATGCAATATTGGTGTCTTTCAACAATTAGGCTTGAGCCTCTATTTATAGTGGATGCAATGAGCTTATGGAGAAGCTTTTGGACTATCACAAACAATGAAGTGCTTAGTTAGTTAAAATTCAAACAAAAGTGTCAAGAAATGCATTGTACCTTATGTGTAAAGAAAAAAATGGTATATCTTTCTTTAACACTATTTGATGGAGGGTTGTATATGTTTTTGATAGAGTATGTGCAGATCAAATTCAATTTATAAACCTCAACAACAAAAAGTAAAATTTTGGGCAAAAACCATTTTTGTGCTTTTGGTCCATTTATGGTGTAGAACTTGGAGAATGCATGGATTCCTTGAATAATGTAGTGCTAAATTTTTCAACACATCAACAATTTTGAGGTTTAGAGGTATCAATGCAAGGTTTTGTGGATCATAAGGTTGGACACAAAATTGTGCGAGATCTTGAGTATAGAATTGGGCTTCCAAATCTCTTTGGCATGGCTACTTTATGACTTCGAAACTCCTAGCTCAAGAATCATATTTTCATGCTCTTGGACATTTTGGAAAGCTAGAAACATCCTCTACAACTTGAATGTTTACCACTTTTCTTGAATAACCTGTGATCATAGAGGAAAATGACCATAAAGTCAACTACTTGACAATGTCAGGATGCTGGAAAATGTTCTCTAAGTGTTGGTTAATGAAGACATGACTTTATGAGCTCATATCTCTTTGTCCATGGATTTTTTGGAGATCATCCCTTTGTGATAAAGTTTCATTATGAAATATTATCTTTAATTTGACCTTTGGAGCAAGAAAAATGGTTGCTTGATGACGAAGTCACAAGCTTGCAAAGTAGTGCATTTTAACATGAGAAATTAGGGACTTAGCGGAATTTTCACTACCCCAAATTTTACATCTTTGATTCTTTTTCTTGACTTTCTTGATAAAACTTGATCAAATTAATTCATCACTTATATTTTTAGAATCCCTGACTTGAAAGCACATAGTTGACCAAAAATCCAAAAAGTTAAAGTTTGACTTTTGCAGTTGAGTTTTTACTAGATGAATCCAAATCCTCTACAATCAATGCAATCTAGTGATCATGATTAGATCTTTAACACATTGATATATCTTTGAGGACCATGGGATAATGTTTATGGTCTTTTGAATGAGATAACTTTGAAGCTCAATCCACAAAAACATTTTTTATTGATGAATGTCAAAACCCTAGTTCACTTCAAATAAATTGAGGAACCAATGATTAAACCTTAACACTTAAGGATATCTTGATGAAGATGATGATACTTGTGCTTTGATATTATGATCATGATGGTGATCCAAACCTTTTAGAGACAATTATCTCCTTCTTAAACCTTGATTACAAAGAGATTGTGATCCCATGATTTTTTAGGAATCGATGATATGAATGATTGTGATTCTAATGCAAATGAATGTGAAACATAAGTTAAATGTGATTGAGATCCATAGGGAAAATTTTGGTGTGAAACAAGTGGAATAATTTTTTCTTGGATGTGTTGTTTGGTTGTGTGTTGTTCACAATGATAGAAGAATGTCTATACACTTCATTGAAGACTTTAGTGAAACCATATGAAGGTTTTTGCAGAACAAAGTTGGGAGTTATCCAATTATTCGAGGCTAATGGCAATCACTCATACAATTCTTCGTTAAATTCGAGAAAATAATGATGCAAAAAGGAAGCATGGATCAGGTTATTATTGATAGAAATATTATTGGATCAATATCATTAAGGATCTAGTGCATAGTAATTGAGTATCTTCATCAACAAAAGAATTTTTCATTGGATCTATGTGTAGGATAATACAACGTGGCTATTAGCTTTTGGATTGATTATAGTCCGCTAGGTCAAAATAATTGTATAGAAAATCTTGAAAATAGTGGTAGACATGATTATTTTTTCAATGGTTTCAAACCATTGCAGAATGGAGTAAGCATTGTGAGGACGATTGTCGAACCTGTCTCTCTCTCTCTCTCTCTCTCTCTATATATATATATATATATATATATATATATATATATATATATATATATATATATATATATATATATATATATATATGTGTGTGTGTGTGTGTGTGTGTGTGTGTGTGTGTGTGTTCTTTATTCCATATCTCTCTTTAATTTTCGTCACTCATCATGTAACAATTAAATGATAGCACAATTTATATGTCATCTAGGATAGATCATGCCTGTAGAATTTATTTTTAGGGTTAAATATATCTAGGGTCCCTATAAATATGCGACCCTGCAATTTTGGTCCCTCTAAAATTTTTCTTCGAATAATAGTCCTTGCAAATTTTTTCATCCATAACTTTTGTGCTTGTTGTCAACTTTCATTAACGGAAGCTGACATGGCATAACACATCTGAAAAATGTTTGAAATTGTGGGAGTTTTAAACCTCCTCTAAATTAACCCGGAAAAAACACTAAATTGATTATGTACTTTTCTCAAACACCTTGCAAACAGTTACTTCCATGTGCAAAGCAATTAATTGTCTACTACCCACTTCATCCACTTATTTTACATAAGGTAGAGATAAAAAACATATTTGAGATTCACCCCTTTAATCTTCTTGAGGAGTTTCATGTGAATCATGGTTGTCTCCCTCCAACCATTCTCGGAGTGAGGAAACATGTTTTTACAAGAAGGTATAACATTCACTCTTGAAAATTCATTGAATAAAGTTACACTATTGGGCTTTAACTTATCATTTTCTCACATATTGCATGCTGATACTTCTGCAGTGTCTCATCATTGGCTTGTTACATGTCAAATAAAAAAACTAGCTTTGTAACCCTAGCTCAGCGTGTTTTAGCAAATCCTCTCAAGTAATTTGTGTTTATTGATGATGGTGTACATTTCAAAATATTTTTATGATTTGATGTGTAATTTAATTTGTGGTTGTTTTTCATTCTCTAAGAATGATAATCCTAAGTTTTTTTTCTTTTTCTAATCTTGTGAACAATCATTGACTCAATGTTGTGTTTGATTTCTATTAAGACCATTGGCTATTGATGATTGCATCTACCATTAATAGAATTAGTGGTTAGATTTGAATATGGCAGCGTTCTATATCGGCAAGTCTCATATACTTTCAATATTTGTTTTTTTAGAATTACAATTTTATGTTTTACGATTAAATGCCAAGATAATGATTAAATACTATAAAGGTACAATTATCTTTCGTGGAAGGTTTTCCCAATGTTGTAAGGATAATTCTGGATATTTCCATCAAATCCTAACCTTCCTCCTTCAGTTGTTTTTGTATTTTGTTTCTCTTTTCTGCAATTCCAAAATACAAACCACGCGTAAGATTTTCTTCCTCTCTACAATTCTTTCTTCGACTGCAGAAACCATCATCGTTCTTCTTTCTGACTTTTGTTGTGCATCATGTTGTGAAGGTGAAGATGAACCGGGTGAAACTCAATTATGTTTTCTATCTCCATCTTATGTACAATTAGTGGATGAAGTAGATAACAAATAGGTAATTTCTTTGCACATGGAGGTAATTGCTTGCAATGTATTTAGGAAAAGTTCATAACCAATTTTAATATTTTCTGGGTTAGTTTAGAGGAGGTTTAAAACCCCCACAATTTCAAACATTTTTCAGATGTGTTATGCCACGCCAGCTTCTGTTAATGAAAGTTAACAGCAAGGACCAAAATTATGGATGAAAATTTTTGCAAGGAACATTACTCGAATAAATATTTTAGAGGGACCAAAATTGCAGGGTCGCATATTTATAGGGACTAAAAACATATTTAACCCTTATTTTGATAAGCATAGGTTTACGTAGCATAAAAACTATTGAATCATGCTCAAGTCAATTATGATTGGTTTTTGTGTACATATTTTAGAGGGTACCAATCTACTCAACCTCCATTCTAGACCTTTTTCACACATATATTCCCAACCAACACCCTTTATGAATGGTTGTCTTGTAGAGATATTAGAGACGATCAAATAATCTATTCATTATGTGTCCACGATACATTAGTTCATCCTCCTATTGTTTCCTGGGTTATGTTTTTGAGTTCCTCAAAAGAATTGTCTTGTGGTTTTGCAATTGATGCTAATTCAAGATCCATAGCATCTAAGTTCTTCAATGAAGTAAAAAAGAAGAGCATCTTGTCTTTCCAGCAAGTGAAGTTTGTCCCATCAAAACTGTCCAAAGTTACAAGGTTTTGGTTCATTAATTTGATGCTTGAAACAGAAGCCTCGACAACCATTATTTGAGGTACTATTAGTATGTTAGAAATTTATTCTAAGTTAAAGGTATCAAGGCTTGAATCACGCATATGAACACATTCCCAATGGAATTTCAAGCACTCTAAATTTTCTTAGAGTCTTCACAGATAAATACTTGGGATGATTTATCCTATTTTGAGTTTGCACAAGACAAATGAAAATTTGAATGTAGAGAAGAGAGAAAAATGGTATTAAAATAATGAAGATGAAAGTTCAATTTTAAAATACACATGATGTTGTTTCACAAAGTTACGACCCTTGATAAAATACACCCTTTCACCAAGTACTGCAACCTTTATAACTAAGTGTTGCAATTGTTCGAATTAAAAAATAACAAACTGTAGTAACGAACATAGGCACGTATGAAGGATTTCTTCCACCAGAAGATCAAAGTGCTCAAGTTCCACTTAGAAGCTTCCACTAGTTCCTCTACACTCAAACCCACAATCCCGATCCCAGAGTCGGAGCTAGAGTCAAATTCGGTGTTTTCGATGGCGGCACCGCTGAGGGGGAATGTGAAGTTGCCAAGTGTCATAAGAATTGGGACCAACACAATCACCTATGTGACACTATCTCCTCTTTATCTCCTTGCTAAGTTAATGAGCACAAAAATGTATATCATTAAAGTGAGTTAAAATTTCAATGTGGGGACTATTTCCTATACATTGAATGCTTATTTACTCACTTGAAAGGTGTCTTTTTATATATGATACACACAAATGGTTATGTATTTAATTAATATATTAATTACAACATAGTAGAGCTTTTGTGTGAGGAGTCAGAGGGATTTGTAATAGAAATCCTCCAGAATTGAAGGCCCCACTTGATGAGGTACTTATTGTTGAGCTTATTGACTTTGAGATACTATTTTGTCTTTGGAAAGATTTTGGATTAATACTCCATTGTTGGTCTCAATTTGCATCTTTCCCGCTGCATCAATTCCCATTTTGGTAGAGTTTCCCAGATTACCATATAGAAACTATATAATCCCTTTTATCTTGCTTGCCATCATGTGATGGATCACTACACTTACCCAATTTGTCTCAACTTTGTTGGTCGATAACTAAGTTACGACTACATCTAATTTTTCAAATTTCCTAGGTTATGTTTTTTTGAGATAAGAATGTGGTGGACAACATAGTGAACGAGGAAAATTTCTAGGCGCACATTATCCATAAGTAATGTGGTTCTCGTGCTTTCAGTGATAAGAAGTAACAATTTTTTCATTTTTTTTGAATCATTATAGAGGGATCTCGTGCTTTCAGTGATTTTGATTCTTTTTGAAACAATAATGACGATGATTTTGACACACTAAGGTAGTGCTTCACAAGTTCTCAAAGAATATTATAAACCAAAACAAATAGAAGAACAATAAGATCGTAATGTATGAGATGAAGAGTGTCAAGAATAAATTACCTTTTATAAGCTTCATCTGATTGATTATATGTACCTCATAATCGATTAAAGTAATTAATACCATTAACCTTGAGGATTAATTGATGGCACAAATGTATAAAGGTTCTAATCGATTAATCCATTATAATTAATCGATTAAATAGTGAAAATTTTGAATTTCAAAAAGTGCCTATTCGATTAGACCTTTAGGTTTAATAAATTATATGACTCTTTTCATTTTTCTTGGCCTTTTGAGCCTTGGATGGTACTATGGTTGTTTCCTTTTTCTTTTTACACCTCTTTCTCACAAAGATTGCACATCTTTACTTAATTTCTCATTTTAGTTTGGTATCTTTTCTAAAATCTCATATTTATCTCAAAATGTTTTAGCTTGTATCCTTGACCAAAATACAACTTAAAATAGAAAGGTACTCTTTTGTGCTTAGAACATTCTTCACCAAGTACTTAACTATAAAATAAAGTTTGACTTTTATCTTTTCAACTTAAGTCTAGAGATTATCTGATTTATTCATGATCGCGACTTTGTGTGTCTTAAGGAATCTAAACCGCAAGTATACAGTTCTATCACGTGTAGTTTTAAAGATAATCGAATCCCAACAGACTAAATGTCGAACTATCACTATCTTTGCTTACTACGTAAATCTAAGGCTTATAATGTAATTGATTTGGGGTTTTAGGGAACCTAATTGAATATAATCTAGTTTAGATTCAAGGGGAGATATCGGTATGTAATGGTTGGACTTCGGGGATTTAGCAACGCATTGACTCAACTCGGATTATTAAAACAACCTTCAGATTCATAATTAAACCTAAGTGAGCGCTCTCGCTGTATCATTTAAAGTTTAAAAATAGTTTTTGAAAATAAGTAAGATCTAATTAACTCAAAAGCACTCTTGCTGTATTTTAAGTTAATGCACAATTACCACTATCCAGTTATTATCTCAAACTCTCGTTTTGTTGATCCTAACTTCTATCTGTATTTTACTCTCGTAATAAAATAGTTGATTATTAAAATTGGTAATTGAAACCAGAAAATCGTTCTTTTAAAAAGAATAGTTCAAATGATGTTGCTAAACTCCGTCGGCTATATGACCTTACATACCGATAAACTAATTTAGCCTAGCATGTTATAAAATTCAATATTAGCACAACGATAATAAATAATATCATACAAAATAAACCCAAGCATTTTAGACAATTTTTGATGGTAATAAATTAAAGCTTTAGAATTAAAACTGAAAACAAAATTGCAGAATAATTCTTTAAACTTCAGGTGTCTCCCACAGGCCGGTGAGATCTGCCTTTTATTGCTCCAAAAATTAAATGCGAGAAAGAAAATAAAATCTCGGTTCTAACGTAAGGTTAGAACCAACAAAATTTCGTAGCAATCTCCGATGTGAAAACTGCTACGAGAAAATTAAATGAACTGAGGAAAATAAAAGGAGAATTGATAATCGGAAAAAGGAAATTGAAATTGAAATTAAATTCAACGGTGAAAAATAGCAGCGTAACGGCAAGGTTAAGTGAAAAAGAAGGCGTGCACAAAATGAATATCTCGTGCCTATTTATAGAGTGAAGGCGTGGCTTGAAAGTAGGAGATGAGCGAGATTTTCTCCTTGCGAATTCCTCTTCGTGGCGGTCACTATGCCTTGTAACGGTCGTTACAACTTGTGTTTGAGGGAACTTCTCCTTAGTTCTCGTGGCAACCGTTAGGGTTTATTGGAGGGAGGAGTGACGGTCACCACACAGCTGGACCCTTTGGAGGCGCGTGATGAGATGGGCCTTGTTGTTGTTTATTTCTTTCTTTCCAGCCTTACTTCTCATACCCTTATTTTTCTATCACACCATATGTTTGCATATTTTGCTATTTTTGTGGATTTTTAGCTCGATTCGCTCAACTTTTCACAACTTTCTTCGTACATGCCTTGTAAACATTAAATTCATGAAAACATAGAAAATACCGGCATAATACGGATAAAGAGTAATTTAATTTAATGCGGATAAAATTCATGTAAATTGATTCAAATATACGATACATTTTCAGGTTATCAAGCTCCCCTACACTTGAACCTTTACTTGTTCTCAAGCAAATAATAGAATAAAAATCGTTTAACGCACGGTTTCTGACACAATCGCACGACACGACTCGAATCGTACGTGGTTAAGGGGCTTTACATTAGAAAGATGAAACTAGGCTCCAACACTAACGATACAGAAATGACATGAAACCATAGAATATTATCAAAATCCTCCACCCTATGCAAATTAGTCTGAATCATGTCATCATAACTCAACCTAATTTTCTTCGTTCGAAATCAACCACTTTCATTCCAGTGCAATCACATTAAGCCCTTTATCTTTTCGCACGCACATAGTAAAGTAGCCGGTTAGAGATTCTGGTCATTTATGCACGGGGTTCTGGTACACAGGGTAACCCTTTTGCTTCCCTAGATTGTAAGTCGCGGGGTATCGAACCGTAGTCCGCCCTACCAAGTTCAGCACCATACACCACTGAACCGACTTACAACTAGTTGTTACATTAATTTGTAGGTTCTGCAACTGTTGGATTAAATGACCTGGTAAAGGTCACCTAACTTAATTAGCAGTTCCCTGTTATAACATGATGCTTAAATGTATTTATTAAGACCAATCACTTATATTCATCGTCTCCCTACGTAGTTTGTGAATAAGACGGTGCCGACTGCTAGTATAAACTACTCAGGGTTGATTTAAAACTAAAACTTAAGGTTTCGGCATCATAAGTACTCAAACTGATCTCACATAATTTGGAAGATTTAGGTGTCAAGGCTGTATTATTTTTGTCGAATCTTTTTAGAATTCTAACGTAGCCTAATTGTGAGCAACCTATATACTTTTCGAATGTACTGAGCTATGCGTCGAGTAATTTTTTTTTGTTATGGTTCAAGAAAAGTATGGAAGTACGAATAACTATGGAAATGATTGCTCAATTGAAATCAATCTGACAAATTTTTTTATATTTAAATGGAAAGGGAAATAACACAAACTCAAAGTTGACTTACTAGGAAATTAAATACAGAGGTTTCCTCCCCTACACTTGAACTGAGCATTACCCCCAATGCGACAATAAAACAAACGAGAAACTAAGAAAATAAGAAAACAAAATCACTCCCCATTGTTTATGATGTTTCTGTTGCTGGATGCTTCACCTCGTGTTCTTACTCCACCTCTTCTGGGTCTATTAGGTTCCTCGCCAGTGTTGTAAACATATGCATGCAGGCATTCAACACGGAATGACAAATGGTACATTTCATCGGTCAGATCTGAAATGTCGCAGTGGTCCTAGTAAGCATTATCGCGTCGATCACGCTGCAGCTCTTGCATCATCTACATCAGTTCTTGTTGACACTGATCTTGAAGTAAAAGTGATGCATAGATAGCTTCAATTTTGGCTGGCTGAGGATCATTTTTTGCTTATTATTCTTGTGGCTGGACATCTGGGTGGTGCTTTTGCTATTGATTCGCCTCAGGTGCTACATTACCTGCAACTGCTTGATTATTCTGCACATGTACTCCGGGAGCTGGTGCTTGAAGATCAGAACGCCAATTTGCAGCGACGTCAATTCTTGTAATAGCCGGATTTGGCAGAATAATACCTGGAACTACCTTGTTCCTCACCGTGAGGTTGTACCTTCCATCCTTTCTTGCCTTAACAATGTGGCTAAACTGGCAGTACTCAATATCCAAAAACTCAACTTGCCAATAAGGCAGATATTGCAACCTCTCTTGCAAATTCAAATAGTGGGCTATAACGGTAACTATTCCCCCTATACATAAAGGTGAATTGCTCGCGATATGAGAGACTGGATGTGGTTGAGAAGGAATGAAGCGACATTGATACGGACACCGGGAGTAAAAGTGTAGTGCATAAAATACATCTCTTTAGAGTTTACCTTGTTGTTGTTGGCTCGCCCGAACACTGTATTAGCTAATACACAATGAAAATAACGGGTGCACGGGTTGTGAATATGGGTGGATAGGAATTCAGCCCAATCATTCACAGGACTACCAGTTAAACTTTCCCAAATTGTGAATGATCTCTCCGTCTAATCTTCATCAGTGGGAATTCTATAATTCACACGCTCACCATGGTTGAAGTGGAGTACCTGACTTAGAGTCTCCTGGTTCATGGTGTACTCCATGTTGAATAATCTGAAGTTGTTGCGCCGATAGGATACTGTCCGACTTCAAGGGTAGGAGGGGTGTGGTTGGAAAAAGAACTCAAGAACTCCAACGTGAGGGATTCGTAAGTTGGTAAGTTTAGAATGGCAATATGGTTTAGACCAAATTTTTTGAGCATAAATTGCACACTCTTAATCAACCCCAAATCACGTAAACAATTGGTATCAATATACATTGTTGAAAGTATACCTCTTTGATTGAAATTGCCGGTAAAGTTGCTCTTGTCGGTGTCCGACGGCTCCATTTCTGAACACCATACCAATGAGGTCTGGATCTTCTCTTTCTTCTTGAGCTCTTCTAGCCATTTGACAAGGTGTTGGAAATAATATAATTTAGTGGTTGAAGAGAAGGAAAAGGTTGGTGTTATGGATCTCTTCTGAATGTTTAAATAGAAAGCAAGGTTTAATGGTGGATGATAAATTGATTGGATGTTTTGAATGGTATTAAAAATGGAATAGAAATGGAACGGTGAGAGTTATGAAGAAGTTTGAATGAGGAGACAAGGGTTTGGATGAGTTTATAAGGTGTGGGATGGAGGAAAAGAGGTGTAACGGTCGTTACACCTGTCCTCGTGATGGGTGCCACACATGGCCTTATAACGGACATTACAGGGCTTCAAATCCAAGGGAATCTCGTGCCTGCAATGGTCGGCTGGTCAGTTATGCATGTGATACTTACTTGTTGACCGTGGCATGACATGCTTGTGTCACTTCACTATCTAGGGGAATAATAACTTGGAACATGCAAGGGGACAATGAGGTGACAATAATGTGTATCATATAAAGCTTAATTATTTTACTATACGTAACCTACTAAATTAACATGCATGCTATTTATTTTTAGTGAACAAAATAGCATTTCATTTGCAGTGTAATATCAACATAGTATAAAATATAGTAGAACACAATAAGAAAGAATTAGTGAAAACACAAACAAATAAGTACTGATATTAAAATTACTGAACGTAAGAAAAACAATATTCCAGAAATTAAATAAACGACCAAAAGAAACAAATAATACTAGAATTAATTCCTAACTAAGAAATAAAAATACTAACGAAAAACAGGAAATCCTAATTAAACACCCTTCCCCTACACTTAGAGAAAACAATGCCATCAATATTCTAAATAAAAATCAGCCACCTCTAAAATTATAGTGCTGGAAAAGACGATCTAAATTCTCCGTAACTAAATCCATGAAACCATTAAAATCCTTGCGAAGGGTAGTAACATTAGATTGAATAGCAACAACCTCCGTCGTGAGAGCATCAATAGTAGCACCGTAATCAATTCGAGGAGCGTGGATGGCGGCAACGACAGGATTGTAGGTGGGTCCTAAGCTGGATGATAGTCAAGTAGAAGCAGTGTTACGGGACAAGCTTCGACCATCTCAGGGTCAGACTCTTCCAATCCCACAAGAGGGTCATAATAATGGGGCGGTGTCAAGGGATCAAATTCTTCTTAAATATTATTGTCATCCACTCCTTCCAAGTCATAAATCCAATTCTTCCTTTCATATACATTGGATCTCGCAATGTCAGGTAGCGTGAAGTGGTAGATCGTCTTGGGATGTATCAACAACTGAAATTGATTCGACTCTAAATGTATGATCATACCAACATTAAAACAAAGGGACATGTCAAGTGGAATAAAATCACCAGAAGGGTTCAAACGGGACAATGGCTCTCTCAGAAACAAGTCATTAGCAATCATATTCACTAAGCCTCCAACAAAAATCGGGCCTTGGGTAGCCTGGGAAATACTCTGGAGACGAGCAAGCATAAATGATGCACCAACTACCGGTTTGGACTGAAATACACAAACCATGATAAACAACTCTTCCTTGGACACTGAGGTATCATTTTGAGGTTTTCCAAATAGTGTAAACGCTAGAATAATGTGGAAATACCTAATGGCAGGGTTATGAATCTCTGATGAACGCCTAGGAATAAAGCTCTCCTGTCGTAGATCAGATATCTCTCCCTAAAAATAGTCAAGCTGGTTGTCCATAAAATGGTCCTCTAGAATCTCAATGACAACATCTGTACTAACATAGAAATCCAACAAAGCAGCAAGTTCACGGGTGGTGAACCTGTGAGTAAAACCAAACAGGCGAAAAGAAACTACTGCTCTAGCCAACCCTAAACCAATATCAGGGTTGTAATGCATGGAACTGAGGAACTCCAATGTCAGGTTGCGGTAGGTAGGCTGTTGATGATGAATAAAATAATCCCAACCAATCTGGTTAAACATATAGCGAACACTCTCCCTAATACCCAATGCTGACAATGTGAGATCATGCACATAAATGGTGGGATACATCTCTCTCTGAACAAGCATCTCATAACGCCTTTTCCGAGCATCGCTCATGAAGGCAACTAACATACTAGCAGAATAATCCATAGCTAAAATCAGTGAAGAAGAGGTGTGAATCCTGCCAGGGCCGGCCTTGGGCCCGATCAACAAGGCCCATGGTCCTGGGCCTCTAAAATATAGGGGTCTCAAAATTACTTTTTTTATAAATTATAAATCTGAAATAAATATATCAATATTTTTTGTTCAATTTAATTTGTAGTGTAAGCTAGTTAATATATGGTAAAACCTTTTTTTTATAATTAAAGGTCAATAGTTCAATCCTTGGTGCCTACACATTTATTATTTAAATGCAATTTTTTTCAAAAACTTTCAAAATGTAACATTATTTGTCTACATTTTTTTTATTGGGGCCAATTTTAAAAATTGGCACAGGGCCTCCAAATTGCCTGGGACGGTCCTGAATCCTGTAAGTAAATCAAAATAGTTTTAAATTATCATCGGCCTAATGCCTAAAAATAGAAAAGAAGAAGAAGAAAAACATATAAATTTCTTTTATAAAGTTTTAAGAAAAACATTTAATAAAAATAAATTAAAAACTTTTAAGAAATAAAATTTTAATAAAACTAGTGGGTTGCCTCCCACAAAGCGCTTTGTTTAACATCAGAAGCTCGACCTATTTAAAAAAATCGAAAAGTTAGTTTGACGACTCAGCTGGCAGCTGTATGAGTTTCAGACTAGCCGAGTAGTCTCTGTTTTCGATACAATGGTAATGCTTCAAACGTTGTCCGTTTACAATAAACAAATCACTAGCTTTTCCTTTAATTTCAACAGCGCCACTTGGGAGTACTTTAATAACTTCAAAAGGTCCTGACCATCTAGAGAGAAGTTTTCCTGGAAAGAGTTTAAGTCTGGAGTTAAACAAGAGTACTATATCACCCTAATTGAATTCTTTTCTAGAGATGCGTCTGTCATGCCATTTCTTTATTCGTTCTTTGTAGATCTTGGAATTTTCGTATGCATCTAGTCTAAGTTCTTCTAATTCATGGATGTCTAGAATTCTCTTTTCTCCAACAGCCTTGTAACTTATATTAAGGGTTTTTATGGCCCAATAGGCTTTATGCTCAAGTTCCACTGGAAGATGGCATGATTTACCATAGACTAGTTTGAAAGGTGTAGTTCGATGGGTGTCTTGTACGCTGTTCTATATGTCCATAATGCTTCATGTAGTTTAGACGACCAATCTTTCCTTGATGTGGAAACAGTTTTCTCGAGTATTTTCTTAATCTCTCTGTTAGAGACTTCTATTTTCCTACTTGTTTATGGGTGGTAAGGTGTTGCTACGCGGTGTCAGACTCTATACTTCGCTAAGAGTTTATCGAAATTTTTGGAAATGAAGTGAGAGCCACCATCACTGATGACCAGTCTCGGCACACTGAATCTCGGAAAAATTATGTTTTTAAATAGCCTTTTTGAGGCATCTCATCGCGCCTTGATATGTTACTAGTGCGTTGACACCGGTCGCATTTTACAATTGCAGCATGGACCTCTTTCCATATATTAGGTCAATAAAGTCCAGCTTGTAGGATTTTTGCGCAGGTCTTTTAAGTGCTAGCATGTCCACCATAAATGGCTTCATGACAATGAGAAATTATGTTTTCTACTTCACTTTCTAGAACGCATCAACGGAAGATACCATCAACTCCTTGCTTGAAAAGTAAGGGCTCGTCCCAATAGTAGTGTTTGAGATCGTGAAAGAATTTCTTCTTTTGTTGATAGGTTAGATCGGGTGGAAGAACTCTCGCTGCTAAGCAGTTGACATAGTCAATGTACCATGGCAGTGAGATCTGAGTAGATACTGCTTCCACTACTTTGGTTGTCTCATTATTGTTGCAAAATTCAAGGAATTCCTCAGTGGAGTTCTTAGATTCTATCTGGGCTATCAGGCGTTCATAAGGAAAATCATCATTGATAAGTATCTCTTCAGGTTTAAGATTTTCCATCCTAGATAGATGTGCAGCTACAAGATTTTCAGAGCTTGGTTTATCTTTGATTTCCAAATCAAACTCTTGCAAGAGTAAGATCCATCTCAATACTCTTGGTTTGGCATCCTGTTTGGCTAATAAGTATCTAATAGCTACGTGATCAGTGTAGATAATTATCTTTGCGCCTACTAGATAGGAACAAAATTCATCTAATGCAAAAACGACAACCAAGAGTTCCTTTTATGTAGTGGCGTAATTTATATGTGCATATTCCAAGGTTCTACTAGCATAATATTGCATGGAGATTTTTGTCTCGTCTTTTTCCTAGGACTGCACCTACTGTATAATCGCTTGAGTCGCACATTGTCTCGAATGGCAGTCTCCAATCAGGTGGTTGTATGATAGGTGCGGATATAAGGGATATTTTTAACTGTTTGAATGCCTCTAGGCAGTCGTCATCGAAACTTAATTCATCTTCTTTCATCAAGAGGTTGGTTAGAGGTTTAGAAATTTTCGAGAAATCTTTTATGAAACGTCGGTAGAAACCGACGTGGCCTAAGAAACTTTGTATTTCTCTTACGGTTTTTGGGGGTTGGATGTTCTCTATGACTTCAATCTTAGCTTTGTCTACTTCAATCCCTTTTTCATACACTATGTGTCCAAGTACAATCTCTTGTTTAACCATGAAATGACATTTCTCCTAATTCAACACTAAGTTTACTTGTACGCATCTCTCCAGTACCTTTTCCAGGTTTGACAAGCATCCTTCAAAACTTTCCCCACATACGGAGAATTCGTCCATAAAGACTTCCATGATATCGTCTATGAAATCGACAAAGATGGACATCATACATCTTTTGAATGTTGCAGGAGCTTTACATAGTCCGAACGACATTCACCAATAAGCAAACGTCCCATAAGGACACATAAATGTAGTATTTTCTTGGTCATCAGAGTGGATAGAAATTTGGAAGAAAACTGAATAATCGTCTAAATAGCAGTAATGAGAATTCTTAGCCAATCGCTCAAGCATTTGGTCAATAAAAGGAAGAGGGAAATGGTCTTTCCGAGTTGCTTTATTTAGATTTCTATAGTCAATGCATATTCTGGCTCCACTCATGACTCTTTCTGCTATATGTTCTCCAACTTTGTTCGTGGTGACTGCGATTCCTCCTTTCTTGGGTACACAGTGGAATGGACTAACCCATTAACTATCAGAGATTGGATATATGATTCCTGCATTTAGAAGTTTGGTTACTTCATCCTTTACTACAGTGCTCATGATCGGGTTAATTCTTCTCTGATGTTCTCTAGAAGATTTACAATCATCTTCCAGCATGATGCGATGCATGAAGATTGAAGGACTTATTCCTTTTAGATCAACAATGTTATATCCTAAAGCAGAGGGGTATTTTCTTAAAACATGCAATAGCTTTTCTGTCTCAATTTGTCCCAATTCTGCATTGACTATCACTGGTCTCTTTAGTTCGGGATCTAGGAATTCGTACCGTAGGGTTTTTTTAAGTTCCAAATTTGGCTTCTTTGGACAAGGCATATGATTTGGTGTCAGTGCTAGACATTCGCTTAAGCTTTCATCTCGATATTCGGGACACCATTATCATCTTTAGAGATCAGTGGCAATAAGAATCTTCATAATTTCGGAATAAGCTTCTTCTCCTGACTTCATCTATCTGACACATTCGTCTATAACGTCTAACATATAACACATATCATCTATAGCTGGGGCTTGTAGGAACTGCGTTAAGATAAATTCAACTTTCTCCTCTCCAACTTCAAAAGTTAGCTTTCTTCTTTAAACATCTATAATAGCTCCAGCATTGGCTAAAAATGGTATTCCCAGTATTATAGGGGAAACACTGTCCTCTTTAATGTCCATAATGATGAAATCTATAGGGATATAAACTTAACCTATGCGTATCGGAAAGTTTTCAAGAATTCCTACGGGGTATTTGACAGAACGATCCGCTAGTTGTACTGACATCTTAGTCGGTCTTAATTCTCCCATATCAAGCTTTTTGGATATGGATAAGGTCATCACACTGATACTAGCGCCTAAGTCGCATAGGTCTTTGTCTATGACAAACTTTCCTATATTACAGGGTATAGAAAAGCTTCCGGGATCTTTTAGCTTCAGAGGCATTTTGTTCTGAATGATTGTGCTACACTCAGCAGTGAGTGTAACTGTCTCGTTATCCTCTATCTTTTTATTGTTAGATAAGATTTCTTTAAGAAACTTAGCATACGAGGGCATCTGAAAGATAGCTTATGTGAATTTTATTGTGATATTTAGTTGTTTCAGAAGTTCAACAAATTTCTTAAATTACCCTGCACTTTTAGATTGAGAAAGTCTTTGGGGATAAGGGATATGTGGTTTATAAGGTGGTGGGGGTACATAGAGTTTTTCTTTTTCTACTGTCTCTCCATAACCTACCTTCCCCTTCTCTTTTGGTTCGCTTTCCTTCTCAGTTGTTTTTCTAGAGCTTTGGGATATGGATGGATTCTTAAGTCTAGGATCAGTTGGTCCATCGTATTCAGTCCCACTTCGCAATATAATAACATGAGCATGCCCTTTCGGATTTGGTTGAGGTTGACCTGGAAATGTACCAGCAGGTGCAGCAGTAGGTGCTTGTTGTTGGGCCACTTATGAAATTTTTGTTTCAAGCATTTTATTATGGGTGGCTAGAGCATGTACTTTGTTCACTAACTGTTTGATTTGCTCACTAGTGTGAATATTTTGATTTAGGAAATCCTTGTTAGTTTGAGCTTGGGTATAATGCACTTGGTCAGTGGGAGTTCCTGCTAAAAGTTGACATTCAGCAGTAGTGTGTCCAGGTACTCCACATATATCGCAATTTGGAGTTATAGCAGCCACGGTGGCTGGAGGTATTGCGGTTAAGCTTTCTATCTTTTGGGCGAAAGCGTCTACCTTAGCATGGACACTGTCAAGACTGCTGATTTCGTACATCCCGCCTTTCGTCGGTGCTTTCTCTCCAGGAGCTTTATCTACTTGACTTCTTTCGCTTCCCCACTGATAGTGGTTTTGATCCATACTTTCTATAAGAGCAAAGGCTGTAATATAGGACTTATATATAAGTGCGCCCCCTGCGGCGGCGTTTATTGTTAATCTCGTGTTATTTAGGAGGCCATTGTAGAAGGTATGGATAATTAACCATTCTTCTAGGCCATGATGCAGACAGAGCCTCAACACGTCCTTGTATCGTTCCCATGCGTCGAAAAGAGACTCGTTGTCCTTTTGTCTAAAATCACTTATTTGAGATCTTAGCATAGCTGTCTTACTTAGTGGGAAATATCGTGAAAGGAAGACCTTCTTCAAATCATTCCAAGAGGTAACCGAGTTGGCTAGTAGAGACTAGAGCCAAGCTCGGGCTCTATCTCTTAGTGAAAAGGGAAAAGACAAAGTCTTATCATTTCTTGACTGACCCATTAGCTTTAACTATGTCTGCATATTGTAGAAACATTGATAGATGTAAGTTAGGGCCATCCATTGAACCACCAAAAAACTGGTTCTGTTGTACAATGGACAACAAATATGGTTTGAGTTCGAAGTTATTAGCCTCGACGGCAGGGGAAATAATGCTATTATGTGGTTCTTCTTGCGAAGGAATAACGTAAGATTTGAGCGGACGTAGATGATCACCTATGTCTGGTTCTTCAACTGGTTTGTCGGAAACAGAAGATTGAGGAAGGCGCCAAAAACTTGATCGCGACTTTGTGTGTCTTAAGGAATCTAGACCGCAAGTATACAGTTCTATCGCGTGTAGCTTTAAAGATTACTGAGTCCCAAGAGACTAAATGTCGAACTATCGCTATCTTAGGTTACTACGTAAATCTAAGGCTAATAATGTAATTGATTTAGGGTTTTAGGGAACCTAATCGAATATAATCTAATTTAGATTCAAGGGGAGATATCGGTATGTAATGGTCGGACTTCGGGGATTTAGCAACTCATTGACTCAACTCAGATTATTAAAACAACCTTCAGTAGAAAATATTTGTTTGAAAATCCTCTTCTCACACTCTCGTGTTCATTGATTCAGATCCTATAATTAAACATAAGTGAGTGCTCTCGCTGTATCATTTAAAGTTTAAAAATATTTTTTGAAAACAAATAAGATCTAATTAACTCAAAAGCGCTCTTGCTGTATTTTAAGTTAATGCACAATTACCACTATCCAGTTATTATCTCAAACTCTCGTTTTATTGATCCTAACTTCTATCTGTATTTTACTCTCGTAATAAAACAATTGATTATTAAAATTGGTAATTGAAATCAGACAATCGTTCTTTTAAAAAGAAATGTTCAAATGATGTTGCTAAAGCTCGTCAGCTATATGACCTTACATACCGATAAACTAATTTAGCCTAGCATGTTATAAAATTCAATAATAGCACAACGATTATAAATAATATCAGACAAAATAAACCCAAGCATTTCAGACAATTTTTTACAGTAATAAATTAAAGCTTTAAAATTAAACCTGAAAACAAAATTGCGGAATAATTCTTTAAACATAAGGTGTCTCCTACAGGTCGGTGAGAGCTGCCTTTTATTACTCCGAAAATTAAATGCGAGAAAGAAAATAAAAGCTCGGTTCTAACGTAAAGTTATAACCAACAAAAGTTCGCAGCAATCTCCGATGTAGAAACTGCTACGAGAAAATTAAATTTACTTAGGAAAATAAAAGGAGAACTGATAATCGGAAAAAGGAAACCGAAATTAAAATTAAATTCGGCAGGGAAAAATAGCAGCGTAACGGCAAGGTTAAGTGAAAAAGAAGGCGTGCACGAAATGAATATCTCGTGCCTATTTATAGAGTGAAGGCGTGGCTTGAAAGTAGGAGAGGAGCGAGATTTTCTCCTTGCGAATTACTCTCCGTGGCGGTCGCTACGCCTTGTAACGGTCGTTACAACTTGCGTGTGAGGAAACTTCTCCTTAGTTCTCGTGGCGACCGTTAGGGTTTATTAGAGGGAGGTGTGATGGTCGCCACACAGCTGGACCATTTGGAGGCACGTGATGGGCTGGGCCTTATTGTTGTTTATTTCTTTCTTTCCAACCTTACTTCTCATACCCTCATTTTGCTATCACACCATATATTTGCATATTTTGCTCCTTTTATGGATTTTAAGCTCGATTCACTCAACTTTTCACGACTTTCTTCGTACATGCCTTGTAAACATTAAATTCTTGAAAACATAGAAAATACCGGCATAATACGAATAAAGAGTAATTTAATTTAATTAAATGCGGATAAAATTCATATAAATTGATTCAAATATACGATACATTTTCGGGTTATCAATTCACCACTTTATTATTGATGTAATAAGTAGGAATAAATTGACCATTAATAATAAAATCTCTCATTTCAAAATCATTTTTTTCAACCAAACTTTTCAATCTTGCTTTTAATAATTCAAATAATTCACCACAAAAAGGTAGAGGTGTATTTATGAAAAGGTCTTTGTTTAAAATAGAAGATGTGTTTGCAATCATCATTCTTCTTTCTGAGATGTTTATTCTTACGATAAGAATTAGACTTTGATGCCAATTTTTGGACAAGGAACTCTAGACACTTCCTATCTTTCAAAATCTTTGGAGCATCGAGATACCTTGCTTGATTCATCATTTATCACTATGTCATCTGAGACTTGGCTTCTTAACTGACGAGGCTTGATAGAGCTTCCTGATAGATACCATCATCATAGTTTGAGGCTTGATAGATCTTTCTGATAGATATCATCATCATAGTTTGCTTGACCATAAACTATTAGGGATTTGATCGAATGCTGCTTGTCATTAGGTGTTGTCCTTATTAAGTTTGACTTTGACATCTTGATCTTACAAACGAATTATTCTTAATATAACATTTTGATCATCATTTTAGATAAGAATTTCACATTATAATCATTAAAACCAAGGTAGATATTTGACTACTACAAACATTGTACTCGCAAACACATATATTCACATATTGTGTCATGCATGTTGACTAGGCAACTATCTCTATAGCCTTTGGAATATTTTTCTTGATTCACAACACATGTAACACTTTGAATTTCATATTTGTGAGATTCTTTTACTCTTGTAATGATACAATAACATGATTAAATTTAAGGGTTAGGGTTCTTAAAACCCTTTCAAACTTCATCCGATCCATATCAATTCCACAACTGTTTCTTAGTTCTATGTATGAAAACAAAATATCTCTATAACAAAGTGATTGATTTCATACCTCTCGAATAAAACGTTTATCAATTTTTGCCTATTATAAAATCACTTGTCCCAATATTGTCAGATTTCATTCGATTTGTTTTATCTTAATCAATTTCTTTCACTAAAAAACTAGACATGATATAATTTATTTATTTTTGCGTAGAATAAAGTTTATACCAAAAAATTGTGTCGTTACTTTTTTTTTGGATGTTGCTAAAACGTGTACTCATTAATGACACTTGTATTTTTTAAAATCCGTGACCCATTTATTGAATACAAATACAAATATTTAAATGTGAAGAGAAAGGATCAGTTAACATGGATGATACCTTCCTCATACATGAAAGACAACCAAGCATAAGAAAACAAGCAATGTTTTATTTATTCCAGAGCTCAGCATAGACCTAACTCTTGTCTACTTTTTCTATTTCTTATGAATATTGAAATCAATAACATGCTCCTTCCACACGTTGTCATCACCAAGATAATGTTCATAAAAGCTTACGTTCCCACTTGATCTAACTGTTAAAGCAGCACTACTCCTAGTGCCATATACACCCTGAAAATTTATATATATATATATATTTATATAGATGAATAATTAAGTAAAAAATTCTAATAGTTATATGATTAATTATTATATTTTTAGTTAAGTTACCAATGGTGTTTCTACTTGAACAAAAATGGAGCTAAGATTGAATTCCCAATCAGGTGAGCATATATTAGGTAGCATGGTTTTGTCTGCTTTAACTTTGTCCTTCATTAGCTTTTTAATTACTTCCTTCACATTTATCTCATCTCCCCCATTTTCTGCAAAGTACTCTTTGAATCTACTTCGAAGCCGTTGAACCTACATTAATTTCGTATTAAAAGATTATGTGTATACATAAAATAAAGATTAAACGGACAATAAATTGCACAACAAAAATAAAAATAGTTGTGCAAGAATTGATGTTTAAATAATAAAAAGGTGCGACGAAATTAATAATAATTAGTATGATAAGAAACCTTATGCCATGGTGAATTTAACTTGGCGTTTGAAAGTACATGTAGCCCAGGAGGAACTTCTTGAATGGTAATGGGCTTTCCCTTGGGCCTGTTGGACATGTACACCATGGATTTGGAGGTAATATCAGCAACAACTAAGTTGAATCCATTGTAATATTGAGCTTCTGTTTTTAAGCTTTCTGCAAATTCTTTGGGATTCTTGTTGCTCTACCATTTATTAACAAAGTGAAGAAATATAAATTTATAATAAGAGAGCTATCATATCTCCATCATATTAAAGAAACAAAAAATGTATATATGTGTAGGGATCAAACCATGATGCAATAAATTCAAAGATTCGAGTATAAAAACTAACTAAATTCTTTTGAATTTTTTCAATTATTTTAGATTCAAAATTAAAATTAAATCCTACCATTCAAACCAAATCAATCAAAATTAAATCCTAACATTCAAGAACCGAACCAAATAATTATTACTTATATATATATATATATATATATATATATATATATATATATATATATATATATATATATATATATATATATATATATATATATATATATATATTGAATGTTAATTTATTTTAAATAATTAAAATAAATTTCTTTAATTTTTAAAATCCCAATAAAATAAGTGGAATCAAATTGATTTAATTTTGTTTGTTTTTTAGTTAAAAATATTACCAAAAGTAAAATATTATTTAATAATAATCTCTAGAAACTCAATCAGGAAGTTTATAATTCAAACTCTAATGTTGATATCCAATCTAATTATATTTATTTTTAATGGTAATAAAAATCGGAGAAGACATTGAATAAAAATAGGCATAATTTCATGTTTTAAATATCTAACCAATAATACTTAAATATATTTGTTTTAAATTTAATAAAATATATTATGTGATAACATATAAAAAATAAGTTAATTGTAATGGAAAAATTATGACTAAATTAAATTAGTATAGATTTTTTTAATAATAAAATAGTTGAGACAAGTGAAAAAATTAATATCTACTATATTTTATTTGTTTACATATTTTATTAAACTTGTTAATAAGGATAAAATATTATTGATCATTATTTTACTATTATTATTATTATTATTATTAATCATTTATTATTATTATTATTATTATTATTATTATTATTAATCATTTATTATTATTATTATTATTATTATTATTATTATTATTATTATTATTATTATTATTATTATTATTATTATTATTATTATTATTATTATTATTATTATTATTATTATTATTAATAATAATAATAAAAACTTATAAATTTCTAAGGGTTTCGTTTGTAAATTAAAAAAAAAAAAGGTGACTACTTATAATATACATATATGTGCGAACTAGTATCTACCTTGAGAAACATGAGGGGTAAGTCTCCACGAGTTTTGGCCTCAGGGTGAGTATGAAGCTCCAAAACATTGGTAAGAAAAGCCACTCTTCCTTGTGAAGTAGAAGCCAACCATGTCCCTCCTCCTACTTCATCTCTTCCTCCCACTATATCACATTCTTCCCACCATGACACTTCCTTCGTAGCCCTTTAATTATATCAAAAAATTAACAAATAATTATACATCACATTCACAATAAAAATATATGCATATCAATTAGCTTTACCTATTATGATATTCATCTCTGTTGTTTAATAGAAGAAAAGGATAAAGTGGATGAGATTGCCATAGAAACAAAGCTATACACATTGTTGCTTCAAATCTTCAATATCAATACCTCTTAGTAAGGAGAGTGATATAATATATAGAGCAAAATATATTGGATTTATAGGCTACTTAGCTAGATTGGAATTTGATCCATTAATTAAAAGAAGCTAATTTTAACACTGCATGATCGTTACATAATTGTATGATGGAATGGTGGGAGCATAAACCGATTAATTTGGTTACATGCATGTTTAAATTGGAGTATATTTGATGCTCATATTGCATCCTAGTCTGTATTTGCTTGCTGCTTTTTGTCCTACCATGATAGCTCTTAGCTGTGAACTCTAAAAGGTTATAAACAAAACCAAGCGGCGTTCAAGTATACCATTTAATGTTCAACAAAATTAAACCATTTTTTTTTGGAAATGACTAGTGTCGTGCACCACACACTACACCAAATATATGTTTTAAAAAAAAATACAAAAACAAAGATTTAAGACAATATGAACAGTTAAGTCGGGTCGTCCGAGTCTCAACCTTTCTTGATTTTTAGTCATCCAAATCATATAAACAAAGACTATACATAATATATTTAAAATGTTATGTTATCTAATACATTAAAACTAATCTATTTGAGCTAATATATTAATCAAAAATTAAAATGAGCTAAATGAGAAACTTACTCAAAAATGTGTTGATGAGGGATCATGTAAAATGACCTGATGTTTAAAGGGAGTTGAGAATGACAAGATACAAGTAAATGTTACTTCAAAACTTGATCTTGAGTGGGAACTAAAAATGGATAGAGTGAGGTAGAGTGAAAGTTGAGTTCTTGAAAAATTAAGAAGGATAAGAGGAATAGTTTGGCGCGAGTTTTAAATATGCTAACATACTTCGAAGATGCATCTCCGAACTAGTTTCTTGAATTAAAAAAGGTGTATTCTGAGATATATTTTCGAACACATTCTAAAACTCTTCGTAGATACATCTCTGAATTAATCTGTTATTAAATTAAAAATTTAATGCGTTTGGAGATACATATCTCTAAAACGAGCGCATTTTAAAAATTTCGCACAAGATTTAAGAATATATACAAGGGTGCGATGAAAAATTGCCAATTATTAATAGATCAAAATTGGTATAAAATAATAAAAATATCATATTGAATTGTCCAAAACCGTTTGAATTAAAAACTAAATCCAATTTTGTGAAACTCTCTAACCCAAAGAAATGTGGTGCTCGAACAAACTACATAGTGCATCTCCCAACATGCTCTGATCATTAGTAAAGGAGAAAATTCTTAAGCAGATATAACTATAAGAAGTAGTTTTACACATAACCAATCATAAATTCTTAAGCATATATATATATATATATATATATATATATATAAAATTTTATCTCTCCTTCATAATCACAACTATCTCATAAATTTAATTAAAAAAAAATTAAAACTCAAATACATTTTTAAAAAAAAATATTAATTTGTGATTGATTTCCTACAAGATTTTTTTCAATAAAGTATACCTTCTTGCAGTATTTTTAGATAATACTATAACGAAATCCAACAAAGATATTGTTTATATTTTGACATAAAACAACATAAAATATTTTGAAACAACTTCATTCTTAAAGTAATCAATCAAATCATTAAAATATAAGATTAATAAAGTAATTTTAAAAAAAATACTAAAAAGTTGGAATTAACTTTAAAAAAATACAAGAAAAAGATGAACTTCCAAAGACAAAACTAAAAATTTTTCTATGGTGGAAATATTTTATAATACCAATTGAACTACACGTTAAAATTATACCAACTTGCAATATTTGTATCAAAATCCATGTCAGAATGTCATGAATTTCATCTTAAGGATGCTAATGTAGTTATTGTCGTCTCTTTTAGGAATTTCATCGGAGATTTTTTTTTCAATAACTAAGTAATAAAAAAAAACATAAATAATCATGTTTTGAAAAAATTTACGTAATAATCAAATTTTAAGACATAATGACACGTAGGCGTCATCTGAGATGACTCTTGCATTGAAAAAAATCCATGTAGGCGCCACCCCACTTGGCGCCTCCTCTTGGTAAAGCCATTCCAGATGGCGTCTCCCTTATGTAGGTTACATATAAAAGCCATTTCAGATGGCTCCTACGTGTATTTGTGTTTTTTATAAATACAAGTCACATGTCTTCTTCATTCTTCACATTTTTTCAACTTCTCATCTCAAATTCTCTCTTATTTTTCTGTCATGACATCACCATACATCCATACCAGAGATGAATACGTTGTTTTCTCAGTCTCCAAACCTCCGATGAAAATGAAATTTTGACACATATTTATCATGGTCAAACTGAAGAAATAGTTGATGCGATGGTTAGAGAGAGAAATAGAAGTTGGTGAAGAAATTAGAAGGATCCAGAGGAAGAGAACAACCATGAACTTCACAACTGGACAACCTCGAATTTGGTTGGAGGAAGTCAAAACAGAAGTCGACGTTATTGCGATGATGTATGGTTTCGGTGTAATTGTTTTGACGGTTGTAGTGTCTTAAATAATTTTTTGTGTTGTTGATTCTATTTTCATGTTATTTTAGTTGTTGTTTTAAGTTTCATGTTGTTTCTTATGTTGTTTTAATCGTGTAGTTATTTATTTTTTTGTTTGCGTATTGATGTTTGTAAGAAATTTTATTAATGAAAAGAACAAGTTTTGTTATAATATTAAAAAGTGCAAATAAATTCCATACAAATTTTAGGATGTCGAGCTCGTAGCACGTTGGGGACAATTTTTTTGATTGTGTCCGACTTGACGACATAAACCACACTTTCTTTCTAGTTTGTTTAGGTCGTCCATTTCAGTTGTTATACGTTTGCTTTTGGGATGGCCCTTTTTATTTTTCCGCATTTGACTGTTATGCCAAACTAGTTCCCCTTCATACGCAGACCAATAATCTGGTTTTGCTACCGGTTCGAAGGTATTGTTTTATACGTTGAGCAAGGTCTCAGACTTGTAAATGGGATAAAGAAGTAGTAGTGCATCTTGATGAACATGTGTGCACACTGCAATGACATGAGAGCAGGGCATTCGAAAGGCCTGAAACTTTCCACAGTCGCACCAACGAGATGGTACTTTAACCTTGTACTCTTGTCTAGCCAAACCCTCGTTGTGGTCGATTGTCTCTTTGACAATGAAGTTATGGTTATGTCAGTCGAATCTTGTAACAAGATGAGTGCTAGCTTTGGCACTTTCGACCTTAATAAATTTCATGCATTTTTCACTCCACAGTTGTCCTGATTGTACCACTGCGTTCCACTTTTCACCTATCTCTACAAATAATGAGGCCATCCTAAAATATGTTGTACTCACCAAAGTAGTTATTGGGAGTGCTCTTATGACTTTGAAGACGTCGTTCATTGATTCAACTAGATTTGTTGTCATGTGGCCTCAACGCACTCCATTATTGTATGACTGTGTCCACTTTTCCACTTGCAAATTATCAACCCACGCACCTGCATCTGGATTTGCCATTCTGATCTGGCTGCGATAATATTTAAAACGTGGTTGTTTTAGTGCGTCTGCGTTCATAACTGTTTTCCGAAGACTTTTATCTTTGATCTCGCGCATAAAATTTTGAACGATATGTCTTGCGCAATAAACATGTGTAGACGGTGGGTCGTGTCAACCGTTAGCGGGATTGTTGTACGCACTATTAATTAAGGCATGCCTGTTAGAAATCAGACAAAGATCACGTTGTGGAGCTACGTGTGTTCGAAGATTCTTTAGGAAGAAACTCCAAGTTGCTCCAGTTTCTGCCTCGACAAGAGCATAAGCGATTGGGAACACGTTATTGTTGCCATCCAGTGCGACGGCCATCAGTAGGGTGCCCTTGTATTTCCTGTACAACCATGTTCCGTCTATCTGTATGATAGGTTTAGAGTGTGAAAACCCAATGATGCAAGGTCAACAATCCCAGAAAAGTCTACTGAATATTCCATGCCCGCCGACACAGGTACCATCTAGGGCATACGCCAACATCGTCTCCATAACATAAACTGTTCCAGGAGCATACGTTCGCAATGCATTCATGTAGCGAGGTAACTCTTTATATGAACTCTCCCAGTTACCATAGATTTCCTCAATAGCCTTGTTTTTTGCTAACCAGGCCTTTCTATACGAGGGGGTATAGTTGTATGTTGTAGTGATGTGCGAGATTATTGTTTTCACCTTCAATGAAGGATCGCAACCAACAAGAGGTAAGATTTCTTGACAAATGAGATCATAACTCAATTTGCGGTGATCCTGTGATTGTGTGGAATTAACACAAGTGTGTTCCGTCATAGAACCTATCATCTAGGAATCACTCCACAACCTGTACGATGCAGTTAGATTGAACCTACACTCAAGATGGGTACAAATGATTTTGTATCTATCTGCATTTGTTCGATCCACATGAAAGCCATAGTTGTTTATCATGTGGAACTTTTTTATTGCTCGCACACAATCTTCTTTTGAACGAAATTTGTCTTTCACTTTTAAATTTGCATCTGACTACACAGGAGGATTGTAGAATATATCAGATGATGGGTCATCTGTGCCAATATTGAGGGTGGTCATGTATGGAGGTGGTATGTAGATCTCATGTGGAGGCAGTTGGTGTTCTTCATCGGCCTCTGAATCTTCGTTTACCGTGATATTAAACTGCATCTCGTCAGCTTCTTCCTCTTCGTCAACAACATCCACCTCAGCTTGTTCCTCCTCCATAGGATCAACCCTCTCTGCATCCTGGAACACAACGTACAACTCAATCGAGTCGTACCCAGAATATTCATGATTACAAAACATGTTGTGCAGGTCTTCATCATCTTCAATGGCTACCTTGTAAAATGTTACGTGGTTCTCACCAGTAAAAACAGGGTGTTGGTAGAAAATGTGTGACGTCGAACCTCGCCGAAGTTTGATCTTGGGTCTTTTTTTGAAATACGAAAAATTCGCATTGCTATTTAGACAAAATTGGATGTTTTTGGTATTTCTGAATAAAAAATATGCTACCTCACTGTTGTACGTCTCACCATTGAAATGTACAGTGATAATATATTGTGGTACAAATGACATTTTATCTGAGTTTGAGTGTTTGAAATGTTAGATTATAAGAAAATGTTTGATTGTATGAAATATATATAGAGGTGGCAGATAATTGTATGAGAATATATGAGACAAAATTCAAATTTCAAAATCACATGACAAACCAAATAAGATGGCGCCTATGTACAAATTTTAAAGGGAGGCGTCATCCCACTTGGCTTTTTACAAGCCTAGTCATAAATAGGTCTGCCACCTAGCTGCCACCCTAGTCTGCATGTGTAGTCCTTCCACCTAGCTGCCACCTAGCCTGCCATAATCCACCTTGAATGGCGCCTATGTACCTTTTTAAAGAGGAGGCGCCATCCCACTTGGATCCTCTCTGACACGTGGCCTGCATGAATGCAAGGCCCCAACCACCTCATTTATTCCTTTGTTGACTGAATCGCCTATAAATATGGCGCCTCAGATGTGTTTTTTCCATCACCACTCTACCTCTACCTCTGATATAATTCTCATATCATCAGAAAAAAATTCAAGCATGAGTCTTTTGACTTTAGAAGAATCTCACCGAAGAATTAGGGCAAACATTGCTACCTATGTAAGTTTATCCTTTATATTCTTATTGTTAGATTCATTGTTTATTATGTTATTAATATTTTTTACACTTACATCAAATTATTTTCATGTTATATTTAGGACACGAAAATATTTAGATGCCGCTCACATCACTATATTGCTCCTGATCCATTCATCGTTCCATACCTTGAACGTGTCGGTTTTGGGGATGTCACTAAAATCTCCAACTGTATGACAGATTCAAAGTTTATTATTGCATTGTGTGAAAGGTGGAGACCCGAGACACACACCTTTCATTTGCCCATAGGTGAATGTACGGTCACGCATGAGGACGTTTACATGTTAATGGGTCTTCCGATTAATGGTAAGGCGGTTAATGGTCCGGTCCAACAAGCAAACACTCTATGCGAGGAGATGTTGGATAGAGATATGGTGGAAGGTCCTAGTGCAAGAGACCAAGGTATATTTTTATCCACACTTAGAGCGCATTATAATTCCCTTGGTTTGAACGAAAATTCCACCGAGGAAGAAAAAATAATAAAAACAAGAAATTATATTATGTTAATGTTTGAGAGTCTATTATTCCCCGAGAGTACATGAAATAGCTTAAATTTTATGTACTTGAGTTTGCTTGGGGACATTGATGAGATAGGAAAATATAGTTGGGGTTCTGATGTTCTAGCCCAACTATACATTTCCTTGTGTAAGAACTGTAAGAAAGACACGTCAACTTTTAATGGACGCGCTTTCTTGCTTCAATCATGGGGTTGGTGGAGAATGCAATCACTTAATCCCGTCAACGACCTACCGTTCAGTTTTCCATACGTAACAACGTAAATATATTACTTAATTATTAAAATATTTATGTCCTTCATATATATAAAATCTTAATATATTAAATGTTCATTCATTTAGGTATAGTGTAACGGGTATGGATTACGAAAAGAATTCGAGATACAATGTTGTCCTTTATCGTAATCTAATAGACCACCTTGGTGCAACTGATGTACGTAATTTCTATTAACTCCAACTAATTTTAACGTATATTATTTTAAAATATATCATTAATTTGCATATTTTTTATCAACAGTTTACATGGAGACCATACTTGAGTTTGGATCATATACCCAATGAAGATGATGCAGAGGTTTGGACTGCGAATACTGCTTTCATACGGTTTAACATTGTGGAAATGCACCACAGCGACCGTGTGAAGATGCAGTTCGATATGTTCTAAGACATACCACGCGATCCGATATGTTTGGATCCTTGACATCTCAAAAGGGCCGATGCTCAATGGGGATATGATAATTGGAAAAAATTTGCCAGGGAATTTTGTAGGATGTGGAGAAACCGCGCGGACCATATCTTACAATTTCCTATTTACGAGGATGACGAAATTATACAACACTCTCGTTAATACATTGCTTGGTACCGGTCCGTAACGAATCCAAAAATGCATGTCTCTCACCCCCGCTATTTGGTCGACCCACGTACCCAGTGGGGCCAACCCTCAGCTCCACAACAACAACCCCAACAACAACAACCGCACCAACAATACCAACAACCACCCCAACAACACTACCAACAACTGACCCAACATCCATCAACCTTCCGCCAACCAACCCGACGATACATGACCACCAACACTCAATCCCAACCCGAACCTCAACCTCATTACCAACTCACCAAATGCCCGACACACAATTTCAATACTCCCATATGCCAAACACCCAAGTACAATACTCCGAACAAAGAGCATATGTCCAACCCCCCTATATGGGCCCATCAACATCTCACCTCACTCCAGACACTGACTTCTCCGAGGAATATTCTCCAACCAACCCAACATACCACCAACCATCACCGTACCAAACCCCCACCATTCATATGGGTATCAATCTCCAAACACCCAATTTCCTTTTTACCCCACCCATTCACAATCCACCTATACAGATGACGAGTGCTATCATCCCCACATGGAACCTAACCCCCCACCACAACAGCCAAGCTTTAAGAACATGGGAACACGTCTATATGAAAGCGGTACGACAAGCAATGCAGATCTTGAGGCATACATGGATCCTAATCGCATACACTACGAGCAGCCATCGACCCATACACAGGGGCCATCGACCCAACAACAACCGGCTCAAGAACCTCGCATCACACGAGTTAGGAGAGGACGCGGGTGTGGAACCCATGGTCGTCTACACGTCCCGGGTCGCCGAGAATAAATCTATGTAATTATTATTCGCTATGTTTGTAATGATAATTTATATTTCAAATTTTATTTCACAACATTGTCCTGTACTTTAATTTAAATCGATTTTTTTAACTTAACACATAGGCGCCATCTCAGATGGCTTTTCCCATATGATTAACACATAGGCGCCATCTGAGATGGCTTTTAAGCAAAAAAATTACACTTAGGCGCCAAATGGTCCTGCTTGTTAAAAAACAATGCAGGAGCCATCTGAGATGACTCCTACTTGTATGTTAAACAAGAAACATGATTATTTGGGTGATTAATTTCAATACATGGTTATTTGCGTTTTTTTTAATACTTGGTTATTGCAAAAAAAAATTCTCCATCCGACGTTTATTAAAGTATTATTTCCTCCGTTTTTTATTATAAGTTATTTTAGAAGAAAAAAATTGTACCACAATATAAGTCGCTTTACGATTTCAACGAACAATTAATAATATTTTTCTATTATATACTTAAATATTTATTAGTTTCTCTCATTTCAATTATGTAAATTTATCTTCCACATATCATTAATGAAAAATAATTTTATAAAAACCTTCATAATTTCTCATTTTCATACAACAATAATTATTTTTTTTATTACGTATAAAAAATCCAAAAACGGAGAAGTATATACAAAGCATTTACAACATACATATGGTTCACCTTTCAAACTTTAAATGGCAAAGGTGGTGTTATGCCACGAAGATGGTGTTGTTCGAAGAAGAAAGTTAGAAGGAGATTACATGAGGAAGTTGTTTGTCAGTTATAACACACCTATTTATATTGATCCCATTAAGATAACCTAAAGTTGGAAATGTGTAGGAAGCCATGGGAAAACTAAAAATTTGATCTTAAGCGTGAATGTGTCTTGAAAGTATCATCATCACATTGTCCTTTTCAAACATAGTAATGTCAAAAATTTCCATTCCTACCTATACACAATATTAATCAACGTACACCTCAATATTTGATCACAATAGTTCAACTGCCACTCTCTCATCGTCATTCAAATGACTTGTCTTTCATTGTTCAACTCACATTCATTCGCAGTAGTTTCAAGTTTGTGTTTTTATATCATCTTTAATATTTGTATGTTAAGTTTTGGTTTGTTTTGTTCATGAATTAAGTATAATATTACGTTTATTTTATGTTTAATATATTTTTTTGTCATGTATGTTAGTCTCAAAATTTATTTCGGTCTTTTAATTTTAAATATATTTATATTAGTCTCCTAACTCGTATTATGTTAGTCCTTTTCGTATAATTAGTGATGGAAAATCACAAAAATTAGTCGCTAAATCAGTCGCTAATATGACAAAAAGAATTAAAATGACACGTTTAGAAGATATAAAAGACCAATACAATTTTTTTTGAAATTAAGAGACTAAAATAAACCCTGAGTTTAACATACGGGACCAAAAAATAAATTTAGCATTTATTTCTTTATTCTATCTTATTTACTATTTTATTTTTAATTTTAGGTATTATTATTTTTTTTAATTTCAGATATTCTTGTTTACTTCATGTATTATATGTTTTTTTTAGTTTAGGTATTCTATGAGAATTAATACAAAATTATATAAAATAATCAAAAAATTATATAAAATAGAGTTCCTAGGAACTCTATTTTATTTTAGCTATTCTATTTTTTGATTATTTTATATAATTTTATAGTAATTCTTTAGTTTATTCAAATTATTCTTGAATTAGAATTATGACATGTGCAACCTGTTACATTTTTAATTCGGAGTTATTGTATCTTAATATAGCATTACGGTATATGAAATTGCAGGAAAATATAATATTATCATTTGACATGTGCAATGTGAAGGTACATTAAATACAAGAAATGAGTGTTTGAATTAGGTTTTTAGATTTGAAATTTTTCTATCCAACACAAGTAACGGTGAAACAAGAACAAAAATAAATGAACACAATTATTTTTATCTTGGTTCACTATTAACGAAGTTAATCCAGTCCATCCGCCAAGATAATTTTTTCTTTCTCAACAAAGACTTAATTCAATATAACCAAACTGATTACAATCAACAAAGATTATCCGTCAATATGTTCTTGGATAATTCTGACTATTCCCTAGTCTCTCAAGATACAATCAAATCAAAAGTTGAGATACAAAAAGGTGTGTTTACAAGATGCTTCTAAGAAACCAGATTACACAAGTTGAGATACAATAATAAACACAAAAGTGTTTCTAGCAAGTTAATGGACAATTTTTTTTGCTTTGCTGCTTTTTACAAAAGAATTATGTATCAAAGGATTTTATCAAGGAATAAAATATTTTTTTAATCATTTTTAGAATATTATGGTTGAATTTTACGAAGAAGTAGGAAGAAAGTGAAGAAGTTGAAGAAAAAATAGAAAAATTTGAAACTGTGAGAAATTTTGTGAAGAAAAATAGCATTTCAGTACTGGAAAAATTGTGTCTATGTCATGGTGTGATTTGACATGTAGTCAAACACTTTTAATTTCTATAAAATGGAAGAAAAAAAACGTGGAGTTTATTTGAACAAAATTTGTTTGTACCATATCCCATAGGTTTTGATGATAACAAAGTATTTAAAGAACAATTTACTATAATAACATATGTTCAAGTGTGGAAAAATAGATTAAAATTCAGTTCTGACAGTGCATTGAACATCCAAAGAGAATCCTTAAGATGTATATTCTGAAGATCAGACTCTGAAGAACCAGCTTCTGAAGAAAGTCCACCAATGAAGGATCAGAACCTAAAGACTCTGACTCTAAACTAATAAAGGATTAGAACTTGAAGATCTCAGATTCTGAATCAAGTCAACTTCTTAAGACTCATCTTTTGAAGACTCCTAACCTAAAGCTAGTCAAAGCTCAAGGGTCAAGAAACCCTGATAGGTCACTATAAGACTATAAAACATTTTATCTTCTACTAATCACATGAATAGTTAGCAGAAAATTTGCAGAAGGCAGACGAAATGGAAGTGATAATTCCTCTTGTAGAAATAAAGTTTCAAATGGCCCTCCAACAATATTAACTATAGCAGGAAGCTTTCTAATGTCTTTGATGATGCTTCTCTCAAATACTCATTGTCCATGAAGTCTTATCCAATTACTCTTTTGTGTTTCTCTATAAAAGAAGTTGAAAACTTGAAGAAAATACAACACAACACCTAGACAAATAGTTGTTACTTTGTCAAAACTATTGCACAATCTTAAACTTAGAACTTCTTAACATTTCTATATTCTTAGAAATTATTAAGCCTTAAAGTCTTTTTATGTTATATTTTATTTACATCTCAAATTGTATATCAAGTGTGAGTATTAAATAATCCATAATCTATAATATAGTTTGTGAGAAGTCTCTTGCTTGTTGCTTGATCATCGGAAGTCTCTTGCTAGTGTTCTTGAGCATTAAAGTCACTTACTTGTGTGTTTGATCATTTGGAAGTCTCCTGCTTATCGATAAGGGCCAAAATATGGTAACTTGGCACATGGAATATGGACACTAATTAACTTGGTACATAAGTTTCTAATATCAAAAACCCCATATTTTGATTAGAATTAAGTTTGAATTGGATAAGAGAAGTTTGTACATGTTTACTCTTTATTTGTATGATTTTTTGTAGGATTGATGCATAAGCAATATATTGGACAACAAGGGAAAAAAGAAAAGGACCTACAACACTCGCTAAGTAAGCTCTAGCGAGCGCACAAAAAGACTTTGCTAAGGAAGCAACAACGAGCTCCAAGCATGGACTAGCAGAGAGTTCACACATCCAAAAATCATCATTTTCTCTTAGTGAAGAATAGAGAGGAGGAAGCAAGAAGGCTCGCTTAGAGAGCCATATCTTGATAAGCGAGAAAAGATTGTTCAAGGAAAGGGGTTTGAGAATATTTAAGGCTGATGGAAGGACATCTCGCTAAGAAAAATCAATCAAGTATTGTTATGCAAAAACATGTCTCAAACTTGAATCACTTATATCAAAATCAATAAAATAAGGATATCTTCCACTGTTACTATATATATGCAGGAAACTGATAATTTTTTTGCTCTAAGCCGATTGATACACGTTTAATCTTGCATTTATTTTGAAATATGTGAAAGAATAGAAAGGATGATGACATTTATTTTTAATTTAAGCATAACTACTTATCCAAATATAACCTTATCTTCCCTTGTGAGAGAGCGAGAATTTAAAAATCACTTTTGAGTTAAATGACATAAATTTATCAATTATGAACTAAGCAATTCACTAAGTAAATCACTAAATGGATTTGTTCTCTTTCATTTAAAGCCATAAAGTTCATCCATGATAGATTCTGAAATTTTTATAACCCTTTAACATTCATTAATGATTTATGTCCCTTTCCATAGAGTGAAAATCATACAAATTAAGAATAGGGTTTTGTTTAAGTTGGGGAGATAAAGAAACTAAAGAAAAATTGAGAAAAGAAAGATAAATGGAAAAAAGAAAGAGACGAATGAGGCAAATGAATGAATATTAAAAAGAGTGTGTTAAACAATTGACATTAAAGGTGTAGAAATGTGTTAGATGGGTCATAGCGAGGACGATCGGAGAACAACCTAAGAAAATACTTGTGTTCTCTCACTTTCTCACTATATATATATATATATATATATATATATATATATATATATATATATATATATATATATATATTGATAAAGAGAGAGAACACAAGTATTTTCTTCTTAGGCAGTTCTCCAATTGTCCTCGCTATGACTATGTCTGTCCGCAATTCTGTTTGAAATTGAGCTAAGAATTCTTACTATGCAAATAATTGTTTATAACAGATATGAAGAAATGCAACCCTATAAACCATAGGTTTGATGTCGATCCTAGCATTTTCTCTTTCCTTGATATGTGTTTAATCAAGTCACCCAACAAACCAATATGATTCACTGTTTTACACTACTCCTTTGCAAGAATCATATTTATTCAAAGTCTTCACTCGATTAAATCAAAATTGCAAATTATTATCCCATCAGATTTCCAATCGATTCACTGTCTCATGCTACACCTTTGCAAGAACCTCTTGTTCTTCAAAGCTCTTCACTCGATCGAATCCAAATTGCAAAATCTTGTCAAAACCCTTAAATTAACACCATGATCTTGGAGAAAAACACTCATAGTTTTTTCAATGAAACCCCCAAAATTTCTCAAACCCATCTTAGGTTACACCGACCTAAATTAAACGTTATCAACACAAGTATAGATGACACCCAAACAATGAATGATTATGTGTACTTTATTTGTGGGTATGCATAGATGAGAGGTTAAAGATGATGAGCTTTTTTGTATGTGTTTATAGTTTCGTCAAGTTGGAAATGATGAATGTGTTGTACCCCAAAATTTATCCTCTTTATTATTCATATAGCATTATACATATTCATGCATCTAGGTGATGAGATTGAGGCATTTTTTTGTGGCAAATGTAAAGTATGTGTGGAGATTGTGGTTGGAAAGGGAAGTAAAGTGGTGGTCATCAGGAAAAGTGGGAGGCCATGGTGTTCAGATATCTTACTTTCATATTTCATGACCAAATTCATCACTGAATCAAGAAAATTGAAATATTTGGAAATAACTTGTTCTTAAAGTTATGTGAAGTTTGAAATTTTTCTAAGTTCCTACCCTATAGGATTTTTCCACCTCAGAACTTGCTCAATTTTTACCAGTGGGTGCAAACTATATATTTTTGGAAAGCTTGAGAAAAATGCTACAAATTTGTCAATGTCTAAAAAATCTCAAAAATGTACCCTTTGGAAGATATTTTCTTTGGAAAGTTTATGCACAAAATGTGAAACATGTCAAGCAAGCTTGTATTATCGATGGCCTTATGCGCGCGAAGTTTACACAAACAGGTGGTGGGAGAAATGTCAAGCCTTGTATCCTTTGATCCAAAAGGAATTTTAAAATTGTGCCTCGATCATTCTCAAGAGGTCTATGAGAGTTTTAATCAAGCTTGGAATCACTTCAAATGTCCAATTGTGGAGCAAGTTATGATCTTGAGAAAACCATGCCAAAATCAGACCCCATGCACACTCATGCATGCGCGCAGACATGCCTTAGCTGAACATCTTTTTTTCAACTTGCCTCAATCATATCTCTATCATCAAGGCTCCAAATTGAGAAATTCAAGACATCATTGTGATCTACACTGAGAGATATTTTGAAAGGCTTGTCAAACAACAAAAATGCATGAGCCATTTTTGAAATTTGAAGGTCCCAAGTCACGTGGTCATCCTGTCTTGCCATCCAGCCCGAAATGATGAATTTTTTTGTTGCATTATAGGCTTTTCCTTCATGCTTAAGTTTGTATCACGTGTTTCCTTCCTTATGCATTCCAAAATAAGCCAAACCAAAGCATGCAATACATGCATACATGTTGCATCTATACCTTACTTAAAATGGACAAATTTCATTGGATTCTTCACTCCACAAGCTTGTACAAGCCAGCTCAGCATAAGTGGTCGTTGCGACCTTATTTTATTCATCAAGTGAGTGTCAAAATTCATGGCTTGAAGGAGTTTTATAACATGAAACGCAGGCTTCCATGAGAGCTCTTATTTTTTACAGTTTTGTCCAAACTGCCCTCCAACGGTTTAAAACCTTGGAGTGACCACTTTACCCTCACCTCCTCACTCTATATAAGCTACTTGAGCTTCATAAAGCCACAGATACGCGCTATCTCTCTGAAATCAAGATCTGCATATTCTCTTTTAAAGATCGGAATTCTCCATTGAAGCTCTGGTTTTCTTTGTCTCAAGTTTCGTGGTGCTTCAGTTCATCTTCCTCAAGAGCTAAGGAACAAGTATATTGGGTTTCTATATTGAATCAGAGGCCCCTGGTGAATTTATTTTTCACCAATTCGAGGTATGTTTCTTGAACCCTAACCTTCATCATTCAGCATGCTTCTTCCTCTTAAATCTTGTTAGAAATAGCGTAGCTGGCCGGATCTTAGATCTGATGTATGAATGCTTAGGATTTGTCATGGTTCTTGTGCTCTGCAACTCGTTTGAAACACTTCCTGAATGCGTATGTTTGTGCGTATTTTCTGGATTAACCGTGTATAGCTTGAATGATCTAAGGGTATGAACATGTTCTTTATAGTTTAGAGATTAATTTGAGCCTTGAATCACTCAATTTAAGTCAAAAACGAGTAAGAAAAATGCATCTGAAATTGATTGTTTAGATTCGTGTTCTTCGAAGCCGTGTCCATAGGGTCATGTTCATGAGCGGTTTTCTCTTTGGTTCTAGCATTATTTCAAGGAATTATTGGTAGTACGTTGTAGTACTCATAGAGTACTCAAGCTTTGATTCAAGAATCGTGGGATTTCATCAAGAAACGTGTGAGATATCATAGCTGGAAGTTCAGCATTTCCATCTGAAAAAGAAGCAATTAGGGCATGAGTTTGGTAGGGATGATAACGTGTCAGCGTGCCATCGAACATGGATGAGATATTTTTACAGCATTTTTGCCAATGTCAGGTGTAAATTGATCTTTCCATATTAAATTTTATTAAATTTTTAATTTATTTATAAATTAAATTTTAATTATTTTTAGCCATCCAAAAATTACCCAAAAAATATCCTAGGCTTATTTTCATACATAGTGACTGACCATAAAATTTATTTTACATTTTCCACTATTTTTTGCATATAAAAAATGTTAGAACAAATTAGGGTCTTATTCAATAGTTAAGTGTTTGAATTTTATTCTTTGATGTTCTTATGTCTAAAAATTCTACAAAAAATGTCCTGTAATCTTGGATTAGTCTACTTCATGTGGAAAGTTTTGCTTAATTTTCCAAAAGTCATAGGATATCTTTTAGGCCATTTTTTGAGGATCATATCCCACTTTGTGTACACCTATCATCATGTTTGTACATTTTTTTGTCAATCTTCCTCCCAAGATAAAATTTCAAGAAAAATATATGCTGACCATTAGGAAGTATGATAATTTTTCATGATTTTTAATCACACTTTCCCAGGGTTTACTAACATTGTATGAATTTTTCTTTAAATTACTAGATTTAGGCATTTTCTCTTGCTTAGGTCCAAAGTAACCTTTAAATTATCTATCTCCTCTACTTCTAAAAATCAATAAAAATCATGTTGACATTATAGGATGTTGTAGGACACATAAAATCACTTCTTTAGAATTTTTCCTACTGATTTTACATTTTCCATCAAATAAATGGTAAAACCTCTCTAGTTGGTGCTTTAGGTCAACTAGTCTTGACAAATCCTTTTCATATTCATGATTATAGGTCCATCCAAGGATTTTGAGTAGTATCCCTTACTTATATAAGGCCTTAGAATATTGAATATTGAATATTGATTGGCATGATTTTACAAAGTATTTTACCATTTTTTTAACCTATTTTTGACTTGCACCTATGCATAGGATTGTACCTTAACAAATAGAACTTTGTTTGTAACCTTGTGCACATAATTTTGATCTAATCTTTTGGATGTAAGGATTTAATCACTTGGTGGATTATTGAATTAAAATTCCCATTTTTCTTGTGTCTCTAACCTCTCATTCTCTTCTTCTCAAGATAGTGCAATTTTGCACACTCCTTATGACCTCCTTTTGCTTGATTGATTCATAGGGTCCCTTGCAATTGATTATGCATTTGAGACACGTCCTTTTACAACATTTATGGTACTGATCCTTATACTCATGCATCATTTAACCATGTCCATTCTTCATTCATACTTGCTCTTTTGAGTGACAAATGCCTTTAGGTCTAGGTTAGGTTTTGAATCTACTTTGAACTTTGTTTTAGATGTACCATAGGATGATGATGTTTAGGGTATGTTAAATAATTAGATGACGTTGAATAACATGTATGATTTGACCTCATATTTTCATTTTATACTTATAAGTCATGACCAATCTCCCAGGCTTTTGTATTTCATAATGCTCATTCACTTTATCTAGTTTGATCCAATCTTACACACTCCATTATTGAGTAGTTTCTTAAGAGAATTCTAAGACTTCTTAAGGCTTTCATAAGATTACATACTCATGCATCACCCACTGGTCTCATCCATTGCATGATAGATCAAAAATACATCCTCATTCTTAACTTTCTAACCTTGTCTTGACCTAGTTTTCTTGTATAGTTGTTTAAACCATGTGTTCGTCTTAGTGTTAGGTTTTTATTTTGTTTAGCATGTGTTGGATGTTAAGAATAGAATCATAGACCTTTCTTCATCTTTTTATTTCTCTTTACCTCACAAATTCATCTTTGCATGGCGTTTGGGTTTTAAGCCCTTATGAGAGCTTCTTTAGCTAAGTTGATGGTACTTTTGAGTAAGTATTTAAATTCAGGTTGGTTATATGATAATGATAGATATCTCATTTATATTCTACTGTTTTTTAATCATTCTATCTTATCCTTCATGTATCTTCTCATCATCCCAAATTTGTGCGAGAGTGTAGTCTCTTATTATGTGTTTTGTCACATGGGTTTGATTGACATTTGGTGTTTCTCCATCATTCATATGAGTATTAGTTCTATTTTACATGAGGTATCAACCATTAGCATATAATCTCCCCACTTCTTAACCTCTAAATATCCATCAATCACTCTAATCGTCTAGTGATTTGCATGATCCTCTCCCATCTCTTGATGTTTATCACGATCCCTCAGGGTTGGCTTCTCTCTTTTCCATGAAGAGGATCCATTAGATATTAGGGTAGAATTCAAGTAGACTAGTACATAGGAATTACCCTCTTATAAATCATAACCATATGGCCACTTGTATGATAACAATAGGATTAGAAGTTATGGTAGTCTCCCCTTAGAAATTTTCTTTCTTTCTCTTTTGCATTTGCATTAAAACTAAAACTTCTTTTTATTTTAAAAATATAAAAGATACTTAATAATGTCATGATGAGGATTATACCAACATGAGCCTTAATTACCGGGGAGGTGATAAACGGGTCTCTTCTCGTCATTATCACTTTGTCATTCATAAACTTTCGTGTGATGAGTCTTCAATACTTTTGCAAATTAAATGGACTATTATCCATACAAAAAACCTTAATACATCTCAAACATTTTTGCCATTTGGCTTTCATATTTTAAATCTTTTTCAAAAAGGACATCTTTTGCCAGTATTGTTCATAAAAAATACAAACCAACCAAAAAATATGAGCCGAACTACGGTGCTCTGATTCCTCAAAAAGGATACATAGGCATTGGATAGCGGGGCCTGAACGAGCACAACTTTGTAAATATTTCCTTCTTTTCCCCGCATTTTCTTTTGCATTCTCGCATTACCCTCTCTTTTAACATTAGGCGTTAGACATAGATTTCACACCCTTAGATTAGAATAAACAGAAGTGGATCCCGTAGAGTAATACGGACGTGTGGGGTGCTAACACCTTCCCCTCACGTAATCGACTTCCTTACCCGATCTCTCAGTCGCAAGACCGTGATTCCTCCCTCTCAGGTTTACTCAATGTTTACCTTTCCCTTTGCGGGATAAAAAAACGTTCGATGGCGAATTCATTGATATTCTATCAGATGATGATTTGGCCAGTCATTTCAGCATGTATGAAGTATTTATATTTGTGCAAGTTGAGGGAAAAAAGAGAGGCTTAGAAATCGAAAGAAAATACAAATTTTCTGAAGAATTATAGCATGTGTCGACACGTATAAGTCATGTGTCAATAAATATAATTACGCGTGTCGACCTATCCAAGGTCACATGTCGACACATAGGCAGAAGCTTTACAGGCTTTAAAAATGCAGTACACGTGTCGACTTGAAACATGTATATGTCGACACATAGATGAAAATTTTCAGCATGCACCAACCTGAAATATTGTATGTGTGAACATATAGACATAAACTTTACATACTTCATTATTGATCCACATGTATCGACTCATACATCATATGTGTCAACAGATACACATGTTTTTCATGTAATTGTTTTAATGTATTATGCATTTTCAAACATGTTCTAAATGCATTCTAAGATCTTAATGCAAAGGTGCACATAAAAACTTAGAAATGTCGTTCAATATATAAAAATGCTAATTTTATCCTAGTTTTGACATCATACAAAATATCTAATAGGTAGGTGCACTCACAATGGGGTCTTTGATTCGAATCAGACATTATACTTGATTCGAATCAAGTGAAAAATGGGTCAAAAATCATAATTGTTTTTATTTCATTCACTTTCTAACCAACTTTTAGCACTCACTTTTTGTGCTTAAACTCAAGCACATATAAAAAATTTTGTCAACACTTTTTCAGTAGAGTAATTTCATATTCATTTGTAACTTTTTATGAAATTAACTCCCTCACTTTGAAAAGTTCAAAGTTCTTACATTCGAATCTTTTTCTTCTTCAACCTCAGTTTATTTTTCAAATCTTAATCATGAGAGATCTGTGATTGATTTGAGGAAACGTTGTCTTGAAATTAACAGTTCTTAGAAATTGACTAAAAGATTTTCAGGTTGTTTCCAGATTGAGGAGTTGTCACTAGTGCTAACAAATTCCGGTGAAAAGAAGAAGGTTCTTTTCTCTAGATTACCTTAGTAGTAACTGTGCGGAAGGTTATGGATAAGGCGAAGTTCTTCTCAGATCTTCAGTTCACTGCTCAAGGAATCAATATGATCAAATGGTTGATTGCTATAAACGAAAGCTTGAGGCAGAATTGGTAATGTTGGAAGATTTAGAAGCATCGATCGAGTTAATATTGCACATAAGAGTTTGGCGTGAAGTCATATACAAGTCAAGATCCAGAATTAAAGTTTTATTTTTTCAGCATTATTATGGATAAGTGATTGTATGAACTTTTTGAATATTTGTCAAAATAATGGAATTGTGTGGATTTCGATGGTAAACCATTGAAGAGTGCACGTTGACTCACACAAGAACGATAAGTTGAAGCACTATAAATTCTAGTTTCATCTCTCTACCTTTGACTCTTACATTTATATTTCGTAGTATATGCATGCCTAAGTTTTTCAATTCATATAGTAGTTTATCAGTTATTGCATTGATAAGATTTATTTCCTAAGATTAGGTTCCGTTGGAATTGAGACATAATTGAACTTTACTGGTGATTAAAATGTGAGAAACTAGTTGAGTTTAGAATTCAGGAATTGACTCATTGTATAATCATCTCTCGTGAATTATACTAGTGGTGTCCATTGATTGCCTTTTGTATCATCTTTAATTTAATTTGTGATTGTTCTCCATCAATTACGTTTTCACATGAGTTAATTTCTATCCAAATATAATCCACTTTATTTCGCTCCAATACTTTTGTGTCCATACTTTGAAAACCCTCTTATATTTCGTTTTCGAAAAACCTCTTATAAGGAAGATAGCATCCAACGAAATTCATTTCAAAATGATTACCACTAATTTAATAGTGTAAAAAATTTGTTAACTTCAAAAATATTTGTTTTTTGTTTATTATTAACGGAAAATTAAAATTCAAGGTTTGAAAACTATTTTGGTTATTTATTTATTAATTTTAAAATAAAAAATTATTGAAATAGAAGAGAGAAAAAATATAAGATTTTTGTTTTTAATGTTCTTTAGAAGAATGTATCTTAATGTTATGAATCTCCCGACGGAGTTCTCAATGCTAAGTAGTTATTTGGTAAAAAATATATTTATGTGTTGGTTGATATCAACAATATATATTGTTCTAGCACGTTGTCTACCAAGTTAGTTTGATAAGTGTTTGTAAGTGATATTTGTAATCAACATCTGTTAGAGAGATACTTACCTCTAATACTATTTAGCGTATAAAATACGATGAATAAGTAATTTTAATAATATATATATATATATATATATATATATATATATATATATATATATATATATATATATATATATATATATATATATATATATATATATATATATATATATATATATATATAAACAATAATATATTATTATAATAATTATTTATAAAATAAATTAATTTCTAATTTTTTAATAGTACTTATTAATAAAATATAAAAAATTACTTAATAAATTGATAAAGTTGGTTAATAACGTCTAAATATTAAAAATAAATTAATAATAAAATAAAGTTGATTAATCTATAGTAAAAATTTGATTAATAAAATATTGAAGTTGATTAATAAATATTTAGATATTAAAAATAATTTTTAATAATAAAATAAAACTAGTTAATAAAATATAAAATGTTGGTTAATAAAATTATAAAATTGGTTAATAAACATTTCAGATATTAAAAATGATTTTTAATAATAAAATAAAGTTAGTTAATGAAATTTGAAATATTAATTAATGAATGACACAATTTTATATCACTATCTGTTAATTTTAAAAAATTAAAAAAATATATTTTTAAAAATTTATTTAATATTATAATAATATTTTATTCTACATGTTATTGTTCATAAATATATATTTTTATTTAAAAAATACTATCCACTATTTAAATACAATAGTATTTGATATAAGTATTGGTGTAAGATTTAAATGTAAGAATAATATTAGTAGTTAAAAATATAGTTAGTTTTTTTTAGCAAAAAAAAATATGTAGGTAGTTAGTTGTAATTGTATTCTATTTAAAAGCTCAAAGAGTCTCATGTAATCAGATAGATAGTTAAGAGAAAATATAATGAACGAGAAGTTTCTCGCAAATGGGTAAGTTTCCATTCTAGTATGGTATGAAAGAAAATGTGATACAACTTCACTATTATTGGTCATTGACTATCAATGTCGGTTTAGACTTTTATTGAAAAATTCAGTCAAGTCCTATTTGAGTTTGGCTTCATATCTAATAAATGTTGTTAAATTGTAATTCATTGTGTCGAAATTGTGTGTTGAAGGGTGGTTGCTCAGTCGAAATTGTGGTTCGACAGATTATATTTGTTTTAGATTTAAATAGATTTGATTTAGTTCCAAATAGATATTATGTGCTTTTATAATTTTGGGCTTTAGTTTAGGGAGCAAGCTAACCTAAATCTATAAATAAAAGGAGTAACTTCTATTTTTGTAATCAAGTTGTATTCACAGAACTTTGCAGTTGCAAAGTGAATAAGAAGTTTTCCATAGTTTGTGGGCAGAGAGTTACTCTGCAGAAAATCATTCTTTCTTCTTCTTCTTCTTCTTCTTCTGTTCTTTAATTGTTCATTGTCATTGTGTGGTGATATCAATCTTGTTCATCAAGATTGGTAGAAATTCATCATAGGTTGTGGTGAATTTCCAACATCTGATATCAAGAGCTTCGGTTAATCGATTCAAGGGAAGAACAATCAAGAACGATCAAGAACAATAGTGGAAGAAGAATTTACGATGGCAATGAGTTATGGGAATGTGAATTATCCAGCAAGTCTACCAATTCTGAAAGTAGATAACTATGAGAATTGGTGCAAGCCGATGAAGGTTTTATTCCATTGTGAAGGTCTGTGGGATCTTGTAAAGGATGAAGTAAAAGAGATTAAAGATGACGTTATAGAAGAAGAAAAGAAAGAACATACAGAATCGGAGAAGAAGAGTTATAAAGCTCTCTTTATAATTCATTAATGTCTGAGTCCAGACAACTTCGAAAAGGTTAATGATTCAAAATCTGCAAAAGAAGCTTGAGAGATTCTTGAGAAATCTTTTGGAGGCGCTGAAAAGGTGAAAGAGGTGAGGTTACAAACTCCAAGAGAACGTATGAATTGCTTCAAATGGAAGATAGTGAAAGCATATCTGATTTCTTCACTAGAGTTATAAAACTAGTGAATCAAATCAAGACATGTGGAGAAGTATTAACAACAAGAGTTGTTGTTTCAAAGATTTTGAGATCTTTGGCTCCTAAGTTCGCCCACGTTGTGGTGGCTATCGAAGAGGGGAAAGATTTTTCGAAATTGACAAAGGAAGCGCTTCAAGGGACACTTGAATCTCATGAACAAATGATGAATGAAAGAGCTGCAGGAAAATCGAAGAGTGATGTGGCTCTGCAGGCTCAAGACAAGGAAGGAAAAGGAAAGTGGTTCGACAGAGGTAGAGGAGGCTACAACAATTCGACTGGAAGAGTAAACCAGAACGAAGGAAACATGTCGAATCAGAGAGGACCAAATCAAAGCAACCAAAGAGGTGGTGTTGTAAATAGAGGAAGAGGTGGTGGTCGAAAGCCTGACAAGAGTCGCATTCAATGTTACAATTGTCAAAAGTATGGTCACTATTCGAGTGATTGTCTAGAGAATCGAAAGGCAAAAGAAATGATGTAAAGTTTGCTAAGTGTGAAGAAGAGGATATGAAGTTGATGGTCACAACAAGAGATGAAGAAAAATTCAAGGATCAATGGTACTTGGATTCAGGATGATCATCACATATGTCTAGAAGAAAAGATTGGTTTGTCAATCTAAAGCCCTCAATAACGAACATGGTGAAATTCGCAAATGACAATACTCTAGCAGCTGAAGGTATTGGAGATGTTATGATCATGAGAAAAGATGGCAAAAGAGCAGTAATTTCGAATGTGTTGTATATTTCAGGCATGAAGAGCAACTTGCTTAGCATTGGGAAGTTGGGCAAAAAGAATTACAAAGTGACTGTCGAAGACAAGATGATGAGAGTTGTCGACGCGAGTGGAAGATTAATCTTGAAGGCTCCTATGTCCCAAAATAGAACCTTCAAGATCGAACTTAATATGATGGAGAAAAAGTGGATTTCGACTGCAGCTAGCAGAGATAAATGGATATGGCAATATCGACTAGGCCATCTCAATTTCAAAGACATCATAGATTTAAAGAGGAAGAATATGGTTTCAAGATTGCCAGAAATCGACATTCCAAATGAAGTGTGTGAAGAATGTGTGCAAGCGAAGCAACACAAGAATAACTTCAACAAGGATGCAAGAAGCAAGTCGAAGGTTGTTCTCAATGTTATATACTCTGATGTATGTCGACCAATCTAGGAGGATTCGTTTGGAGGTAATAAATACTTTGTCATATTTATAGATGATTTCAGTAGAAAACTGTGGACTTACATGATCAAAAGGAAAAGTGAAGTGATTGAGGTATTTTCCAAGTTTAAGTCTATGGTCGAAAGACAAAGTGGTCTAAAGCTCAAGGTTTTGAGAACTGATAGTGGTGGAGAGTATGTGTCGAATGACTTTGATAGGTTATGTGTAAAATAAGGGATTGTTCATGAGATGGTGTCACCCTACACTCCACAGCAGAACAGGACTGCAAAAAGGAAGAATCGAACTATCATGAATATGGTTCGAAGCATGTTGAAAGGCAAGAATTTACCTAAAGAGTTTTGGGGTGAAACTGTGTCGACTGCAACATATATTTTGAACAGATGTCTGACAAAGAATCTTAAAGGAATTACTCCAGAAGAATGTTGGTCTGTTGTGAAACATAGTTTGAGTCATCTGAAGGTATTTGGATCTATTGCACATAGACATGTGCCAGATCAATTGAGAAGAAAACTTGATGACAAGTCGAGTAAAATGATTCTAGTAGGATATCATTCGATAGAAGGTTATAAGTTGTTTGAACCAGTGAACAAGAAGATTGTGATCATCAGGGACATGATCATATATGAGCTGAAAAAATGGGATTGAAATCAAAATGTCAAGAAAGATTCAATGAGAATTTTACTTGAAGAACCTGAAACTCAAGTTGAAAGAGAAGTTCAACAAGAGGAACCAGCAGTTATAGATCAACCAAGCACAAACAGACCTCAAAGAACAAGACACATGCCTGTAAGATTGCAAGATTGTGTGGTCACATTAGATGATGTGGTTGATAACAAAGGAGAGCTGGTACATTATGCTTTCTATGCAGATATTGAACCTGTCAATGTAGCTGAAGCATTGAAAGATTTGAAGTGGGTGAAAGCAATGAATGAAGAAGTGAGGTCCATCGAAGACAACAACACTTGGTCACTTGTCGAATTACCTCAAGGTAAGAAGACAATTGATGTCAAGTGGGTATACAAACTGAAGATGAATCATAAAGGGGAAGTAACTCGACACAAAGCAAGGCTACTGGCGAAAGGATTTCTCTAGAAAGAAGGAATTGACTTCGATGAGGTTTTTGCACCTGTGGCTAGGATCGAAACAATCAGGTTGGTTGTTGGTTTAGCAGAAATAAACATTTGGCACATATGTCTGATAGACATAAAATATGCATTCTTGAATAGACCCTTGGACGAAGAAGTTTATGTTAAACAACCAGTTGGATTTGTGAAACATAAAGAAGAGAGAAAGGTGTACAGGCTTCATAAAGCTCTGTATGGATTGAAACAAGCTCCAAGAGCTTGGAACAAGAAGATTGATAGTTTCCTAAGGAAGAAGAAGTTTGTGAAGTGTACAACTGAACATGGAATATATGTTAGAAGAAGCAATAGTGAATTTCTTATACTATGTCTCTATGTAGATGACTTGTTGATAACAGGTAGTTGCAAGAAGGAGATCGAAGACTTCAAAGGTGATCTCAGCAAGGAATTCTAAATGTCTGATCTAGGTGACATTTCATATTTCCTTGGCATTGAATTCTACAAGACTATTAGAGGTTTGATGATGCATCAAAGAAGATATCCAGGAGAAATTCTCAAGAGATTTGAGATAGAAGAATGCAATTCGACTTCGACACCTGCAGAACCAAGACTACAATTGTCGAAGGACTTATAGGAAGATGATGTTGATCCAACCCAATATAGAAGACTTATTGGGTCCTTAAGATACCTTTGTCACACAAGGCCTGATTTAGCATACAATGTGGATATGGTAAGCAGATTCATGCAGAAGCCAAAGGTATAGCAGCGACATAGAGGATATTGAGGTATTTGAAAGGTACTCTTGACTATGGCATTTTATTTTCAACAGCTGATACAGGAAAATAATGCAAGTTAGGGGGTACACAGATTCGAGCTGATGTAGTGATACTGAGGATTGAAAATCCACACTAGGATATGTGTTTATGTTAGGTGGTGCGCCAGTTGTTTGGAGTTCCAAAAAGGAACCAGTTGTGGCATTATCATCACACGAAGCACAATACATAGACGCTTCTGTTTGTGCATGTCAAGCAACTTGGATGGTGAACTTGGTCAAGGAAATCACAGGTAAATATCATGGTGCAATTACCATAAAGATCGACAGCATGACAGTTATCAACCTGGCGAAGAATTCGATAGCTCATGGTCGAAGCAAACATATCGAAATGAGGTTCCACTATCTTTGAGAGCAGGTAGCAGATGGGAGGATGAACTTGGAACACTGCAAATGAGAATCAGATTATAGACATCATGACAAAGGGTGTGCTGGTCGAAATATTTCGAAGACTAAGAGCAATGATGAATGTAGACAGTTTAGACACAATGAATTAGGTGGTGTGTTAAATTGTAATTCGATTGTGTCGAAACTATGTGTGTCAAGGGTGGGTGCTCAGTCGAAATTATGGTTCGACACATTAGATTTGTTTTAAATTTAAATAGATTTGATTTAGTTCCAAATAGATATTTTGGGCTTTTATATTTTTGCACTTTAGCTTAAGGAGCAAGCTAATTTAAATCTATAAATAGAGGGAGTAATCCCTATTTTTGTAATCAAGTTGTATTCACGGAACTTTGCAGTTGCAAAGTGAATAAGAAGTTTTCCACAGTTTGTGGACAGAGAGTTACTCTGTAGAAAATCATTCTTTCTTCTTCTTCTTCTTTTCTTTAATTGTTCATTGTCATTGTGTGGTGATATCAATCTTATTCATCAAGATTGATAGAAATTCATCATAGGTTGTGGTGGATTTCCAACAAATGTTATCACTCCTCATTCATCTGCAACCATGAAGGCATCACACTTTATGTACTAGTTTATTTTGATGATATATTAATAACATAATTCTCTTCTACTCTCATTAACAACTTAATGTGCAAACTTCATGATAAATTTGCTCTGAAGAAACTTGGGTAACATGAATATTTTCTTAGCATTGGGGTGAAATATCATGAAAACATATCACTTATGCTTACTCAAACAAAGTATATCATGGATCTCATTTCCAAATACAACATGGTTGATGCAAATGGAGTGCACTCTTCCCTTTTCAGCCATTGCAAACCTGGCAACTTTAGATCTGACATTATGTAGGAATATGTCACATTAACAAGACCGAAACATAGTATATTGTTTGAAAAATCTATCAGTTTATGGAAAATTCTGTTGACAATTATTGGAGAAGAGAAAAGAATTTTTAGGTACTAAGTGGTTCTTCACCACACAGTTTATTATCATCTCATGCAATTCCCAAAAAAAAAGTTATCCTTAAGATCTAACCGTGATTCAAATTAGCCAAATGATCCAGATTATAAATCCACCTTTGGAACTTGCATCTTTATTGGTCAAAATTTGGTACTATTTTAGAGCTCCAAAAAGAAGTAATTGTTTGCCCATTCAAGTGCTGATGCAGAATACATATCTTTGGCACATACAGCATATGAGTTGATATGGCTTAAATGACGTCTATTTTGTGATCATTTAAGTGTTGTTATATTATATGCCAAAAAGTATTAGATTAAATATCATTTTATCAGAGAAAGAGTAATGGCAAAGAAGCTTAAACTCCAATATGTACCAACTTCAGCTTAACTAGTTAATATCCTGCCAAAGCCCTTGTCAACGGTGTCCTTTCAAGACTTGAGAAACAAGCTTTAAAGTGGTAATGTTTCTAGCACATTGAACTTATGGGAGAGTTAATATGATATATTGTTTTACCCTTGTATTAGCAAGTTCGTTCTTGCAAAACTTGTTTTAGCAAATTCCTTTGATAAGTGCTTGTAAATGATATTTATAACTAGCATTATGTTAGAAATGCAGTTAATTAGTTGTAAAAATATTTATTCAAAAGCTCATACATATAATGATCCTCAAGTAATCACTTTTAACAGTTAAAGGAAATATAATTAATGTATGGATGGATAGGAGGGAAACATGTTTGTGTGGATTTAACGGGAGTTTTTTCACTGGTGAATTTGATGGATGATGGTTTTACTGCGGGACAGGGAGTTTTCAAAGCTGCTTCCAGTAAAGTGGTCAAACATAAAAAAACGTGTTCTAAAAATAAACATGTTTTTATACCATTTGTCTTTAACACTTTTGATTTTCTAGCGCCAAATACAGTTGATCTTTTACAGAGAGTTCAAATACTTATGAATAATAATGTTGTATCTCCTGGGTCTATGGATGTGATTTTTAAAAGAATTGATTTTACGATTCAAAAAAGAATAACGGCGCAGTTTGTTGCCCGCTATTTCTGTATTGACCTAATATTTCTCTTTAAAATCAATATTATTATGAAAAATAATTTAAAAAAATTAATGAGAAATTTCTCACAAATACCTAAGTTTCAATTCTAGTAGTTGATTTTTAAGAAAATAATGTGATTATACAAATAATAAAAGACATTGTTATTTAATTAAAGATCATTTTAAAAAATTCTTCATCCTAGTGGTTTGACTATGAAGACAACTTATGTGTCAACCCGGATTCGAATTTGGGTTCCTACACTCTCCCCTTCAACATAACTCATGTGTCAACGTGAATTCGAATTTGGGTTTCCTACACTCCCCTCTTCAACATAGTCAAGACATTAGCTGTCCTCATATTCAAACCATTAGGTTGTAACAAATATCTTAGTTAAATCAATGATGTTTTTTTATTTGAATAGTTGCAATTTAAAATCAACCAACACGTAAAAAAATTTATCCAACAACTACATAATCATTTCACTTGGAGATACGTAAAAGCAACATACAACTATTGTCAAACACACTAATAATTAGTAATAATAATAATAATCACTTATTTTATTTCAATTACATTTTCATTTTAAAATTAATAAATAAATAACCAAATATATTTTTAATTTTTGATTTAATTTGTAATTAATAAAATAAATATTTTCAAAGTTAACAATATTTTTATATAATTAATTAAAAATAGTCATTTTTAAATGAATATTGCAAATGTTGATACATTTCTTGAGGATAATTGACTCTCAAACCTAACATATGGTTTCAATGATATTTTTATTTTAAAGGGTTTTAACAACTTTTTTTCTTCCTATTTAATAAATTGTTATGGTGTCTTTGTTGTTTTTGCACAACCTCAAATTTTTAAGCCGCACTTAATTAGGTACATTTAAAGAGTCAAGGCTAGTATAATTAATTTTGTAACATTTTAAATTTTATTTAGGGTGTGTTTGGATTAACTTTTAAAGTTTGAGAGTCAATTCTAGAGATGTGGAATTGATTTTGAGTAATTTTGATGTGTTTGTTTTATCAGAAGTAGAATTGATTTTATCTCAAAAATTGATTCTACTTAAAGCCAGAATTTGTAGCTTCTGCCTTCAGAATTGATTCTGGATGATTTTACACTTAAATTTATTATTCAATTCACTTTTACATAAATGAATCCAAACATAAATCAATTGTATTAAACTCAATTATATTATAATCAATTATATCAAATTCAATTCTGCTAGAGTCAATTCTATCCACCGTCAATTCAAACACACTTTATTTATATTTCTTCTAAACATTTCTTTACATTTATTTTATGTTATTTTTATCATTATATTGTGCTTTGACAATCTATATACTAAATACTTTGTATGTACCTCTTATTTGTTATATTTGTAGCTTGTAATTTAATTATGAGTTTACGCCGCATTTTAACTTAGCTCACACTCATGAGTGTGACTTTATATTCTGAGTTCGAGTAAAACTTAAAAGAGTAGTTTGAGTGAGGTTGCATAATATTAGCCCACAAGATTATTGCATCTAAAAGTTTATCTATTACATACTGACATTAATATTCTAAAATTGGGTCCACCACTCTAAGAATATATTAAGGACTACAAAGCTGCTCTTTAAGAGGTTGACACACAAAAAGTCAATCATCAAAAGTCAATCATCATTAAGTAGAAAATTAAATTTGTGATTTATAGTACGTGAAAGACTTAATTTACACATGATGGATGATGGATGTATGGTTCACTTGATAGTGAAATTTACATGAAATCTTCTGAAGGATTTAATATATCAAATGCAGATACACATAATTATGGATATCGAAAAAGCTATTCCATAAATTGAACAAATCTCTCTATGGATTGAACCAATCGCGACGCTTGTGGTATAATCGTCTTAGTAAATATTTGCTTAGAGAGAGATATACAAAAAACTTCTTTTGTCCTTGTAATTTTATAAAAAGATCAAGAAATGAATTTGTAAAAATAGTTATCTATATGGATTGTGGATGACATAAATATTATTGGAACTCTTAAAGAGCTTTCAAAAACGAAAATTTTTTTTAAATAACCAAAAAAAAAAAAAAAATTACAAAAATGTCCCTAAAAAAAAAATAATTCCAAAAATGTCCAAAAAAATTTTTCTAATACACATAGGCGCCACTTGATGTGGCGCCCTCACTTTCCATTTTTTTTTTTTTTAAATTTTTTTTCAAAATTTTTTAAATGATTTTTAATTGATTTTAATTATAAATAAATTATTTTAAATACAAAAAAATTATTTTAAGGTGAAATAAAATATTTAAGAAATTATGAAAATTGTTTTTATAATTTTTCAAATTTTTGTAAGTGATATTTAATTGTTTTTAATTGTATTTAATTGTTTTTAATTATAAATAAATTATTTTAATTAGAAAGAAAATATTTAAGAATTTATTTATTTGTTTTTATAATTTGTAATATTTTCTAAGCAATTGTTTTTTAATTGTTTTATTTATAAATTATATATTTCTCAATTATATATTTATTTGTTTTTTGTTGTTGTTAATTATAAAAAAATTATTTTAAATACAAAAAATGTATTTTAATTATTCTTAAAAATATTTTGAAATTTATTTAATTTTTTTTTATAATTTTTAGAATTTTTTAAGCAATTGTTTTGTAATTGCATTATTTATTAAGTTGATATATATATATATATATATATATATATATATATATATATATATATATATATATATAATCTCATTATTTATATATTAACTTAATAAATAATTAAATAATATTATTTATAAGTTATTAAATAATATTAATTTAAATATACTAAACTATAATAATAAAGACAATATATTTATATTGAAAATAATACAAATAATAAAGGTTACATATTTTTAATGCGGTCCCTTGTATGATCCGCACGGGGGGGGTCTAACAACTCTCCTAGATGGTTCACGTGGTGGTGGTGCTTCCCTATTCCCGCCTCGTCCGTCCCTGGCCTTTGCCTTTGTGGTTGCGTTGAAGTCCCTTCGTAGTAGGAAGGCGGTGCCCTCTACGCCCTCAAAGCGTTGCCTTGGTGGGACAAACTGACTCCTACTTGGTGCGCCCTCGAAATGCGGTAATTGGTAGTTTTGGGTTGAATCGGGTTGGCCATAGATGTATGTTTGTTGTGGTGTGTAGTAGTCGGGTTGATAATCCTCTTGTATGCGTGTCGACTAAGTGGAGGACTAGAAGAGCCCGGACATCGTCGTGATGGAAGTGTTGAGATTGGTGTTGATGGGGGGTATAGTTTTGATTTATGGGGGTGGACATGTGTTGATGGTGGCGGGAATGTTGAGGTGCGTGTTGGTAATCTTCATGGTGTTGAGGTTGAGTTTGGGGTATATATTGTTGAGATTGTTGTGGTGGTTGTGGTTGGTAAAATGGTGGTTGTGGTGGTTGTTGTTGTTGTTGGTAATATGTTGGTTGTTGTTGTTGTTGGTAATATGTTGGTTGTGGTGGCTGTTGTTGATGGAAATAGGGTTGTTGCAACCGAGGGTCGTCCAAGTAAAAAGGGTCAGACACAATCATTTCTGGATTGGTATTTGCTCTATACCAATCCACATATTCCCTTGTGGGCTTCATTTCATTGGGCGCCACAGGGAATTGTAGGACGTAGTGGGCACGCTCTTTCCACATTTTTCGGAACTCCTTTGCAAAAGCCTTCCAGTTTCGTTCATACCACTGGTGGCTGACTTTTTTAAGATGCCAAGGTTCCAAGGACAATGGGGGGCCTGGGATTTCCTGATGCATGCCAAATTGTAGTTTGACACGGTCACTTTGGTGCATCTCCACTGTGGTGAACCGAATGATAGAAGTTGTTGCTGTCCAAACAGCTGCGTCTTCGGGATTAGGTTGGTGTTCCAATCCCAAATACGGTCTCCAGATAAACTACAAAGGAAAAATAAATACTTTAGTCACTGAGAATGTTTGATATTAATAAATTAGTTAGATGAGGAATGATTTAGTAATACGCCTTCGCTCGAGCCGATCCAATAGTTGACGATAAAATATTATTTTATTTTTGGGGGTTAGGCTGTAATCTAGGCCAGTTGCAATGAACCTAAACAAAAAAAAAAGAACAATAATATTATTTACAAATATTTATAGAATAAATATACAAAAGGAAATGACATCAAAAATTTACCTAGTTGCGTAGGGGAAGGAGGACGTTAGGGTTTTTCGTGCTAGCCTTGGCAATCTCCACCACCCCATGTTTGAAGCAAAAAGCACATCCGAAAAGGTACAGTGGTCCTTTTGTGCATTTTACACAACGAGCTACAGGTAAGCCAACACAGAGAACCCAACTATATGTGCTTATTAAATCTATGTCCTCGAGCAAACTCAAGTACATAAAGTTTATGCTATTTCCTTCCGGAAATAGCAAGTGTCCAAATAATAACATGATATAAAATCTTGTTTTAATTATTTTTCTTCTTCGGATTCTCTTAAAACAATACTATCATGATATGCATGGAGGCTCGAAAGTTTAATACCCTGGCCCCTTGCTTTTGCATTTCCCTCACCTTCGACTAGATCTACGCCCAACATTCGAACACATATTTCGTTGGGCTGTTGTACGTTTCCAGTCACAGGCTTCCCATCAATGCGAAGACCCAAAAGCATGTACACGTCCTCGAGTGTGACGGTACATTCACCAGTTGGTAGGTGAAAAGTGTGGGTCTCTGGTCTCCAACGTTCACACAAAGCAAGTATAAACTTGACATCAATTGTGGCATTAACCACATTCATAACATTACCAAACCCCGCACGCTGTATGTAAGGTATGCACCATGGGTCTGGATAAGGCATCGGGTGTGAACGTTGACGAAATTTCTTTACATCCTTTAAAGACATACAATATAAACAAGCATTAGAATGGAGTTTTAAAAAATTAAATTATAAACATACAAAAGAGGACGTGTTCAAGTAAAACTTACGAATGAGGCAATGTTCGCCTAGTGCCTCTGTTCTTGGCCCATGGTTAGTAGAGACATGATTGCAAAGTAGAACGAGGTGAGTTGTTGAAAGAGTGACCGCTATTTATAATCTTATTCAAAAGTGTGATTATGCAAAATTTTGCCAAGTGTAACGCACAAAGCAGATCCGCATGCATTGGGACAACTAATGGTGCACTTGTCATGTCTAGAGGCATCTTGCAGTATGGGCATGCGTGAGAATCTTGCATACTGACACGACCACTGCATGCGGAGTAGGCAGCTTGCGGATGGGAATCCGAGAGACTTGACACGACCACGCATGCGGAGACAGTGGCGCTTGCATGATGGGAATCCGAGAGACTTGACACGACCATTGCATGGAGACGGCTTGCATGATGGGAATCTGAGAGACTTGACACGACCATTGCATGCGGAGACGGGTGGCGGCTTGCATGATGGGAATCTGAGAGACTTGACGCTCATCGCATCCAAGGCCTAGGTGAATAAGTTGCTCCACTATATATTCAGGCCTTTAGTTAGAAAAAAAATCACACAACTTTTCACAAAGTATTCTCACCTTCCTTTACCACACATTCACATACCGCACACAAATATTCAAATATCATGGCATCTTCATCACAATACAAAATCAAAGCTCACATGAATGGCGAGACATATGAATGTAATATGTCTGGCTTCCTATTTAGGAACACCGACTGCACTCGATTTTGTCTAAACAGAGGAGCTGACTTCTCCTACCGGAAAAAAAAGCTAGAGTCCAAACTTAGACAACCTGTGTCACAAATATTTTATCAACAACCTTTTTTCACTGATAATAACTCAGTACGGTTTTATAAGTCATTGATTCAAAATGACTCGGAGGTACAAAACATGTTTCGTATCCATGAGTATTCTGGTTACGATTATATTGTTTTGTACATTATTTTAGAACAGACTCAAGCATCACAGAATGTCCAGTCACAGGTTATTGATCCTGTGGTTGATGACGAACAAGATGCTGAACATCCCGTAGAAGACGATGGAGTTGATGACGCAGAAGACGTGGTTGATGACTTGGTGAACCGGGATTCCGAGGACGATGAACAAGTACAAATACCGGAAGCGCAACGCTACTCACCGCCTGGGCACTTCACAACCCTTAACTTGGGAGAGGATGAGCCCTCAGAAGATATGTTCTTCAACCCGTACATGCGGTCCGACGAGGAGTTAAAGAAAGGTGACCAATTTCGGACCAAAGAAGCGTGCCTGCTAGCAATAAAAAACTGGCACATGAAAAACTGTGTTGACTACGATGTCAACAAATCCAACCCAGAACGATACGTCATTTCATGTAAAACCCAGTGTGGGTACAGTTGATGTCATCGTATAAGAAGAAATATAATGCGTGGGTGATAGGGTCAATTTCACAACCACACACGCGTCAACACAAACTTGGCACAAGATCATCGTAAACTTAGTCACGATATGATCTGCCATTCCATTTTACCTCTTGTTGAGGCCGACCCATCACTGAAGGTGAAGACAATTATCTCCCACTGTGTTGCTGTATTCAAATATACACCGTCGTATCGAAAGGCCTGGTTAGCGAAAACCAAGGCAATTGAACTGGTTTACGGTAATTGGGAGGAGTCGCACAAGCAACTTCCACGATACTTAGCCGCACTACATTTGTATTCTCCTGGGACGGTTTCAATAATGGAGACATTGCGGGCACAAGACCCTAATGGAAATTGTCTAGAAGGTAATGGGATTTTCCATAGGCTTTTCTGGGCATTTCGTCCCTGCATTATAGGTTTCACCTTTTGTAAGCCGCTCATTCAAGTAGATGGAACATGGCTGTATGGGAAATACAAGGGATCGTTACTGATGGCGGTCGCACAAGATGGAAATTCCAATATTTTCCCAGTGGCATTTGCATTGGTAGAAGGAGAAACGGCTGCTGCTTGGAGTTTCTTTCTTAAGAACCTCCGAATGCACGTGACTCCACAAGCCGACATCTGTGTTATTTCCGACAGGCACGCTTCCATAAGCAGGCATACAACAATCCAAAAATGGTTGGCATGACCCCGTCAACGCATGTATCAGACGTACATATTGCCCAAAATTTTGTGCGGGAGTTCAAAGACAAATTCTTGAAGCAAAATTTGATAAACGCGGGGTATTCGTTAAACCAACCTGGATTCCAATACTACCGCCGGGAAATAGTGTTGGCAAATTCTGATGCTGGGAGGTGGATCGATAATATCGACGAGCAAAGTGGACTAGGTCCCACGACGATGGGGTGAGGTGGGGCACATGACAACAAATCTCGTGGAGTCAATGAACGGGTCTTTAAGGGCATACGTAACCTCCGATAACACTTTGGTGAGTGCGACTTATTTTCGAATGGCAACACTGCGTAACTAGAGGCTTGGAACACGTGTTACAAACGAATCAAGTGTATAGTGATGCTGCATGAAGTTTATGAGGGAATCTACCAAAGCCAATACCATACTGAATTCGACCGCCATGGCCACACTTTTAGCGTCAAGGAAACAATTGACCATAACCAGGGGCTGCCCAGACAAGAGTATAGGGTCCTAATACAAGATCGTTGGTGCGACTGTGGTCAATTTCAAGCCTATCGTATGCCCTGTTCCCATGTGATTGCAGCGTGCTCACACACCCACTTCGATGCGTTGTCGTTAGTGTCTCCCATCTACAAAGTTGCAACATTGTTGAATGTATATGACAATCCCTTTTCGGTGGTAGCATTAGAGGCATATTGGCCAGAGTATGAAGGGGAAATTGTTTGGCACAACGAATCGATGGCGGAATAAAAGTGGACGCCCACAAAGAGCATTAGAACTGAAATGGACGTCGTAGAGAGAACGCAGAGAAAATGTGGCATATGTCGACAAATAGGACATAACAAAAACAAATGTCCAAATCGTGGATCAAGTTCCACAACATAGTTTTCAATTTTATAACTCTATGTAACAATTTTATTTATCAATAAAGAGTTCTTTTTATTCCAAATAAGAAAATTAAATAATGAATTAATTATTTATATATAATTTAACAATTAAAACAAATAGCAACAAATAAATAATTAACATATAACATATAATTATATATTAAATAAATTATATAATTCTTATTTTAAATAATAATTTATATAATTAATATATAATTAACTTAATTTTAAATGTTAATTTCTTAATTATATATATGCTAAATAATAAAATTAAATAATGAAATAATTATTTATATATAAATTATAAAAGTAATTTTTAATAAGATTTAATGTATATAAATTAAATAATTAATTTTTAAGTTAATTATATAACAATTAAATAATTATCTAAAAAGTAATTTATAAATAAAAACAATTAAAAACAATTACTTACAAAATATTAAAAATTATAAAACAAATAAATAAATTATTAAATGTTTTCTTTCTAATTAAAATAAGGTTGTTGTAATTAAAATAATTTATTTATAATTAAAAACAATTAAATACAATTAAAAACAATTAAATATCACTTACAAAAATTTGAAAAATTATAAAAACAATTTTCATAATTTCTTAAATATTTTATTTCACCTTAAAATAATTTTTTTGTATTTAAAATAATTTATTTATAATTAAAATCAATTAAAATCATTTAAAAATTTTGAAAAAAAAATTTAAAAAAAAAATGGAAGTGAGGGCGCCACATCAAGTGGCGCCTATGTGTATTAGAAAAATTTTTTTGGACATTTTTGGAATTATTTTTTTTTTAGGGACATTTTTGTAATTTTTTTTTTTTTTTTGGTTATTTTAAAAAAATTTTCTTCAAAAACTATGAATTGTTTAAAGAAAGAGTTTGAGATGAAGGACTTAGGAAAGACAATTAAATCTAGATTTATAAGTTGAGCATTTGGGCAAAAGAATATTTGTACATCAAGAAGGCTATATATATATATAGAAAAGTTTTAAATGCTTTTATATGGACAAATGTAATCAGTTGTCTACTCCAATGGTTGTTAGATCATTAGATGCGGAGAAAGATCCTTTCAGACCTCGAGAAAAGATTAAAGAATTGATTGGTCCTGAAGTACCATATCTCATTACAATTGGAGCACTAATATACCTTGCTAATTATACACACCCTGATATATCATTTATTGTCAATCTATTATCAAGATACAGTTCTTCACTTGCACGAAGACATTGGAACATAGTCAAACATGTACTTCGTTATCTTAGGGGTACAATCGATATGGATTTGTTTTATACCAAAGTATCCGAATTCGAATTAACGGGTTATGCAGATGCATGCTACTTGCCAGATCCTCATAATGGAGATCACAAACAAGTTATTTGCTTACATGTGGTGGTAATGTTATTTCATGGAGATCGATGAAACAAACAATAGTAGTAACTCCATTTAATCATGCAGAACTTTTAGCACTACATGAGGCAAGTCGAGAATGCGTCTGATTGAGATCCTTAATCTAACAAATACAAAATACTTGTGGTTTATCTCTTGGAAAAATAAATACAACGACCATATATGAAGATAATATTGCATGTATCACTCAATTGAAAGATTAAAGGAGACCGAATAAAACATATCTCTCCAAAATTATTTTTCACTCAGACATTTTCACAAGTCATTCCCAAGTAGAACTTTTAATCAATTAGTACAAAATATTGGTTTTCATTGTCGAAGAAATGATTGTTTGGCTGAGGGGAGAAATAAATTTATTTAAAAAGATTATACTCTTTTTCCTTCACTAGATTTTTTTCAGTGAGTTTTTTAACGAGACATATACAAAACAAACATCCAAGAGAGAGTGTTATGAATAATTGAATGATTGTTTCCCAGTGATTTTATTCCTTATTTATAACAATTTGTATTTATTACATTATTTAAATATTGTCCTATAAATATGATCAACCTCTTTATAAAAATGCATCAATAAAATAATACATAATAATTCAGATCTTTCTCTCTTCTCTTTTTATCATATTTTTTATTTTATAAATAAGGACAAATATTTCTTATTTTATTGTATTTATTAATTTTTTATATTAAAATCATGAATTACTCATCATTTTATTATTTTCATGTGACAAAAAGTCAATGTGTTAAAAATATAACTAAATATGAATATTAAACCAAATCACGTCGAACGTTTTAATGTTGATATAGATTTTTCAAATATTAGTGTATGTTTGATTTCATACTTTGAATTAGGGTGACAAAACGGATCTGGTCTATTGGAATGTCTATTTTTTCCGCACTTTAGTATGGGACGGATCAAAAATTTATGCTCTCGCCCTCTAATATGATTGTCCCGTTCTACTCCATTTTTTTCGTGGGTTTTTACGGACATGAGTATTAGCATACAATTTTTTATTTTTAGGTTTAAAATACACATTATCCGCGAATTTTCCCCGCCCCGCATGCACTCACTTTTTGTGGAATGGACCTAGATTTTAAACCCACATCATCAAAAAAATTATACCTCATACCCCAACAATCATTATTCTACCCCTACAATTAATTTAATTAGACCAAAATACCCATGTGTTATGTTTTAAAAATAACAAAGAAAAAAGTTACATTCCAGAATACTTATAATTAAGTTATCCGGTGGAAAACTAAAAATTAAATTTGACAACAGTTGAAAATCGTTGTCTAAAGTCAATAAACACGTTCCGTAAATCCTTCTATTAAGTTCTCCGGTTTATGTTATGCCTATGAAAAAAGTGTTTCAGATAATGTACAGATAAGTTATCCGGTAATATAAAAGAAATTTAGTTTAGGCCACAAGTTGAAGTCGTAGGCTAAAGTCAAGAAAAATGCTTTCAAAAGTAAAGAAAAGCGTCGTCTATTCTAAATGACACGAACTTTAGTCAAGGCCACAGTTTTCTTTACTTTTACCCAGAATTTTAACTGTTACATTTAACTAATTTTTAGTCATAACATAAACCGGAGAACTTAATAGAAGGATTTTCGGAATGTGTTTATTGACTTTAGACAATGATTTTTAATTGTTGCCAAATTTAATTTTTTAGTTTTTCATCGGATAACTTAATTATAAGTATTTCGAAATATATTTTTTTTTGTTTTATTATTTTTGAAACATAGCACATAGGTATTTTGGTCTAATTAAATTAATTATTGGGATATGAGATATAATTTTCCATCATCAATTATGTCCGCCCTTTTCACTCTATTTTTTTTTGTGAACTTTTGCAGAGCATATCTAAACGGAGCGGACATGTCTGTTTGCCTCTCCTACTTTAAGTGTCTAAAATTAATTTTGAACGTCTAAAATTAATTTTGACATAATTCATTATTTTTGAATAGAATTGATTTTATTTTTTAAATTTGATATTACTTGAAGGTGCGGTTTATATTTTTTTTATAAATAATTTTCATGTTCAATTCGCTTTTGCATAATTTATCCAAAGATACATCATTTTATCTTTCAATCACTTTTGATTAAAACCAATTTCATCATATAATGAGACATATACTTACCAAAAATCAACAACTTCAAATCATAAAAGTACAAGAAAAATATATTTTGACACCAATTCATATACTATATCGTATTAATAAAATGATGAATAGTGAGTAGTGAAATATTATAATAATAAATATTTTTTAACAAAAATATTTTTATTTTTATTTTTTTAATTTATAAATTTATGGATAGTCATAACTTTATTAACTAATATTTTATTTTTTATTATCAACTTTATTTTACTACAAAAATTTAATTTTAATATTTGGATGTTTATTAACCAACTTCATAACTTTATTAGCCAATATTTTATATTTTATTAACCAACTTTGTATTATTATTAAAAACTATTTTTACTATCGGATGTTTATTAACGAGCTTTATAACTTCATTAACCAACATTTTGCTTTTCATTAATCAATTCTATTTATAACTAAAAATTATTTTTGATATTTGAGTGTTAATTACCAATTTTTATTAACCAACTTCATCATTTTATTAATTAATTTTTTATATTTCATTAATCAACTGTATTTTATTACTAAATTATTTTTAAAATCTAAACTTTTATTAATCAAATTTATTACATAATTAATCAACTTTATTTTACTAATAAAATTATTGTATTATTGTGCGTAAACTATTCAGCGTACATTCATGCACGATTCATGGTAATGTTTATACACTATTTATTATAGTATTTATAAATTATATATTTAATTTTAAAAATATTATCGACCGTATTGATAAATAATATTACACGTGTAATGTATGACCATGGTGTCAAAATAGCATTGATGAAAGCAGTATAATGGTGGAGTTTCCTTTTGCGACTAAAAAATGACAACTTCTTCATAAAAACCTAAAAAATGACAAGAAGAAAGTTGTGTGAAAAGAAGTGAATGACAAAAACAAACGGCAGGCGCATGCTCCTTGCTCACTCGAGAAACATTCCAAACTTTTTCTATTTAAAATTCAGATGCACTCGGATAATATGTATTTCTTCCCTTTTAAAACCTTAATGTTTTTGAGATACATGTATATTTCTTCCATATTAATATATGTAGTATAAATTCAAATACATAACTGAAAACTAATAATTTATTCTACGTCGAGATTAATTATTATTATCTTTCTATTACTTTATACGTTATTAAAATAAAAGCTAAATTTTTTGGACATTTAATGTATAGGATAAATTGACGGCATAAATTATTTTACACTATTAATATATTTTAATTAACTTTTAAATATATTATTTTAAAATATTATTAAATTAAATTGAAATGTCCATGATAGTATAAAAGATGTTACATAATCCGTTAATCAAACACTATGTAAAATATTTGAATCGATAATATCTATATTGATTTGATTTGATTTTTTATATTTTCAAAAATAGAATCAAATTAATCGATTTGATTCGGTTAATAGATTTACAATATCATTTTAAAATATTATATTCATTATTTTACTCTTCAATATTGTTTTTTTAATGTATTTTATACTATTATTTTTTTATATAATATGTTTCATGTAATTTTTTGATATTTTATTTTTTCAAACAAATTACAAGTTATTTTTAATTTATACGATAAATAAATATTAATTTTATTACATCATAAAATAAGTTTATTATCAAATGCAAAAGTTGGCACTGGACACCAAAAGATTGGAAAGAGATTTTAAAGCTTAATCAAAACAAACAATAACGACAAATTTTTTTCAATAACATAAATTAACATGTTATACTTCAAGTACACGTCAAAATTATTTTGTAATAAAACTAAAGGAATTTTGTTAAAGAAGAAGAAATAAGTTTAAAAAAATACGAAAACTAACATAGAGAATTTAAAAACGAAAAAGGAGATCGATGATATATAAAAATAGAGGTAGAGAGCAATCTTCTAGTAAAAACTTTTTTTTTTTTTGAATCAAATCAAGGAGATATATTAATTCAAAAAAATAACTATACACAACGGCAATCAAATAGATCCAGCCAATCAAAACAAGCTAAGAAACCTAGAGCATTAGAGGAACTAGATGTTCCCTAATTTTCCTATTTCTCCATCCTCTATAAACAATACAATCCAAAATATTTTCTACAGTTTTTCCTATATTTGTAAGACCTCCAAAAATTATGGCATTCCTATGCTTCTAGATTCCATAAACTGTTTCCGCTAACGCAAGCTTCAGGATCCCAGCTCTCCAACCTTTTCCTTTACAGTGGGTTATAAGCCAAACACGCTCGACCCGTCACGGTTTAGGCACGCGATGAATATTAATCCACTTCAGAATAATTGCCCAAATTTCGCAAGGTATGCTGCAATTTAAGAAAAGATGTTCAATGGTTTCTACCTCTTTGTTGCAAAGGCTACAAATGCTGTCATTAAGAATGCCAAATCGGGATAGTCGCTCCTTGGTGGCCAGTTTCTCGTGGAGGAGCAGCCAGAGGATAAACTTCGCTTTGGGTCGGGTCAAATTGAAGTTAAGAATTCTGTACCAAGGAACTTTGGGGTTAACATCAGTCAAGCTTCTGTAAACCAGCTTCGCGGAGAATCTTCTGCTCATTATTATTCGATCCCAGGAAGGTTTAATGGTGTTAATAAGGGGTTGCTGCTTCCACATGTTTCTAACAATCCAGCTCCAACTCTGACCAGTTGTTGTATTTAATGCAGAAGTTCCTTTTAAGTAGTTCACATGGATCCACTTCACCCAGAGATTATCACTTTTACTACAAATATTCCAAAGGCAGTGAAGAAGAGTGACCTTATTCCAAACTAACAGATTGAGGATAGCCAGACCACCTTGGTTCTTGGGGCAGCACACCTGATTCCACGCTACCAGACTCTTCCTACCAATCTCAGATTTACCCGACCAAATGAAGGTTCTGCAATGAGCTTCCAGTTTTCTGATCACAGCTTTCGGGAAGGGGAAATTACGCAACCAGAATTGAATAATTGGGCTAACAACACTTTTCACCAATTCTGTTCGTCCAGCATAACTCAACATTTTGGTGGTCCAGTGGTTCAGCTTACAGGTGACCTTGTCTATAAGAGGGATATAATGGCGGATATTAAGCTTCCTACTCGAGAGAGGGACCCCCAAATACCTGATGGGGAAAGAACCTTCCTGAAACTGAGTATTATGCAGCATGATTATTTTGATATCTGGTGGAACGCTCCCAAAGAATATACTACTCTTCCTGGGATTAATCTGCAGACCTGTGGAAGCGGAGAAGTCATGGAAAGAAGCCATGAGTAAATTCAAAGATTCGACATCACCCCTGCAAAATAGGAGAATATCATCAGCGAAGGATAAATGTGTGATAGCCAAGGCCTCGCATTTGGCATGATGGTTGAAGTTCGGATTTAATTGCATTTTCACCAGGCAGCGGTTGAGATATTCGATCATGATTACAAATAGCAGAGGAGAGATGGGATCTCCTTGACGCAATCCACGTTTTGCACGAAGAAGGGCAGAAAGTTCACCATTGATAGAGAAAGAGTAGGAGATAGTTGTAACCAATTCCATTATCCAATGAACAAGTATGTGAGGCAAACCAAGCTCGCACATTATCTTCTCAAGAGCTGGCCAACTGACCATGTCATACGCCTTTTGGTGGTCGATCTGAACCATACACCGAGGAGTTCCAGTCTTTCTGCCATATCCTTTGATAAGCTCCGTTGCAAGAAGGATATGATTATGGATGTTTTAATCAGCCATGAAAGCTGCCTGTGATTTGCTGGTTATGGATGGAAGGACTTTTCCCAGTCTAGTGGTAAGAATCTTATATATAATTTTGAGCACAGTGGTACATCCAACGATGGGTCTGTAGTCTTTAATGTTGCTAGCGTTCTCACTTTTGAGGTAAAAACAAATTTTTGTTAATTATGATTTCTATTTTCTATGTTTTAGAGTTTAATTCTATACGTGTGTTTTGTTGAAAGTAAGAAAATGTAAACAAAAATGAAAAATAGTTTGACTGATATAAAATTTAAATTTAACAATGGATCATAAATATAATAAAAAATTTAAAATATAATTATAATTATTGGTTCGGATCATCGGTTTGACGGTTCTTAAAACTAAAATCGAAAACCGAATCAAATTATATTAATTTTTATTGCTTCAATTCGGTTCAAAAACAAATATTTTTTTCGATTTGATTTAGTTTAAAACATCTATTTAATTAGTTTTTCTGATGTGGTTACACCTCTAACAATAATTAGTCTCAACTCTCAATATATTCTTTTGTTAAATAAATATTTACTTGTATCTATCTATTATCTACTTATAAAAATTTAAATACTATTAAATTACACTAATCACCTTATTAGCAAATTTTTATTTTAGTCTAATTATAAAGGCATTTTAGAGTTTTTATACAACAACTATCACCACATTAGTTTGACATTTATGACAACTCATGTGTCATGCTTTCACAATTTCTACACAATTTTTTATTTTTTTTTTATTATTGCTAACTAACTACAATTAGGACTATCATTTACAATATACACATTATTACTTCAGCTATCATTACAATTTGAAATTTGAAATTACTTTATTACTGTGCTATATTAATATACCATTTCCCAAAGCCTCAACCCACTTTTTGCAATTTGAAATTGACGGCTGCGCTGGAAAACGAAGGGTTGGGAGAGCAATGTTTCATTGATGTTGTCTTTTAAATACTCCCTTGATATTCACCATAATAAACCCTAACTGACTACATATTCTCTCTATCCTCCCATTTTCTCCCTAAACTTTCCTATCGTCTTCGTCCCTCCTTCAACATATCCTTCTTTTCTGAAACATAAATCTCAATTTGCTACACTATTCTTTTCTCTGGCGGCAACTATTGACACATTCATCGGATAAAAATGATAGTTGAGCATAAACAAGCAAAGAGAAAAAGGAAGAACAAGCAGTGTATCCATGGGAAGTTTTTGGCAAAGACGGAGGAACAATGTGTCGAGAAGGTCAGTTATCCCTGCTCACGTCTTCCTTCGCTGCGACGTGACCTTCGCTGAAGAAGTTTTCGGTTGTAAGTGGTATGCTTCATTCTGATTTCTTCGATCTGAATCACAGTTTATGGTTCGATCTTTCCTTTTCTCGATCTATTGCTGCAATCTTCATAACGTGATTTTGATTTTAATTTTCATTTCATTTTTCAGCATTGCGTTGATATTAGTGTAAATTGATTTTCATTTGTGCATGAATTAAATACACATGCAGAACTATGGAGTGTTGGAGAAATCTTATATCAGTTTGTCAGAGGAAAAACTCCTTTAGGACTTTGCATGCAAAAAAACAAAGCATTTTTATGCTGCAATTGTTGTTGTTATTTGTATCGTGGTGATGGGATGAAGAATGTTGGTAAAGATTAACATTATGTTTGTCCTTTTTTTAAACATAACGTAGGTCTGGAGGTCATGTTCATGATATTTGATATGAACTACTAACATTTCTTTTTTTATAAATTTTTAAAAATAAGTTTCTCAGTATAAAGATTAGCAAATACGAAAGTCAACCGAGGCTCATGTCAAAATGCAAGTAGTTGATGGTTACTTTTAATTTACTATATGTTGTGTGTATGAGAGTTAATAATGAGTCAAAGTAATGAGAGTTAATAATGAGTCAAAGTAATTTTGATTTGGATTTTGAGTTTGTTATTACCGTAAGCCACATACTTTTCAATCCAAAAAATATTATACAAATTTGAGATTTGAGTTTGAAAGTGAGAGCAAGAACCGATGATTTGATGAAGCGTGTACCGATGGAAAGGTGGTTTCATCAGGCAAGTGTCATGTGTGCTTTGATTTACAAAATGGGTACAAAGGTATTTCCTGCTGTAAGAAGCATGCTATCTGATGCGCTTAAAATAGAACCAACCAGTCGGTGGGGCTTGATATTACTTAGGATTGGTTCATGCTGGTATTACTTAGGATTGGTTCATGCTGGTATTACTTAGGATTGGTTCACAAGCATGATGGCTAAATCAGCGATGTTGCTGACTGCTTCCAGGCAGCTTCAATGCTGGAAAAATTAGATCATTGAAAGTTTCAGCACATTTGTTTTTAATATTTTGATTTTAGAATGGTTGATTCTGCAGCATGCATTTAATATTTTGATTTTAGAATGCTGTAGCAGTGAAATCTATACCATTATGATTTTTGGTTAATACAATAGAACGCTTAAAGAAAAGAAATTGAACATTTGTTTAGGAAATAAAATGAGATTGAATGAGTGGTAAAGAACTTTGATCGGTATAGATTTTTTTTGCAACCTGTGAAAGTAGAGATTCATTTTTTCCAATTGTATTGTTCCTGCTAAAAATTTGGAGTATCCTGGATTCTGATTTTGTATTGCTATAAACTGTATTCTGATTCTGCATTGCTACAACCATAAAATGAAGCTATACAAAATTTAATGTCAAATGCAAAAGTGATACAATGACAAGCATAGTTTATGTAAAAGGACCCAGCAATGAAAAAAAACCAAAAATCTAATTATTAAAGGCCACATAAGCATCTCCTTGAGCTGTCAATTATATGGGCTTACTAATTCTTATAGTGGTAAACCTGGCTAATCTATTATTTGTTTTTAATTCCATATTTTTTAACTTAATAAATAAATTAATAAATAAATAAAGCTGACCATTATAATTATATCCATTAATGGGAATATTGTGCATAGATTGCAGAAGGCAGATTGCAATTTTTTTAAAATAGAATAACATTAAAATTTATTTTATTATACAATAATTTAAAAATTATATTTAGATATTTTAAAGAAAAATAATTTTATTTTGGTCTGTTATTATTTTATAAAAATTTGTTGAAAAGACTTGAAAGTATTGTATATATATATATATATATATATATATATATATATATATATATATATATATATATATATATATATATATATATATATATATATATATATATATATATATATAAAGAATGTATTTTAATTTTGTGTATTTTTTATAAATATTTTATTATATTTTGGATTTTATAAATTATCTGCGTTAAGTTTAAATGTGTGAGTTATTTTTTAGTCTATTTATTATTGTAGATTTATTTATGTTGATAGAAAATATTGTATTAATTTATTTTATAATTTATTATTGTTTATGTAATCTCAAATTAATATATTAAATAAATTCATATAATATTATTAATTTACAGATAACTTAAAATAATATACTATTATTATTTTATGAATATTTATTGAAAAGATTTGAAAGGATACATTTATTTTTTCAAATGTACAGAATATTATGAGCATTTGCTATTTCATAAAAGTTAAAATAATGACCATGTTAATTTTAATTAATTATATATATTTTTTATAATTTAAGATTTGTAATAAATTATAATAATTTAGTATTTTTTTAATAATGACTTTTTCTTAATCCTTGAAGATCTTAGATAAATATAACATAATAGATCATTGATGATAATTTTATATATATTTTAACAATCTTTATATTATACTGTTCTATATATTTTTGCAATTTTATTGATATACATTACTATATTATATTGCAATATTAAGAATTTTTGAGTATATTACTTGAGATGTTATTTATGCAAATAGATTTTAAATTTCTTTTATTGTTATCGTACAATACTTATTTTTAAAACATGTCATTTATTTATAATAAATCTAATCATTAATGTTAAAAGATCTATAAATGAGAAAGATTCATGTTATGCTGTAAACACAAATATCTCATTATTCTAACTAATTTCAATTACATAATTTATTTTAAGATATCATGAATTGATTCATTTAGAATTAAAATTTGACGGGAAGTTGTGATACATTGTAAGTTTGCAAAAGTTGTAAATATGATATAAGAAGGAAAAAATATTTAAAAAAATCACGTATTGTTAATAAATATTAAACATAAGAACTAAAGTATCAATAAAAATCGTGATTACCTTCTTACTACAAATTATAACTCTTTTGATTCTAATGTTAAATATTTAATTTATCATTCTAAAAATATAAGAATAAAAATTATTTTGTAATTAATTAGATCCTTATTTGAAATAAAACATATTTTGAAGTTATTTAGATTTTTATAGAAAGGTTAATAATACAAAATAAAATCAATTGAGATTTAGTAATTATTTTAGAGTTATGAAATCATTTTAGACTTAAATAACTAAAACATATTAGAATTTTTTAAAATTAATTTTACAATTGTAATTATGATAAAAAAATATTAAATGATAGTCATGAAAATTTAATGATAAATGATAATCATAAAAAATTAACGATAAAAGGTAAAAACTTATTGATACATTCATTTTTATAAATTGAATAAGTTACAATTGTTTTTATAAACAAAATAAATTACAAATAATTTTATAAACGTAATAAACTCAATTATTTATACAATTATTTTTTATAAATGAGAATAGGTTACATATATTTTTATAAATGAACATAGTGGTTCAATATACTTATAAATAGATAAAAAAAAGTTACAATAATTTTATAAACAGAAATAAGTTACAATTATTTTTATAAATCCATGGTATAATATAATTTTCATATAACTTAATATTTAATATTAATTATTAAATATTTATATTACATTTAATTTTATAAATTTATTTATCAAGTTAATTTTATAAAATATTATTAAGATTTAATTATTGAAAAGTCACACTAAATTGAAAATATTTATTAAAATTTGGATATAATAAAATATAAGAAATAAAAAATAATTTTGAAATATTATCTATGATTTATTGGAATAATAAATGTTAAATTATTATTAAATATTATAATTGATTTTTCGATATTTTTATATTTAATTTTTTATTTCTTTCCCTACTGATATATATAGTAATTAATGTTATATTATTATTAAATAACTTACAAGTATTTTTATTGACGATAAAAATTCAACTATTTATTCAATTGTTTTTAACATGAATAAGTTAAAAATATTTTTATAAATAGTCACATGAGTTCAAATTACTTATAAACGAGAAAAATTTTACATGTTGAGATAATTATTTGTAGAAACAAAAATAAGTTATAATAACTTTTATAAACATTAATAAGTTACAAATATTTTTATAAACGTAAAAATTCAACTTTTGATACAATTGTTTTTAACATGAATAAGTTAAAATATTTTTACAAATTGTCACACGGGTAAAGACACTTATAAACAGGAAAAAGTCTACATATTGATATAATTACTTTTACAAAAGAAAGTAAGTTACAATAATTTTGATAAACAAGAATAAATTAGAAATATTTTTATAAGCTTAAAAAATTCAACTATTAATACAATTATTTTTGTAAACTGGGATACGTTTCAATTATTTTTATAAACTAAAAATTCAAATTCAAATTTGGTAAATGATTATATATTATAACTATATAAATGTTAGCCAACTGAATATATGAAATGAATTCACAGGTATATGTGAATGTATTTATGAGATACCAGTTGTAGACTATAAAAATTTTATTAACTAACTTCATAATTTTATTAATCAACATTTTATATTTCATTAACCAATTTTATTTTACTATAAAAAATTAATTTTAATATCTGTATATTTATTAACCAACTTCATATGTTTATTAACCAACATTGTATATTTCACTAACCAACTTTGTATTATTACTAAAAACTATTTTTATTATCTGCATGTTTATTAACCAACTTTATAACTTCATTAGCCAACATTTTACTTTTCATTAACCAATTTTATTTATAACTAAAAATTAATTTTAATATTTGAGTGTTAATTAATCAATTTCATTGTTTCATTTACCAATTTTGTTTTACAACTAAATTATTTTTAATATTTTGGCATTTATTAACCAATTTCATCATTTTATTAACCAATTTTTTATATTTCATTAACCAACTGTATTATACTACTAAATTATTTTTAAAATTTGAACTTTTTTAATCAACTTTATCACATAATTAATAAACTTTATTTTACTAATAAAATTATTGTGTGTAAATTCTTCAGCATACTGTTCAGGTAAGGTTCATTGTACTGTTTATTATAATGTTCATAAAATATATTATTTAATTTAAAAAAAAAATTCATTGTATTAATAAATAGAAATTTCTTCACCCATCTAGTGGACTTCTTCCCCACCCCTGGTGAAAAACCAAAAATACTCCCAGATTTCGTAAGTACACTTACGAATTCCAAAAATAAGGTGAATTTGTAAATGCACTTACGAAATAATCCAGAGTTTTCAAAAAATAAGGTGAATTTGTAAGTACACTTACGAAGGGTATTTTTGATTTTTCAAAGGTGTTGGAGAAACCTATTAGGTGTGTGAAGAAATTTTCTTAATAAATAATGCTATACGATGTAATGTATGACCATGGTGTCAAAATAGAATTGCTGAAAGTAGTATAATGGTGGAGTTTCCTTTTGTAACTAAAAAATGGCAACTTCTTCAAGAAAAACCTAAAAAATGGCAAGAAGAAAGTTCTGTGAAAAGAAGTGAATGACAAAAAGAAACGGAAATTTTTTTACCTATCTAGTGAGTTTCTCTCACACCTTTGAAAAACTAAAAATACTCTTCATAAGTGTACTTACGAATTCACATTTTTGAGTGAATTTATAAGTGCACTTACAAATTTACCTTATATTATATTAATATTTTGATTTATGTTAGAAACATTACTAATGCTTAAAAATATGTTTGAGGTGGGATTCAAACCCATGCCCCAACCTTCACAAGATGTAGCGCCTAACAACGGTGTATCATGTATATATATATATATATATATATATATATATATATATATATATATATATATATATATATATATATATATATATATATATATATATGCTTGAAATGATTCTTATATCAAGATCAAAAATTTCACACACACATAAGTCACTCATAATCCCATATCTCTCTTTTATGCGTGTAGTTTTTATTGTTGTTAAACATAAAAATTACACAAGAAAAACAATTCATCTTCCAATATTTTCTTCCATTCATTAACACAAAAAACAACATAAATATGTCTCTCACACTCATTGTATTTTCACCATTCCCTCACTCTCATGCCACAAACTCATTCAACGTATTTTGAATACAAAAATACATCTAAAAAAAGCTTGGAGTTAGAAGATTATAATTACAAAAGGAAAAAATTCAAACCTCGACGCCTACGTGAATCAGACGAACACACGCGGATCTTTGTTATATATATATATATATAACAAACTGATACATCCAGCCTAGTGGTTAGGCGCTACATCTTGTGAAGGTTGGGACATGGGTTTGAATCTCACCTCAAACATATTAAGCATTAGTAATGTTTCTAACATAAACAAAAATAAGATTTAAAATGAGCCTAAAATAAGGTGAATTCGTAAGTGCAGAGAGGTGAATTCGTAAGTGCACTTATGAAATCTGGAGATATTTTTAGGTTTCCATCATAGGTGGAAAAGAAATCCACTAAGTAGGTGAAAATATCACCTTATTTTAAAAAAAAAAATGATTTATTTCGTAAGTGCACTTGCGAAGTCCATCACCTCTCTAAGGTGAATTCGTAAGTGCACTTATGAAATCTGGAGATATTTTTAAGTTTCTATCATAGGTGGAGAAGAAACCCACTAAATAGATGAAATTTTTTCCAAAGAAACGACACTTTAGGCGCATGCTCGTTGCTCACTCTTGAGAAAAATTTCCAAACTTTTTATTTCAAATTCAGATGCATTCGAATATATGTATTTCTTCCATTTTAAAACCTTAATGGTTTTAAGATATATATATATATATATATATTTCTTCATATATATGTACTATAAATTCAAATACATAATTGAAAACTAATAATTTATTCTACATAGAGATTAATTATTATTATCTTTCCATTACTTTATACAGTACGTTATTAAAATAAAACTTAATTTTTTTTCGACATTCAATGTTATGATTATTAGAGATGAGATTCTATCTCCATCTCTCTCACTGTGACGTGATACAAGAGCAGAAAGAAAATGAAAGGTTTGCAAGCAAAGTTTATTTCACAGTGTTAGATTACAAGGGTATGGCACATGTATTTATATAGTTACCATACAGTTACTCAGTAACTAACTTCCCAACTATTTTCAACACTAATGGCCAATTCACCCTCATACACACATTTCTCTAATACCCCCCTCAAGCTGAAGAGGAGAGACGACTCGTTGAGACCACTTTGAGCTTGCTTCGTAACTCTGTAAAGGCAGCAGTACCTAGGGGCTTTGTGAGTGTATCTGCAATTTGTGAGGCTGGTGGGACATGCTGAATTTGCAGACACCCAACAACAATACGCTCCTGAACAAAGTGAATATCAATTTCAACATGTTCCGTACGTGCATGAAGAACAGGGTTGTGAGATAATAGAACAACACTCAAATTATCACATAACAAGACATGAGTATGATATGGAATGTTAAGCTCAGAAAGAAGAGATTCAAGCCATAGTAACTCAGATGTGGAGTGAGCTAGAGCTCTATACTCCGCTTCTGTACTTGAGCGAGCAACTAAAGATTGTTTCTTGGCACTCCATGAAACCAGATTTGGCCCAAAGAAGATACACAAGCCCGAGGTGGACCGACAATTATCAGGGTCGCTGGCCCAATCAGAATCACTGTATGCGCAGAGAGAAAACCTGAGGGCAGAAACAGCTGGCGCAAGAAGAAGGCCATGAATATTGTACCACTTAGATATCACAACATTCTTCTAACTGCTGCCCAGTGTGTCTCTAGAGGTCTGGACATGTACTGACATGCCTTGTTCACACTGAAGTAAATATCTAGGCAAGTAAGCGTCACATACTGCAAGGCACCCACAATAGACCTGTAAAGATAAGGATCAGAGAGAACATCTTCGCCATGCTTGCTGAGTTTGCAGGTGGTAAGCATGGGAGTGGGGACACCATTGGAATTTGGCATATTTGCTCTAGACAAGAGATCTTTTACATACTTGGTTTGTGTAAGCAATAGAGAGCCATTAGCTAGATGAGTAACCTCAATGCCCACGAAATATTGAGGTCTGCCTAACTTCTTCAAGGCAAACTGAGAATTCAATTTGGTAATAAGATCCTGAATGAGACTGGAATTAGAGCCTGTTATTAGAATGTCATCAACATAGATGAGCATATACATAACAACTCCTTGTCTATAATATGTGAAGAGGAAGCTATCACATTTTGATGCAGAAAAGCCAAACCGCACCAAAGCTTGATTAAGCTGCTCATACCAGGCTCGTGGAGCCTTTTTCAAGCCATATATGGCTTTGTTAAGCTTGCACACCAGATTCTTATCAGAACTTGCAAAACCAGGTGGCTGAGTGATATATACTTCATCATTCAAAATACCATTTAAAAAGGAATTGTTAACATCGATTTGCTGGATATCCCACCTGTGAGTAATAGCCAGAGTAAGAATGACCCTAATGGTGGTAGGTTTGACAACTGGACTAAAAGTTTCAGTGAAATAAAATCCCTTCTCCTGGTGAAATACCTTGGCAACAAGTCTTGCCTTATGTTTGTGAATGCTCTCATCTGCATTTTGTTTGAGTTTGAAGACCCACTTGCACCCCACAACTCTTCTGTCTGGAGGTAAACTAGTGAGACTCCATGTTTTTTTGGCTAGCAGTGCAGCATACTTTTCCTTTTGTCCAAGCAGGGTGAGACAGTGTCTGTTTGTAACTTGAAGGTTCAGAATCTGTATGAGCAACTAGTGCCTTTGGTTTGGAATTCTCAGTTTTGGCTCTAGTGAGCATGGGGTGATTATTTTGAGGTGGAGATACCATATAGAGATGAGATGCTATGGAGATGGACTGAGAGGATTCAGATATAGGTAATGAGGAAGACACTTGGGGGTCATTTGAGCATAATGAGGGAGGAGAGGAATGACTATTATAATGTGTAGGAGAGACACTGTTGAGAGAAGCAGACTCAACATTATGGGATATTGATGCAGGTAGTGAAGGTGAGTTATGAGTATGGAGAGGTGGAGAATACTGAGTCTCAGTGGAGTTAGGCACCATTAGATGTTGGTCTGTGCTATTATCTAAGTGATTGGTATTGTCTATTGGATAAGAGCAACCCTCGAGGACTGTGTTAATAAGTTCAGGATGTTGACCAAACATAGCTTGGCCTATAACCTGATCTGTAGACTGAGGTACAATGACAGGTTGAGATGGAGAAGTGATTGGCTGTGGAGCTGAGATAGTAGAGATAGGAAAGCTGACGCAAGGCACAGATAAGGAGTTATGGGAACAAGTTTCCACAAAACCAGATGAGACACCTTGTTTACTAGACTAATGAGGAAACAGGACAGAGAAGGGAAAGTTATGCTCATTAAAGGTAACATCTTTAGAGATGTAAACTTTACCATCAACACTCAGACATTTGAACCCTTTGTGTTGAGAGGAGACACCAAGATAAACACACTCCTTACTTCTTATTTGTAACTTGTACTGGTTGTATGGTCTTAAGAGAGGAAAACATGAGCTACCAAAAACTCTCAGAGCTTTGTAGTCAGGTAGATATCCATATAGAGCATGAAAGAGAGAGGTGGATTTTGTCAAGGGAGCTATTGGGAGTCTATTAATGATATGGACTGCAGAAGCAAAGCCATGATCCTAATATGTGAGAGGCATAAAGGCATGAGAGAGCATAGTGAGTCCCAATTCAACTATGTGTCAGTGTTTGCGTTCAACAAAACCATTTTGGTGAGATGTATGGGGGCAAGTGAGCCTGTGTTGGATGCCCAATTCTGCAAGAGACTTAGTGAAGGGCCTGAATTCACCACCAAAGTCAGACTGTACATATTTGATATTATCATGAAACTGTGTGTGCACAAACTTATGGAACAGTTTAAATGTTGTTAATGCCTCAGATTTCTACTTAAGAAAGTAAATCCAGGTAAATCTGGTACATCCATCCACAAATGCTATATAGTACCTGTATCCAGAACTAGAGGGATAGGGAGAAGGTCCCCACAAATCAGTGTAAACAACATCAAATGGTCTATGATACACAGTTTTGGTTAGAGGACTGTGAATTCTATGAGCTTTACCAATATGACAAGCTTTACAGAAGAAATTGCAATCTTTATTAGAAGTGGAAATATTACACAGTTTAAGAATTTGAGAAACTGAATTTGAATGTGCATGACCTAGCCTAAGATGCCAAAGCATTCGACTATTACATTTGTTTGAAATACAAGAATCTGTTGCACATTTATTTTTACTAAGAGGAACATTATTAGAAACTACATAGCTGAGGATCCCTGGAGTAGATGTCAATGCATTATTGACAGGTGAAGAGCTGATGGATCCCAAAGACTGTGGAGAAAAACATTATAAACCATTGCCATCCAGAAAACCTTCAAGCAGGATTTGTCTAGAATCCTGAGAGTTTATATAGCACTTATTAGGCAGAAATTCAAAATAGACTTTGTTGTCATTAGAGAACTTTGAGACAGATAATAGATTTCTAGTTATAGTAGGTACAAAGAGCACATCAGATATTTTCAAACAACATTGTGGCAAACTTTGAGACCTAAGCAGAGCAGAGCCTATAGACTGTATCGTAAGGGTTTGTCCATTACCAACAAAGACTCTATTTGACCCAGAATACAGTTTAGTGCTATGTAAAATACAATTGTAAGGAGTAAGATGGTGGGTAGCACCTGAATCTGTGAACCATGCCTGCGATTCTAGTTCATCTGGCAGCGATTACTCTTGTGTGTATGGTGCTCCACGCTTGGTAGTAGCCATCATAGCAACTCCTTGACTACTCTGAGTTGTGTCCTTTGTGGCTTCTTGAGCGACAGTTGCACTGTGTGCAAAATTTGTTGGAGAGATGGAAGTATCAGGGGTAGTGAAGTTCTCATCGAATCTGTGCCAACACGAAGCTACAACATGCCCGTATTTTCCATAAAGCTGACATGTGGGACGAGTACCAGTAGATTTCTTGCCTTTTCCACGTCCTCTGTCACGAGAGAAACGACCTCCTCTTCCACGATATGTTGCTGGAACTCCTCTGGAGTTGTGAGATTCTTTGCTGGAGTGAGCAATGTTGGATACGATGTTGGCAACTGCAAGTTCTTGACGAAACTTATCCAGTTGAGCTTCTTGCACATACAAGAGAGCCTCTACATCGCACAAGTTAAGAGTGACCGGACTATCATACATTTGCATCACGAAGGGGTTGTATTCCTCTGGAAGCCCCTCAAGAATAGAGTCAATTTGGTCTTGCTTAGAGATTGAATCCCCAACAGTAAGCAGCGAATTTGCAATGGCCTTGACGCGCAGAACAAACTCAGTGATGGTGCGGTTGCATTTCTTGGTAGATTTGAGCTCCATGCTGTTGCACCCCAAAATTTGCCCTCCTGTCTCGATTTTATCTGGCCTAGGCTTTGCATTTATCATGACACTCACATGCATTCATACCATTGGTTCTATGGTTACGGATTAGAGTTGATTCCCAAAGTTTCTCCGAGCGAAAAGGCGTGGTGTTTTCAACCAATGGGATATTCGAAACGACGAGGTTTAATGTTAAATCTTATTCGCTCGATCTATCGCTTTCGGGCTTGGTGTTCGATTGTTGAATTGAATGGTCTGTTCTTGATGGAACTATGGAAGCTTTGTTATATTAAATATCATTACCTCCTGATTCAAGAGATCAATTCATCACGGGTTTAGGATTCGCTGTTGTTTCGAGTTCATTGTTCAAGGAGCAAGAGGGTGGATTATGATTATCCGATTATTGATCAACAATTCAAGTTCTAGTGCATTTGGCTTGCTCATCAACTTTGTTCGTTCTTAGCAATAGTTGATATATGGCGTGTGTGAAAATTTTCGTCCAGAGGGTTTGTTTGCAAGATTTACGAATGTCAAGTTGCCACATGTTGAGATCTTTCCCGGTCGCGTTCATCGCCCACGAAATTCAAGGCATTCGTAAAATATTAGAAGTTTCTTTTTGAAATTCGTTGGTTTCAAATCCTTTTTCTGCTACCAAATGTGTTTCGACTTGCGGATGCGGTGACAATACCATTAATTTCAAGTGGAAACTATCACCCTTTTCTTAAAGGAAATTATGGAATCGCCAAATTGACCAAGGTTTGGAATCAAGAACTTCATTTGAAACTTAGAGTTTATTTTTTTTGTTTCAAATGGCAAAAGGCTCGGGCTTTCTTTTACAAGAGCGGATCAACATGAAAACTTTATGGCCAGGAATTTCAAAAAGAATTCAAGCATTGCTCATTTCCAAGTCATCAAGACTACGGATTGGTTTTTTAGATTGAAGTAGTTTTGGATACGTCTGTTAATCAATATTTCAACATGTTTTGTTTTAACCAATTTAATCTTGGTTCATGACAAATTTTCGATATTTGATGCATGTTGAATCTCCAACTTTTATACACAATCAAGAATTCAATTAGGTGCGTATTTCTCAAGGCTTGTGTTCATAAAATCCCAAGATTTCCAAGATTGCTCTAAAAAGTTTTCGTATAAGGACACGAATCAAGTTACATGTTACAATTTGTCAAATCTTAACATACAAGTTTCAATTCAAAAGCCAAATTCCAAGCGAAATCATCCAATATTCAGAGATCATTCTTTCCATTCTTGTCATTCAAGGTTCAAAATCTTATTCGAATTCAAAATGACATTTAAGGAATATCCGTTTGTAAAGTAGAATCAAACTTCCGAATTTAATATTTGGTAGGATTCTTTTTGTTCAAACTCATTCATTCGCTTAACGCAAGTTGTCTTTCAAATTCACTTCAAGGAAGCTTTCAAGTTTCATGTTTTTTTTCAAATTACAAGCATTGTCACATATGCCATGGCCCAAAGATATTCCATGTAACAATTCGGATGTTTCATCTCCTAGTTTCTAAATTTTGCTTGCCATTCATTTCAACTCAACAAGTTTGTACAAATGCTACAAGAACCCTCAAATTTCAATGCTAATTCGAATATGTGATATTACAAATTTCAAACCTTTGATACAACATTTTCAAGATTACATACCCAAGTACAAGCTATGGTCATAAGTTCAAACATACAAGTATCATGCTACAAATGTTATATCCTAATCCTATTTTCTAGTGAAATTTCGTCGTTCTTTGGCTTCTATATCTTCGTTGTCTTTCCTTTCCTCCAAGCTTTCTTGCTCCAGTTGCAAACCTTGCCTTCTTGTCCGAAACTTTCTTTCACCGTGCTCCAAAGCTCATGTCAACACCAACGTTCATGAAACAACAAAGAAAGAATTTAATTAGCAATCAGCACTGACTCAAAAAGCATCGAGGAAATGTTTGGGATCGTCATTCATGTTAATTCAATCAACTCCGCCCATCATCCACAAACCCGTTCAAATTGCGTAAGGGTGAGTAATCGGACAAAACAATCGTAATCGCCATTTCGCTTTTGCCCCACATTAGCTCACATCGAGGTAACTCAAACATTTTGCAAATAATAGGTTCCAAATCAAAGTCTACCAGAAACCACAAAACAAAGCCGAAACATACTAACTCATCATTTCCCAACCATTGTGGAAGAATCGATACGAAAGGAGATGAGCAAATCAGCCGCTGACATGTGTCGACGTGAGAGCTGCATCACATCGCGAGAGGGCGACCGTGACGAGAGAGGGATGTATCGGTGTTAAATCGCGGTCGCGTTTGAGCGATCGAGAGAACGGCGAGGGTAACCGGGATAACCAACGGCGGCGAGAGAACTGATGAGAACACCACCGTGAAAAATCGCGGCGAGCTTTGAGAGAGAGAGATTGCAAATGGCGAGAGAGATCGAGAGAATAAGGAAGCGAGTGAGTTTTCTTTTGTTTTTTTTGTTTTGATTTCTATGTTAACCTTCAGAGTTACATTTAATATTTAGTTAAAAACACAACTTAACCATTCCATTTTCTTTTAATTTAAGTTTTAGTTTATAAAAAAAGAATAGTATATATAACGTAGCAGCAGTAAAGTGATTTTCCCTTTTTTTTTATCTATTAGTATTATTAGGAAATTAGTATTAGTTTGTTTTATTTAATTTTAGTTTAAAATATAGTATGTAACATAATAACGGTAAAATATTTCTTGTTTTCCTTATTATTTATTATTATCATTTACTTAAAAAAAATATTTAATTAAATTAGTATTAGTTTGTTTTATTTAATTTTAGTTTATGTAATATATAATATATGATAATATAATAACAATAAACTAATTCCTTTATTTATTTATTTATTTTATTAGTATTATTATCTGTTTAATTAGAAATAGTATTATTTTGTCTTACATAATTTATAATATAAAAAAATAAATACGAATTTAAGAGGATTTTTAGCATGATTGGTCATTTTGGTTAGTATATTGGTGACACTTGTCACCACCTGTTTGGTCCATTCGAAATCTGGTACATGTATGTACATTGCATCCATCTTGCACCCTCCTGCATCAAACCATCATATCTGATGAGGTCCAGATCCGACGATCCAGAATGGTGGACCACAGCATGCCTCCATGGAGCCTCTACACAAGATCCAGCAGCATTTTTGGGCTTGGGCTCAGATTGCTACTCACACCCTCCAGCTTAAAGCTTCAAACAGGCCCATTCCTAAACCTTCTCTTTAAAATTCAATATATCGCAAGTTTTTTTTATATATGATGATGTATTAAATAATATTTTGGCATATGGTAGTTTTTTATTTGTTGAATTATCAATTAAATTGTTAATTGATTTTTCATCAAGTAAAAGAATATCTATACTAATAATTATTTAAATTCCGATTTTGTATTGTGTGTTAATTTATTTTCTTTTATTTTTCGCTATTACATTGTCCGCTTGCATGTTTATTTCACATTGCACACTCCGCCTCACATTAATATAAAACAACAACGCCCGCCTCTCTCTTATTTTTGGTTACCCACACCAAATTCTCTAAGGGTCTCATGGTTGGGGATGGGCATGGCCATCCTCACGAGGTTAATTAAGGCCTCGTTGCCTTGATTAATCATAACCGAAAAATAATTGGTCCATATACCAATCACCATGCACTGTGGTCTCATGATTAATCAAGTCCATATACTTGGTTAACCATAACCGAAATATCATTTCTCTCGTCCAACGCCGCAATTTTCAAAATAGTGTTATGGTACTTAATTAAATTGTTAGAGGTTTAACGATTTAATTAAAATGTAAAGTATTTGGGCCATTAGAGGAAACCCAATGACTCAATACTTTATTCCATACACTCGAACATTTAAAACACTTTCAAATTAAATTAATTAATTGAATTTGTTTTCAAAATCAATTTTTCTACAAAACAAAAAACATAGTGATATGGTATTTAATTAAATTGTTAGAGGTTCGCCCGACGATTTAATTAAAATGTAAAGTATTTGGGCCATTAGAGGGTAACCCAATGACTTAAATACTTTATTCCATACACTTAATAAAAGTGAACTTTGTTTCACCTCACTCTTTTCATAATAAAGATTTTGGATGAGAGAAGATCGGTTGACCTCAATCACCAATCTCGAGTACCGAATTCGTTAGAGGATATCCCGACGTTTTGGTACTTGTCATCTACCATTAAAATCAATTCAACTCATTCAAATCTTTTTTTCGCTCATATGCGATTATCAAAAATCAAAAACATTTTCTTCTAAAATCAACACAACCAATCCAAGACATTTTCAACAAGAACTACGGAGTTTTGACTTTCCCATTGCACGAGGGAATACGTAGGCACGCGGTTTCAAACCTGTGTCAAACTCAAAATAATAACAAACAAATCCCGTTTTCTTCTTTCTTAAATTCATGATTTAGAAATTAGCGATACACACACAAACACATTTTGAACTAAATGGGTCCCATCGAGTACGATGGACGTAAGGGGTGCTAATACCTTCCTCTTGCGTAACCGACTCCCGAATCCATCCTTTTTGGTCTTGTAGACCGCCTTATCCATTTTGTGGGTTTTATCTATATTTCCGCTCTTTAGAACAAATAAAATTAGGTGGCGATTTCATTGTTTTTTGAAAATTCATTTTAAATGATTTTTGAAAATCGAGTTGCTTGCTTGGCGACTTCATTGGGAAAAATTTTTAAAACTTTTTGACTAAGCGAGTCAACCCTAGTTTAGTTCTTCGCATGTTTGTGTGTTTGTTTATCGCTTTCTTCTTTAAGCTTATCTATTATTTATTTGCTTTTTTCCTCTATACTTTGTATATTATTTTGTTGATATATTATAGTGATGGGAATTCATGGGCATTGTTACATAGATAAGCCCACTACCGTGCTTCTAGGTCACCTTTAGGAATAGAGGGTCATGTAGCCTAGGTCCACTTGACTCCATTGTCTTGTTGGCCCGGCGAAGACTCCGGCTTAGAGTTGGTTGTTTAAGGAGGTTGTTGGCCCGCGATAGCGCAGACATCAATCTTTAGACAAATGACCTATAACTCTAAGTTTGTTCATGTTGTCCTAATCGAGAACGCTCAAATTTTGGATTTCGAGCATCCGTTAAGAGCCGCTTGGGGTATACTTTTACAAATACTATCGCCACGTAGGCCTCTCGCGCGATGATAATATTTGTTAAAAGGGGATCTGAGACTCCAAGAAACATTTAGCAAAAACATTAGAACCACCTTGTTCGGGGTTATTGGGTAGAAGCCTAGAGCTGTCCTATTGTAGGAGCCCACCTAAATAAGTTGTTTTGATATCATCCCTGATTCACGGCTATGTGAACTTGTTATTATCATCATGTTGCATTACATTTGCATCAATCATAAAAAAGAGTTTATTTCTCTTATCATCCATGCATCATCATGCATTTCATTCATTTCAACCAGAGGACTCATTTCAACTTGGCTTCTTATTCAGAATCTCAAGATCGCAATATCGATTCCCCGCATCGCCGCCATCATGGATCAACTTGTGCAAGTGTAGCTGCGATGAATACTCATATAGATACCCGGATGGATCAATTCATGGAGATTATCCAACCTCGCCATCGGACAAGAAGAGTTAAAGCAAGTTGTTCAGAGGTCCGAAGTTGTTGCTATTGATCATGTTAATCCACCAGGTGTTAATCTTAACCACCAGGAGGTCCTTTCAGATCAAAATGTCAAAAACACTGTTCAAATGCACGTCAATGGAACCCCTCACTATGAGGACATCTTCGAGTCTTCGTTTGACACCTTCGTGCTCGATGAAGAGACGAATCAAAAAGCTTCATCTCCTTGAGAGAAGGATGAAAGCTATTGAGGGTTGTGATTCCCTTGGTTTAGACGCCCCTAGTTTGTGCTTGGTGCCTGATATCAAAATTCCTACAAAGTTCAAAGTCCCCACTTTCGAGAAGTATAAGGGTACCTCTTGTCCGATTACTCACATCCAAAATTGGAAGGATTTAGCTGAAGCCTTTGTCAATCAATACGACTATAATAGGGACATGGCTCCCACCAGAATTCAACTCCAAGGTTTAACTCAAAAGACTGAAGAGTCTTTCAAAGAGTATGCGCAGAGATGGAGAGAATTTGCTGCTAGAGTTCAACCTCCTCTTTTGGAGCGAGAACTCATTGAGATGTTCTCCAATACCTTGCAGGGTCCCTATCTGATTTCTGGATGTACTTCTAAATTTTCACACCTGGTTGTTGTAGGGGAACGAATTGAGCGTGGTCTCAAGATGGGTAACATTCAGGATATTTCTACTACTTCCAAATTCCCAGAACAAATTGATGAAGAGGCAAGTACAATTTCCGAGGACGAGGAAGAAGCTCCTGCTTACCCTCCGTTTCAAATTCCTAATCAAGTGACAAAAGCTACTTCAAATCTATGTGCTCCAAAAATCTGTGCTACAACTGTCTGTCAAACACCAGGACCGTATGCTCCCCAGCAGCAAAATGCTCCTCGACAACAAACTTATCGACAAAATCGTCAACAGCGAGGTGGGAAGAATCTGACAAGGCCAAGAAAAGTGCATGATCCAATCCCTATGCCTCTCCGTGAGTTGCTCTCTCACCTACTCCAACATTCTTTGGTGGAGTTAAAGGAGCTCGGAACAACTCCTTTTCCGTATCCTTTGGGATATGATCCTGATGCCTATTGTGAGTTCCATTCTGGGGAACCTGGCCATACAATTGAAGGATGCAATCTTTTCAAAGGCACGGTTCAGAAACTCATTGATTCCAAAGCAATCACGTTCACTCTAGAGGGCCTACGCATCAATTGAACTCTCTTTTGACTCAGTAAACGTCACGATTACAAAGTGCATCTTCTGAAGCAATAAATCCATACGGAGACTAGTCTCCTCAACATGGAGATTCCTAGTTTCACCTTGCATGCTCATTTGTAATTTTTCTTGTTTTGTTCAGTACTTTCTTGTATGCAAAACTAGCTTATTTCTGAATACTAATCATAATGCATTAAATATGTTTGTCTTGAATTGATCCATTCGTATTCACTCTTATTTGTTTTACTATGCTTTTGATATTCAACTCTTATTAATAAAGCAACACCTCTGTAGGGAGGATGACGAACAATTTACCAAGAATCTCAAACGTTATTGCTTTCGAGTAAAAACCCTGCTAACGATGTACAGGCCTTGTTTCAAATTCCCAAACACCGGAGATATAAGGGAGTGAAACCCTCGTTAACCCCTTTTGAGCCTCGAAGTAGGAGTTCCTTTTCTATTTAGAAAAAACCCTCATTTTTTTAACCTGGGGCAGGGTAGTGTTCAGTTAATCTGATCGAGCGTTCAAAAATCATCAAGAGTGCACATCCAAGGATACAATAATGGTTATCCTTCAAAAGGTCGAGGAAAGTCAAAACCACAATGGTCAATCTTCGCCAATCAACAATGTGCATCGAAAGAGGATGATACCATAATGGTTATCTCTCGCCCAGAAATCAATAGATGACGATGCCACAATTGTTATCTCTCATCCGCCAAGGATTCAACCAGTCATAGTCACCTCAAATCAAACAAGGGTGCAAGATCACACGACTTGTTCAAAAAAAAGTGATAAAAAAAAGTGACAAAAAGCCCGCTAAGTCGAAACTTCATAATAAGTCGCTTAGGCAAAAGTTAGGCAAAAGAATAAAAAGAAAAGGATTACAAAACAAAATAAAATCCTCAGCAAAAGAACAAAGTCGTGTGATCAGACACCAAAAGCAAAAGGCGAGTGACTGTCGTGTCCAAGAAACCTCAATGGTTCCTCAACCGCATCATAAACTTCTCATAAGAGATGAATGCTCGCATCAAGTTATTTGAACTTAGGAATGGAGAACATCACGGAGAATGGGAGGGCACCAAATATTTTGAGCCTAAAAATCTTTTTTCTAAAAACCCGTGAACCAGACCACGTTACAACCCTTAAAAGTCCTAATTAAAGCATGGGTTAATTCGAAAGCAAATCTGTTACAAGAATACGGTAACCTGACTCCTAGGAGGCTTGCTAAACATTTGAGTTGGTATCACTCAATCTTTTACAAAAAAAAATTCAATGTTTCGATATCTTTTCAATAAAATTTTCTTTAACTTCAAGACAAACATGAACTTTGCATTAGAATTATCATTCGTAGAATAAAGTATTCTTTGCATATAGATAAGTGCTTAAATATCAAGTAAGCTTGCATAATGAGCATCATATGGATAATTTGATTGTCCTGAAGGACATATTGCTTCAAGTTTTTGATTAAGCACAAAGCAGCTCGAGTTGAGGAGTAAGGTTGTGAAGTAGCCTACTTTCAAGATATAAATTAACCACCCTGAGTAGGTGATGTTTTCAAAGTTCAGTCAATCTGGGGCATTTATGTCGAGATTCAAAGAACCTCTCAAGGAGCTGAGCAATCAGGGGCATTCACCCGAGCATGTTTGAAACCTTCGTTACCTTTGGTTAGCCAGGGGAAATGTTCCAAGTCTACAACAGTGGAGCAAATATCTTGATGGTACAGATATCAGGAAGCTTTTTCGAGGCTAATTTCTTCAAAGTCCCTACAGACCGGGGCAAAGCATTATGCAGGGGCATTCCTCCACCTCATAATTAATCAAGTCAAGTCCAGGCGCAAGCTAAACAACCGTTGAAGTTTGAATGGCATGTCAGGAAGTCAGGATCGTCATCCTTAGCTCATCAGAGATCTAAGTCTGTGTTGGATTTCTCCATCAGAAGTTCAGGATCAATATCTCCAATTCAAGTCAGGATCGTTATCCTCAGCTCATCAGAGATCAAGATTTTGTTATCCGAAGATCTTAAAATAAAAAGCATGATACGCCTGAGCTTTGGTAACTGACAAAGTTTCTTTCTCTCCAACAAGAGTTATCTATGGCATATGTGTGCCCTAGGATGTTATCTCTTTCCCAGAAGCGGAAGATTGCAAAGAGCGGCTTACACCAGCAAGATCATTTTCAAAGGCTCACTTATGCCAGAAGATGTTGTTGACCCCTCTTATGCAAAAGCTTATAATCCAGAGCTATTGAAATCATGAACTCTACGCAACAAGATCATCATCCCAGATGAATGTCAATCTATAAGAGTTACTTCCCCAGTGATGTTGATCATTGAGAGTTGATACTTCTATTCTACAATCCCCCTACCAGGGTCCAGACTATCATCTCTTTGATGAAGACCAGATGATTGTATTCAATTCATGGATGGTTGATGTTTCCTCGACAGTTCACAATTGCCTTTAGTCCTAGACAAAATATCAAAACATGCATCATTGCATTGCATAGCATCCTCAAAAAAGCGTAGCATTTCCATTGATATGGAGCATTACGCTAAAAAATGATAATCTCAAACATGCATCTAAGCATAAGCCGATTAATGTGTTTCTAGTACCTTTTGCCTCCTCCAAGAGAAGTTTATCCATAAAAACCCCAAGTGGTATTCCGTCGTAGTTCCTCAAGAAATTCTTCTTGTTGTTGTTATCTCGCATTTTGACCCCGTGTCGGCCTCTCGATCATTCAAATTCAATATATTTACCAAGCGTCTTACTTTTGCAAATTCTTTATTTTGGTATTCTTACCCGTGTTGCCTCACAATAGAGTGCGAGTAAAGAGTCGGTGTCTAACCTTTCTTGCTTCTCAATTGTTTGAGTATCCATGTTGTGTGTGGTAATTCATATAATTGCCACTTGAAGAATTACACCCGCCTTGGCCCGAGGGATATTGTAGTTTCTTGCACATTTGCAACCTTTTAAAGTCCAACATAGTTTCAATCCTTGCTAGAGTCCCCTTTGTTTGGCCTCTTTCCCGTGAATTGCTCTCGATCGACGATTTTACCATTCCATACCTTTTCCCTGCTGAGTCCGCTCCCAATGGTCTCATTCTTGTATGTCTAATATGCATATTCGATCTTTATGTGTCCAATATCCTTACGGGCATGTACATTTCAAACCTTTGTTAGAGTCGTCTCTTCGGTCTCTTTCCAAAGGTATGTCTAATATCCTTACCGACATATGCTCCCTATATGTGTTCAATATCCTTACCGAACATGTATATTCGATCCTTATGTGTCCAATATCCTTACCGGCATGTATATTTCAAACCTTTGTTAGAGTCGCTCTCGGTCGGTCTCTTTCCTGTATGTCTAATATCCTTACCGACATATGCTCCCTATGTGTTCAATATCCTTACCGAACATGTATATTCGATCCTTATGTGTCCAATATCCTTACCGGCATGTATATTTCAAACCTTTGTTAGAGTCGTCTTCGGTCGGTCTTTCCTGTATGTCTAATATCCTTACCGACATATGCTCCCTATATGTGTTCAATATCCTTACCGAACATGTATATTCGATCCTTATGTGTCCAATATCCCGGGCATGTATATTTCAAACCTTTGTTAGAGTCGCTCTACGGTCTCCTTTCCTGTATGTCTAATATCCTTACCCCATATGCTCCCTATATGTGTTCAATATCCTTACCGAACATGTATATTCGATCCTATGTGTCCAATATCCTTACCGGCATGTATATTTCAAACCTTTGTTAGAGTCGTCTTGGTCGTCTCTTTCCTATGTCTAATATCCTTACCCGACATATATCTATATGTGTTCAATATCCTTACCGAACATGTATATTCGATTTTATGTGTCCAATATCCTTACCGGACATGTATATTTCAAACCTTTGTTAGAGTCGTCTCTGCCTGGTCTCTTTCCTGTATGTCTAATATCCTTACGACATATGCTCCCTATATGTGTTCAATATCCTTACGAACATGTATATTCGATCTTTATGTGTCCAATATCCTTACCGGCAAGTATATTTCAAACTTTTGTTAGAGTCGCCTTCGGTCGATCTCTTTCCGTGTGTGTCTAATATCCTTACCGACATATGCTATCTATATGTGTTCAATATCCTCGAACATGTATATTCGATCCTTATGTCCAATATCCTTACGGGCATGTATACTTTCAAACCTTGTTAGAGTCGCTCGGTCGGTCTCTTTCCGTGTATGTCTAATATCCTTACCGACATATGCTATCTATATGTGTTCAATATCCTTACCGAACATGTATATTCGATCCTTATGTGTCCAATATCCTTACGGCATGTATATTCAAACCTTTGTTAGAGTCGCCTTCGTCGGTCTCTTCCGTGTATGTCTAATATCCTTACCTCATATACTATCTATATGTGTTCAATATCCTTACCGAACATGTATATTCGATCCTTATGTGTCCGATATCCTTACCGCATGTATATTCAAACCTTTGTTAGAGTCGTCTTGTGGTCTCTTTCCGTTGTATGTCTAATATCCTTACCCCATATGCTATCTATATGTGTTCAATATCCTTACCGAACATGTATATTCGATCCTTATGTGTCCAATATCCTTACGGGCATGTATATCAAACCTTTGTTAGAGTCGCCTTCGGTTCGGTCTCTTCCTGTATGTCTAATATCCTTACCGACATATGCTATCTATATTGTTCAATATCCTTACCGAACATGTATATCGATCCTTATGTGTCCGATATCCCACCATGTATATTTAAACCTTTGTTAGAGTCGCCTTCGGTGGGTCTTTCCAAAGGTATGTCTAATATCCTTACCGACATATGCTATCTATATGTGTTCAATATCCTTACCGAACATGTATATTCGATCCTATGTGTCCAATATCCTTACGGGCATGTATACTTTCAAAACCTTTGTTAGAGTCGTCTTCGATCGGTCTCTTTCCGTGTATGTCTAATATCCCATTCGACGTATGCTATCTATATGTGTTCAATATCCTTACCGAACATGTATATTCGATCTTTATGTGTCCAATATCCCGGCATGTATATTGAAACCTTTGTTAGAGTCGTCTTCGGTCGTCCTTTCCCTGTATGTCTAATATCCTTACCTGACGTATGCTATCTATATGTGTTCAATATCCTTACCGAACATGTATATTCGATCTTTATGTGTCCAATATCCTTACCGGGCATGTATATTTCGAAACATTTGTTAGAGTCGTCTTCGGTCGGTCTCTTTCTGGTGTATGTCTAATATCCTTACCTGACATACCAAAATCTTTGTTCCAAATCCCACTGTTCAAAAAAAAGCAAGCAAAAAATATTTCTACTTGTTCTTCGAGCAAATTTTGGTTCTTAGTATTTAATTCACCTTGAAAGCTCCGGCTAGCGCCAATTTCACTTTCGTGTTTAAGATGATTAAATAGGGCAACTGGCACCCCAAAATTTGCCCTCCCTGCCTCGATTTTATCCGCCTAGGCTTTGCATTTATCATGACACTCACATGCATTCATACCATTGGTTCTATGGTTACGGATTAGAGTTGATTCCCCAAAGTTTCTCTGTTGAGCGAGAAAAGGCGTGGTGTTTTCAACCAATCTGGGATATTCGAAAATCCATTTGCGGTTTATGTCGATGATCTTGGTGTTCGATTGTTGATTGAATGGTCGCTTTTTGATGGAACTATGGCTTTGGAATAGGAATCATTGATTACTTTCACGATTTTGCGAGTTCAGTTCAAGGAGCAAGAGGGTGGATTATGATTATCCGATTATTGATCAACAATTCAAGTTCTAGTGCATTTGGCTGCTCATCAACTTTGTTCGCTTAGCAATAGTTGATATATATGTGTGAAAATTTTCGTCCAGAGGGTTTGTTTGCAAGATTTACTGAATGTCAAGTTGCCACATGTTGAGATCTTTCCGCTCAAGCCATCGCCCATGAAATTCAAGGCATTCGTAAAATATTAGAAGTTTCTTTTTGAAATTCGTTGGTTTCAAATCCTTTTTCTGCTACCAAATGTGTTTCGACTTGCGGATGCGGTGACAATACCATTAATTTCAAGTGGAAACTATCACCCTTTTCTTAAAGGAAATTATGGAATCGCCAAATTGACCAAGGTTTGGAATCAAGAACTTCATTTGAAACTTAGAGTTTATTTTTTGTTTCAAATGGCAAAGGCTCGCTTTCTTTTACAAGAGCGGATCAACATGAAAACTTTATGGCCAGGAATTTCAAAAAGAATTCAAGCATTGCTCATTTCCAAGTCATCAAGACTACGGATTGGTTTTTTAGATTGAAGTAGTTTTGGATACGTCTGTTAATCAATATTTCAACATGTTTTGTTTTAACCAATTCAATCTTGGTTCATGACAAATTTTCGATATTTGATGCATGTTGAATTCCAACTTTTATACACAATCAAGAATTCAATTAGGTGTATTTCTCAAGGCTTGTGTTCATAAAATCCCAAGATTTCCAAGATTGTTTCTAAAAGTTTTCGATAAGGACACGAATCAAGTTACATGTTACAATTTGTCAAATCTTAACATACAAGTTTCAATTAAAAGCCAAATTCCAAGCGAAATCATCCAATATTCAGAGATCATTCTTTCCATTCTTGTCATTCAAGGTTCAAAATCTTATTCGAATTCAAATGACATTTAAGGAATATCCGTTTAAAGTAGAATCAAACTTCCGAATTTAATATTTGGTAGATTCTTTTTGTTCAAACTCATTCATTCGCTAACAAGTTGTCTTTCAAATTCACTTCAAGGAAGCTTTCAAGTTTCATGTTTTTTTCAAATTACAAGCATTGTCACATATGCCATGGCCCAAAGATATTCCATGTAACAATTCGATGTTTCATCTCCTAGTTTCTAAATTTTGCTTGCCATTCCTTTCAACTCAACAAGTTTGTACAAATGCTACAAGAACCCTCAAATTTCAATGCTAATTCAATATGTGATATTACAAATTTCAAACCTTGATACAACATTTTCAAGATTACATACCTGGCACAAGTTATGGTCATAAGTTCAAACATACAAGTATCATGCTACAAATGTTATATCCCAATCCTATTTTCAGTGAAATTTC